>OY821517.1:96911945-97399445 GCA_963682025.1 Cordilura impudica | reverse complement strand
TTATTATTATTATTATTATTATTATTATTATTATTATTATTATTATTATTATTATTATTATTATTATTATTATTATTATTATTATTATTATTATTATTATTATTATTATTATTATTATTATTATTATTATTATTATTATTATTATTATTATTATTATTATTATTATTATTATTATTATTATTATTATTATTATTATTATTATTATTATTATTATTATTATTATTATTATTATTATTATTATTATTATTATTATTATTATTATTATTATTATTATTATTATTATTATTATTATTATTATTATTATTATTATTATTATTATTATTATTATTATTATTATTATTATTATTATTATTATTATTATTATTATTATTATTATTATTATTATTATTATTATTATTATTATTATTATTATTATTATTATTATTATTATTATTATTATTATTATTATTATTATTATTATTATTATTATTATTATTATTATTATTATTATTATTATTATTATTATTATTATTATTATTATTATTATTATTATTATTATTATTATTATTATTATTATTATTATTATTATTATTATTATTATTATTATTATTATTATTATTATTATTATTATTATTATTATTATTATTATTATTATTATTATTATTATTATTATTATTATTATTATTATTATTATTATTATTATTATTATTATTATTATTATTATTATTATTATTATTATTATTATTATTATTATTATTATTATTATTATTATTATTATTATTATTATTATTATTATTATTATTATTATTATTATTATTATTATTATTATTATTATTATTATTATTATTATTATTATTATTATTATTATTATTATTATTATTATTATTATTATTATTATTATTATTATTATTATTATTATTATTATTATTATTATTATTATTATTATTATTATTATTATTATTATTATTATTATTATTATTATTATTATTATTATTATTATTATTATTATTATTATTATTATTATTATTATTATTATTATTATTATTATTATTATTATTATTATTATTATTATTATTATTGTTATTATTATTATTAATATTAATATTAATATTAATATTAATATTAATAATAATAATAATTAATATTAATATTAATATTAATAATAATATTATATATTAATTAAGTTATTATTACAAATCAATAAAAATAATAATTTTTCAACATATCTGTTGACAAAGTGATTTTTTTTCCTGAGGTTAACATATTGCGGGTGCTACAATATCGAAGTTATGGAATTTTAGTTAGGTATGTTACATACCGTCGGAAAGGTTAGTTTGTGTAGTTTCTGATCTGTATACATTTTATTTTTAAGGTCTTAGAAAAAAATTCAAATTAGTGCATATGCTAAAAAATGAAAAACCGTTGTCATGATTTACAAAGCATCCCACTAAACGACCATAAAGTTTTTTGCGCAACAAAGGCGTTAAAAACTCAAAAAAAATTTTTACATTACTAAACTAGTTGGGGCAAATTTGGCTGACAACATTAGGTAAAATGTTACATGGATTTAAAAAAACACCTGTTTGGCCAAAATGTCTAAATCAGAGAGTTCTTGACCGATCCTGTTTAAAAATTGTGTCTAAACTACTATCCAATAGGATTGACCTGGGTGCAAATTTCATCCCGATCGGAAGACATCGGTTTGAAAAGTTGGGTCATTTGACATGAAACGCCCCGTATATATAGTATATTATTTTGTTCACTGGGTTATGGTTTATTTATGTTTTTTTTCGATTTATTTTGATTAAAAAGAACATTTTTCGAAGTATGTCTGTAAGGGTACTGAGAGCTTTAATAATTCTTAACCAAGTGTTAGTTCGCTAGTGTATTTCTGAAAAAAAAAGAAAACATATAATAAACAAAAAGAAGTTACAAGGTACCCACTATGTGTAAGAAACATGATTACATATTTTGTAATAGTAGTCATTGGGAGTTAGTAAGAGTAAAAATCAACCATAACATTTTAATTTGTGGAAGGCTTAACAGGTGATGGTCTTCATAGTTCTTACATCACATGACTACCCAATAAATTTAATTTGAGTTACTTTTCATAATCTTCTCTACGTTATTGTTGTTCTTGTTGTTGTTGTATAGAACATATGAATTTTTGTATTTTACTGCAAACCATCCTACAACTTTTCTTTGATGTATTTAATACAGTAGATAAATATGGAAGTTGTTTACTGCAAGTTGAAGAGTTACTTGAAATGTTCATTGATTGTTTGTATTTGTTTGCATGTGTATGCATTTATAGATACTTCACATAGGTAACTTTATGTATATTGAACTCAAAACTCAATTGATATTTTTCATGCCAAGCTATAAATATTTACTTTCATATATGTAAACGCATATAAACATTTACAGTAAGTACATCAAAAGATATGAATGTTTAAAGAAAAATTGTTTGGATCAATATAATTATTCACAAGGTGATCTGAAAATTTCTGACTACCAGAAAGTGGTTCATAAATGCGATACAATAAATAAGACAAATTGTAATTTTTCAGATTTATGAAAATAATTTTTATCACAATGCCATCAACTTTCTCTAGAAGAATTATTTGGAAACAATGACTACCTTTGATATTACAAGACTAGAAGTTGATATGGCTATGTTAATGTAGATAAATACTAGATAGAAAAATTTTAGCGATGAACAAGTGTTGTTCTGCATAAATGGCGATGTCCTCAATTTTTTTTCCTTATTGTCCATATATCATAAACAATTTCGAACTTATAATTCAGAAATTAAATTTTTTCAAATATTATTTCGTTAGTGCAATAACTGCAATATTTTGTCCGTAATATCGTTCGACTTCTACTTAGCACTGAGCATGGCTAATTGGATCTGCAAAGGCTGATTGCTGAAGTATGGCTAAAGATCGTCTCTTCAATTGAAATCAGAAGAATTTTTAGGTATGTGAAAAACACACACACACAAACATTATATGTTTGTGGTTTTTCTTTTTTTATATCCTCTTAAGATATGTATATGTTGGAATTCTTCTTATTGCTGTAGTCATTGTAGTTGTCGGATTTTCTTCTTGTGTATTGTTGCACTGCACGTGTCAGATAAGCTTAAGCAAGTATTGTCAGATAAATTTTTTTTATCCTTATCGTTATATAATAAAACAAAAACGCCCATATGAAAGAAAAATATAATCTTTAAAAAAGTACTTTTTTCAAAAAAGTCCTTTCCTTCCCAGGGCACAAAAATATACCGGGAAACTGCAAAGCTGATGAGCTAGCTAGAGAGGGTACTGCCTTATAGGTTCCAGCGGATTTGGAATATGTTGGTACACCCCTGGAATCATGCAAGCTGGAGCTACGACTGCGCACCGCTGGCATAACGGTAACAGATGGGCTAAGGGGTTTACGATAGGATCACGAGACAAATGTGAAGCGAAATAACCAAAGTGCGCTACTATCAGTCCTGATCACTGGACACTGTCACATAGGGAGACACGCTGAATATCTCAGGGTCTCGTCAAATGATTTATGTCATAGCTGCATTTTATTTGCTATTTCCGGTGCTCTCGAGAACAAGTCTTCGAACATTGGGGTCGTAGTTTCATCACGATCTGTCTGTCCTCTCAAGTGTGGAAATTTCAAGTCTCAGCTGCTTCATCAGGAGCTCAAACTGGTTCTACGGTGGGGACTGAGGGGAACTTCCATTCAACCAGTGATATCACAATGGTCCCTTAAGTGCAAGTTTGCTTATCCGTGGATTAGCAGCCACTTCCAAACTAACCTAACCTAATGTAAGGTAGTTTACCTTTTCTCCGAAAATAATTTTTTTTAAACATTCTTTTCATAAAAAAATTTACATTTTTTAAACATAATTTTCATAAAAAATTTACTTTTTTCAAAAATTGCCTTTTTTAAAAAATGTACTTCTATTAAAAATTTACTTTTTTAAAAAATAAAAGAAGTACTTAAAAAAAATATCGTTTTGAAAAAGGTACTATTTCCTTTTCGCATTAAATTTTTTAAAAGTATTTTTTCTTAAAATGTACATTTCTTAAAAGTAATATTTTCTTTTTAACAGTGTTCAGTTTTAAAAAGTACCATTTTAATTAAAAGTACCCTTTTTGAAACATGTTATACAGTGACTTCCAAAACTGTTCATAGACAAATATTTTTTTGTAGTACAATAACTATAAATTGATCAATAAATGATACATTAGTTTATGTTATTTTGTTATGTTTGTTGATGTACGAGTAACACATGTTCAGCGTCACTCTTTGAAAATACTTGTAGTGTTCCATTATTTATATCGTTATCTTAAATTTTTTTTTTGAAAACTTGTTTAACTAACAAGTCATTTAAGTTCTTTTTCGTGATTCCGTATAGCTGCATTAAATAAAAAACATCAAAACAATTTATAATTAATCATACTGTATTGTAAGGTATTCGAAATACATATATATATTTAAGTTGAAGTATAAATATCAAGTGTTTTAGCCGAAACAATTTTGCATAAAATTATCCCAATTCAACGATATTTTGAGCGGCAAGTCTGTGCGTGAGATTGGATGGAAATATGGTGTGTGTATGGGGATTATTTCAAAAATCTGGAAAAACATCAGTGTAGTCGGCAAAGAGAATGAAGGTAAGACGTCTTGTACCCTATAAATTGATGTGTCCAATCAGACAATTCGTAGCTGCCTCAAAGAGAGCATAATAAGAGCAAACACAAAAAATTAAGAAGCCGCTTTTATCAACCAAGCACCGGGCCACTCAACTCAAATTCGCATAAGAACATGTGTATTTAACGGTTGTGTAGTGGAACCTAGTAACATGGTCCGACGAATTGAAAATAAATCAATTAGGCTCCGATGGCAGGGTTTTGTCATGGTATGATACAAACTTAGATATAACATGGCGTAATATTCAAGAGACAATTAAATTTAGAGCAGGTTCCTTAATGATCTGGGGTTGCTTCCAAAGAGAAAAGTTAGGAATCCTTCTTAAGTTTTTGGTTGTGAATCAGGTGCCACCTTTTTATGCAGGATAATGATCGCAAACATAAAGCTAAGGTGACCATTAAGTGGCTTCAGGAGTATAATATTAAGTGTATGTTCACTTAAGTGTTTACTTATATATTAAGAAAACAATTTTTTAACCTTGCTGTTAGTTTAGAAAAAACTTACGAATGTTAGGTTAATGGACCATTTGGTCCATACTTCAATATTCATACAAAATAACCATTTAATCTTATATTTGTATCTATTTTGGATCACTTTTCCCTAAATATTATTAATTTAAGCTTTACTCAACGCTAGAGAAGAGCGCGTTTGTGAATTTTGGCTCACGCTCATGCAAGAAATTTTATAATCTCTCATGAATCACTCAATCGAATTTTTCTTTACCCACGCACTACTAACGTCAGAAAAATTATAATAACTCACGTGAACCACGTGAACCACGCAAATCACGTGACCAGCGCAAATCTCTACTCAACACAGCTAATGAAAAAATTTGTTGAGGGATTCACCTTTTTGCATCTTTCTTTACTCATCATAGCTAATGTAAAACACAATTGTGGGATTCCCCTTTTTTTGCATTTTTCTTTATTCAACATAAACAGCTAATGTAAAAGACAATTGTGGGATCCCCCTTTTTTGATTTTTGTTGTTCATTTTGTGAGTTGTTTTCAATAGTTCAGACGTGATTTACTTACGACATGGCAAACTTGAACAAAGATCAGATACTAGAACTGGCCAATGCAGATATTTCAGATTCGGGATTTGATTATATTTCAGAAAGTAGCGAAACAGGTTATTCTGAAACAGATACTGAAAGGGAACCCGTCCTAGCTGCAGCTAGCTCTCTTGATCCGTTTTTTATTGTTAAAAACAAAATGGTTTGGAGTGCCACTCCATTACCTCAGCCTATTGGAGCTGCGGCTGAAAATATTATCTCAACGCAACCAGGACCAACTCGATTTGCAGTGTCCAGATGTAATGACAGTCTGTCAGTTTTTTTGTTGTTTTTCCGCCTCCAATAGAAAGAATTATCATCAAAAGTACTAATAAGTACGGCAGGCTCAAGATTGGTGGCAAGTGGAAAGATATTGATGAAGACACATTGCGCGCATATATTGCTGTGCTCATTCTTGCAGGCGTATGTCGGTTTGTATAATCTTGTTTTTTTATTTCAGCAAAATAGTTGGCTAATATAAAATCTATTACTGAAAGTGGAAAAAATTAAGATGTTCATGGTTTATTTGATGCAAAATTTGGTTGCCCCATTTTCAGAGCAATTATGCCTGAAGATACATATCATATGATTAATGGTGCCATCCATTTCGATGATGTTTTGAGTCGACGACAAATGCGTAGTTGCGAACAACTTCTTCCAAAGTTTTACAATTATCACGAAAATGTCACCATTGATGAGCAACATTAGAATCATACATCAGCCACAAGAACAAAGCAACAATATTGATTAGTTCAATGCACAAGACAGTTGTATTTGATGAGAGTGGATTGAAGAAAAAACCAGAGATTGTTTCGTATTACAATTCAACGAAAGGTATGTTAGTTTTATGTTATCCTATAATTTCTAATACTTCATCTCTTTTAGGTGGCGTAGATGCTTCAGATCAAATGGTTGGTTCCTACAGCACAAAATGCAAAACAAATCGATGGCCAAACTTTGTATATCCGCATTGAATGCATACTTGATATATCCGCATTGAATGCATACATAATATTTTCTGAAATCGACGTTTCATGGGCTACAGCTGATCGGAATCGCAGGAGACCAGAGTTTTTGCGGCAACTAGCACTTTCTCTGGCTAACGCGTATATGATGAAATGGACAAGATTACCTCAACAAGAGTTCTTAGCACAGTTATTGACTAAAATACGATCACCATGCAAAGTTCCAGTGATCTCTTCAAATAATTTTTGGACTACTCATTAATGGATGTAATGAACGCATATAAACCCAATTTGAGTAAGATCTATATGACAATTTGGATCTTATGACAATTTATGTCGATTTCATAGGGGTCGTTTGTATGGGGGCTAGGTCTGAACATGGACCGATTCTCACCAATTTCAATACCGTTCATAAAAGCTTATATACCAAATTTCATCAAAATATATTCATATTTGCGACCTGCAGTTTGATTACAAGGTTTACATGGACACACAGACGGACGGACGGACGGACGGACGGACGGACATTGTTAAATCAACTCAGAAAGTGATTCTGATTCGATCGGTATAATTAAAGATGGGTCTAGGTCAAATATTTTTGGTTGTTACAAACAGCAGCACAAAGTCATTATACCCAAACCACATAGTGGTATGGGGTATAAACATATTGCATATCATGCAATCACAATTATTATAAAGCCAAATAATAAATACTTATTTTTTTTTGAATAAATGTAAAAAAAATCAAAGAAAATATACTATGGACCAAATGGTCCCTTAACCTAAGATTCGTATTTTTTTATTTTTCTCAGTCCTGTTTTAAGTCAGAACCTTGAATTTTTGTATATAACATGGTTTTATAAAAAGACCACGTGAGCTAAAAAAATTAAGTCACTATATGTCACCGTTTAAAAATTACAAAGGAAACAATCCAAAAATTGGACCAAATGGGCTTAACCTAACAGCAGGGTTAAATTAGTTTTGTATCACTTATTTTTAAGACAATATGTAGGGGAAAGTGGTTGGTTGCCGGCACCCTTTTCTTTTTGGCTCATAACTTTTGTGCAATTGCACAATATGTGGACACATGCATACCAGTGGAAAGATACATAATTTAGTTAATACCTGGTGCAAATATGTCGGCACCCTAAGCAAATCCACTGTGAATGAAAACCACCAATATTCAAATAAAAAAAGGATTTTTTTTTATTTTAGTGACAATCACCTTTACCATTAATCGTCATCAGGGGCCAAATCACCGCATTAGCCACCGAAATTTGTCGATCGAAATCATTTTTTATTTCCCAAAATAAAATTTTAGGAATAATGTTTCTTTGTGATAGAAATATGGCCGCGGTTGAGCGTTTGTCCGTCTTCTACAAATAAAAAAGAAAAATATGGAATTTCGATTGATTTTACTCGATATCGAATGCAGTGATTTGACCCCAGGATCGAGTACGCTGCAGCATTCGATTGTATTGGCAGATCTCCACCAAACATGGTTTGATTGCTTTAATCGTCACAATCTATCTTCTTTGAAGACCTGGCTAAAAATATTTCTTAAAAACAGCACTAAAATTAGTTACATTTACATCCCTGGTGATATTTTGCCATTTTTAACAAAAAAAAAAAAAAAATGTGTAGCCGACAACCGACCATTCCTGGGTGCTGCCAACCAACTTTAACAGCCATTTTGAAAAGTGAAAAAAAAAAACTTTTGCTTGCGAACACGTTCGTGGCGTTTATTGTTGAATCACAAAATAGACTGAATATGTTTTACAAATATTCAATACACTTACATTTTCGACCGATTTACTTCATTCAAAAACTAAGCAAATCACCAATATAATACATCAAAGTTGAATTTCACCCGTTGAAAATATTTTAAATATTTTCTTCGGTATTCAGCACAGCAAGAACGTGCTAATAAAACGCACATTTGGCATTTGTCAAAATGAACATATGATCCTTCTGTGAAAAGCTAAGGCGGAGTGCTAACAACAACCATAAAAAACTTTTATTGAAAGAAATTCTAAATTCATATAAAATAACAAAAGATATATAGACTTTTTCATCTGCTGACAACAAGTTCATAACAATGTCATTCATATTTGGTTTAGTTGGACCTATGACTCTTTTTTTAACTCATGAATCTGAATCTGGCAGAAGATTGGCCAGCTGATTCAGTTTCATCATAACTTTCTCTACTTTCCGATCTGATCCATTATTTCCAACTGCAGTATCGTCTATGACAACAAATTTAATTAAATTTAATTTTAATATAGTTCCTTAAATGCACTCACGTCTCCAGTTGAGCTTTATTTTATTTTAAAGGACTTTGTTTTAAAGTTATTAAGAAAAGACTTCGATGAACGCTGTTCTCATTATATTAAGTTTAATTAATGAATGTATAAGAACCCACAGTTAAAAATATTGGACCAGAAATTTTTGTATAAGCATTTGCGTGGAAAAATTCATGGAGAATATGGATCTGTTTTCCTAATCTGCAACTATGCTATCCCGCTTCAAAATAATTGCTGTCTAAAGATGTTATTGTTTCAACCGCGAATATTCCGAAATATTGAGCCGTATATATTTACATTAGGGCGGGTCGATTTGTAGGGATGCAAAAAAATCGCTCAAGTGACAAGGAAAATCGTATTCTAGGGAACAAAATAGGAAACTTTGACTGAGAAACTACACGACTAAAACGAATTCTGAAGGCCCGACTTTTGACCCGTAGGGTCAAATTTTGAAAAATCCCACTTTGATCCATTTAGAGTGCCCCAATCGAGTCCAAATGTATGACCGACCCCCACTTACCTTGTAGGGCCGACCCACGCATGCCAGTGGCATACCGCCTGGAACCACCTGGGGGTTCCTCATACAAACATTTCAAAAAATCACCATTTACATGAAAAAATCAGCGAAATGGCTATGTTTTTTTCTTTTTGGAGTTTATTTTTCTCTTTAGAAATTTATTTAGTCAGAACATATGTAAATGAAAAAATTAATTTAACTTAGAACTAGAAACGAAACTAAAAAAATTATTGTTTGAAGTGTTTGTTGGCTCACCGTCGGTGTATATGCCAATTAATGCATCCCGTGATATATTTTTATCGCTGAAAAAATCATTTAATTTGGTTGTTTTGTATTCAGCGGTTTCATGTTCTAGTCAGACAGGAATTAATCGACGATTCGAATTGCTGGTAAAAAGACCATTGCATTGGTTCGTTTGCTTTCTCCACTCCAACGAACTTCCGTTTCTGCATTTGTTTGAAGATTTCGATAAATCAACCAGCTCTGGACAGAGATCGGTAACCAGAAAGCTGAGCCGTCAAATTGAAACTTGTAAAACTCTACCGGTAAGTTATTGCTATCACTCATTTATTATAATTGTCGGTTTTTTTTTTTTATTAAATTCCTTTTTTATTTGCAATCTATCTAAGGACATTAAGCAATATTGAAAAATTAAGTTAATACATATCAGAAATTATCTAGTTCCATTGAGCCACATAACCATTTATAAAAAAGGTAAGAATAACAAATCTTTACAATTATTTATATACATACATATTTACAATATGATTTACTTTTCGCTGAAAGTTCAGATTTCTTTTTTTACTGTGCATATTTTGAGATCTTTAAGAATAGCTTTGTTTATGATGAACCATGGAGCATCTGTAATAAGTCTTAAGGTTTTAGTCTAGAATCTTTCAAGAATTTCAACATTAGATATACTTGAAGTACCCCACAACTGAATACCATAAGTCCAAACTGGTTTCAATATTACCTTATAAATTCCTAATTTGTTTTCTAAATTTAATTTTGATTTTGGCCCATTAGCCAGCTCAATTTGCGTGTTTTCACCATTAGATGATATTTTTTAGCTTTTATATGTGCTTTCCATGTAACAAGCCTGTCTAACGTCATTCTTAGATATTTTACGGTGTCTGTTTTATATATAGCATCGCCGTTGATCGTTATTGCAGAACAGTCACCTCTTCTTAACGCAAATGTGATGCGTTGGGATTTATCAGTATTTACTTTTATGTTCCATTTAGAAAACCATTTTTCAAGAAGATACACTTCTGTTTGTACGAATAGTGAAGCTTCGTTTTTACACTGACTGGTTGCAACTATTGCAGTGTCATCTGCTTATGTAGCTACTGTGACATCGTTGGTGATAGGCATGTCTGCTGTAAAAATGGTGTATAGAATTGGGCCCATTACACTACCTTGTGGGATTCCAGCATTGATTTCGAATATAATCGATCGTTCATCATTAACCTTCACATAAAAATAACTTTGTGAAAGATAGCATTTAAAGAAAAAGTAGAATGGGGCCGGTAAGACTTTCTTAACATTAAAGAGTAATACTTCATGCCATACTTTGTCGAACGCCTGTTGGATAGCGAGGAAGATTGCAGAACAGAACCGTTTGTCAAACGTTTTTAATTATTTTATTATTATACTAGATGCAACCTGGTGTGCTTCGCTACACCTTCCCCCTCCCCCCCCCACCTTCCGAATCGTTATGAAAGGGCTCACGCAAAGTCCCAAGGCTCTCACTAATACAGTAATTCAGATATATCACATTTAATATTAAGTTTGTGTGGGGGTACCACGCGCATTTGTCTAGTCCCGCCCATTTTTTTTCTGACTACTCACGTTAATAATAGATGACCGGGACAAATTTGCAAAGCTTTCTCTATCACAGTACTTAATATATATGAACTTAAAAATTTACTTTGTATGGGAGGTGCCACCCCCACAAAAAAAAATTAAAAAAATTAAAGCCTGTAGCACTCCTATATCCGCAGTAAGACTATGTGAAAATTTCAGGAAGATCAGATGAGTAGTTACGGAGATTACCTCTTGCAAACATATATTACCTCTTTATTATGTTAGTATAGATTACTTGTTTAGATTTTTTTATTTCAATGCTTGCTGATGCTGACATACAATGTTTTTTGTTTTTTATTCGGTACAACAATTATCAGATTTTTCGGTGTTCCTACCCTGGAGCAAGGTAAATGTAGCTGCCCATGAGAAGAAGATGGATTATCCATATTAGACCTGGCAACACTTAACTATTCGCCTTGAACTTAGAATATCATTTGGCAATTTTTCTTTTTAGCGATTTTTGATTTAGCCCATTTTTGATTTTGAAGATTTTTGTTTGTTGGGAGATTTTAATTTTTCGCGATTTTTGCGTTTGGCGATTTTTGATTTTGGCGCTATATTTTCCACGACAAATCACATTGAGAACTAATGAACTTGTCAAAAGACTGTCGCTTTCGTAGTACGTCATATTTTTTACATAGGAGGTGCCACGCCCACTAATCCCATCCCGCCCAATTTTTATTGGACTACTCACATTAACATATAATGGACTCATGCAATATGTCGAGTCTTTCCCTTTTATAGTACACCAGTTATATGTTATTAGATATCTACTTTGCATGGGCGGTGCTACGCCCACTGCTCCGATCATGACCATTTTTTTTTTCGGCTAATCACACAAAGAACCTATGGGCTCACGCAAAGCCACAAAGCTCTCTCTTTTACAGTACTCCAGATATACGACATTAAATAGTTAATTTGTATGGGGAGTGCCACGCCCATTGGTGTGAACCCGCCAATTTTTTGTTCGAATACTCATACTAAGATCTGATAGGCTCGTGCAAAGTGTCAAAGCTTCCTTTTTTGCACACCAGTTATATGATAACATATATTTACTTTGTATTGGCGGTGCCACGCCCACTGCTCCGATAACGCTCATTTCCGGCGTAGCTACTTATATTAACAATAGGTGACCTCACACAAATTTGCAAAGCTCTCCCTATCATAGTACTCAATATATGATATTAAAAATTTACTTTGTGTGGGAGGTGCCACGCCCACCAAAAATATTTAAAAAATTATAGCCTATAGCACTTCCCATATCCGCAGTAAGACTCTGTGAAAATTTCAGGAAGATCAGATGGGTAGTTACGGAGATTACCTCCTACAAACAAACAAACGAACAAACACATATTACCTCTTTATTATATTAGTATAGATATTTTCAGGTGGTGAACGGATTTCAGAAAATTGAGTTGAAAAATGTGCCCCTTGCTCCATGGAACTTTTCACCGATTCGAAGTACTTATACGACGTGGCCCATGCAATTTCTAGCGGCATGGTTTCGGTGGATCTGGCTAACATTAAACCAGGGAAAATTGTAAATTCTCGGTGGCTCACCAAGGCCGCTATATTATTACGATTATATGTGACAACGGAAAATCTAGATGAGGATTTAAAAATTCTGTTTAAATTTATAATTAAATGTTATGTGCCAATGTACTTCAGTATCAAGTATTACAGCTCTGTAGTGTACGGTAGTGCATTATTTTTCAAGTTCATTAGTTGGTCACGATTTCTAGAACCTCGTTTACGCAGAATTGTCAATCAAGTAATTACAGATAATTCATATTATGCGCATTCGGAAAATATTTCGTTATCAATGTTGTTTGATGATAGCAAAGAAAAGCGCGACTATGCTATCATGAAAATTCTACGCTATCGAACCGATGTTGACGACCCAACGGAACTAAGAGTTTATAAAAAACCAGATATAAACTTTAATTGCACACGGAAGTGATCAATTTGAATGTTATAAATAACGTTTATGATCCAAAAATTTCATCACACATACAATGAACGGAACGACACGTTCAATTGCTAGCTAGCGTTTCCAAACGAGTTATACTGGAAAATGTTGAGGATGTTATGGCTACGACATTAGAGAGCCGTGCGATATTGCCCAGACTTGAAAGCAAAAAAGAGTTCAAACAATAATTTTTTTGGTTTATTTTCTAGTACTAAGTTAAATTAATTTTTTCATTTACATATGTTCTGACTAAATAGATACAGAAAGGGAACAATAAACTCCAAAAAGAAAAAAACATAGCCATTTCGCTGATTTTTTTATGTAAAGTGCCAAAAATGGTGATTTTTTGAAATGTTTGTATGGGGAACCCTCCAGCGGGTTCCAGTGGGTGTGCCACTGGCATGGGTGGGTCGGCCCCCCAAAGTCAGTGGGGGTCGGTCATACATTTGGACTCGATTGGGGCACTCTAATTGGGTTCAAGTGGGATTTTTCAAAATTTGACCCGACGGGTCAAAAGTCGGGAAATCAGAATTCGTTTTAGAGGTATGGTTCCTCGTGAAAGTTTCTTGTTTTGATCCCTAGAACACGATTTTCTTTTCACTTGGGCGATTTTTAAATCGACCTGCCCTAATATACACATATATTTAGCAAGTACTATACCACTTTATGGTCAGGGTATAATAAGTGTGTCCTGTCATTGTACCGTTCGATATAGAATCATTTACTGAGTCCATATTATGTAAATGTAATTAGTACTCCTGTATAACCATTTTTAATAATTTGTTTCCCGATCTCACCTAAATCTATACAAAAGACAAAAATACTGCATTGACTTTTTTAAATTTTGTTTGTATTGGTTTTTACGAAAATCAATTGACTTTAAATATGACCATAATCGGTGCATTTTTCGTTCCAATTCCCTTATCAAAATAATTTCTGAAGTAAATTTTTCACAACGGCACAAGGCCAATTTTTAGCAATGCTACTAAAATATGATTTAAACTTGTTTTCTGTAACCAATTAAATGGAATTAAGATGCTTTCTTTAAACTCATGGTATATCGTAATGCATAGCCTTATACCTTCGTTTTTTAATAAGATTTTATAAAATGACATTATAAGATTATAATTACAAAAATTATAACAATTATAAATATTTTAGTGACTTTTGACAATGTTATTTGTTATGACTTCGTAGGTATTCCTCTGCTCAAAACTGGTTTTTATTAGAGCCCAATACATTTCAGTTGGCCGATAATGTGGCACTTTTGGTGTATTAATATCTTTTAAAAAAATTCAATGTTATTTTCACAGAGCAAGTTAAAAGTTGCTACGGCTCAACGAGCTAAAGCTCAATAAGAGCAAAACGTAGAGGATTCATCGCATATTTTCATAAAAGATATTAATCTATTTTCCAAACACCATTTTCTAAACATTTGTGGATTAAGTTTTCCTGTTGTTATAAATGAATATGACGTACGTTATCCATAACAACGCAATTACTTTTCTATTTAAAATTTCATACAAATTAAAATTCATTATAAATTAATAACAATGCCACTCAAATTTAGTACATGCTTAATTTCAGTATCCAATTAAGGCCTAGTTACCTACACGTTGTTTAAATGTAACTGTATCGTATCGTAACGTTGGCATATAGTCCAATTATAGAACATCAAAAACGTACCAGCAAGTTGATGTGTAAAATTAACCAAACTTTATCAGCTGTTCACAAATGTCACGAACAAACGTAGCAAAAATCTAAAATCAACAGAAGCTAACGATACGATACGTTTAGCTTAAGTTGAGTAAGCACTTGTATGTATTTGTCATAAGAGAGGTTGAATCAGTTGATTCGCGTCGATACCGTTACGCGTGGGTAACTGGGCCTTTAGTTGGACATAAGATTTACTCTCTAAACACATAGTATATGGTGAGTATAGTAGGTCTTTACAAGGAATAATTCTTCCTCGTGACTTTGACTTTTGATCTTTCATTCTTATTCGTTTATTCTGGCTGATATTAAGGACTTGACGATGAACCCGATGAATCTCCCTTGTGAGACCTGTGTACAAAAACCATCAGATCACCGATGATATGATCAACTGTCAACGGGTCTTATTTTGTCATTTTGGCCTAATGGATTGCTTTCTATGTATCTTGGAACTGTCCTTCTGGGTCTGAATTTCATTATTTTCAGACTTGTATCTAAAGTCTTCATTTCATCATCAACTGCATAGGCTGTTCGATTAATTCTTGTTCGATTTTGCATGACTAAATTGCCATTTGGAGGCCATTTAGTCACCACAACTAAAAAATGTTAAGCCTCCTACTAATTTGGATGAACCAATTTAGCTATCTGTCCTAGGCTCCTGTAGAAAAATCTAAAATTAGGAAGAGAAATAAGAGTTGTGCAAACAAATTAACATATAACACATTGTTTAAAAAATGAAGAATTTTGAACTTATTCTTCCATTTCGTACTCCGATACAATCGAAAATTTGCTACACATTCCATACTAGATATACATATAAAGACAGATAAATACTTTTATAAGGCTTTCAGCATCATCTTAAATTTTTAATGTAAATTGTTTTTTTTTTTTCATATTACCTGGGACCTGTTATTGTATATGCTGTGATATGAACATACCTGTATGCCTGAGCAGCATGCTAAAACAAATATTGACAATAATTCATTTGAAAACGATTGTATTTATTTGTTTAATATTTTCTATACGCATGTATTGAATTTTTATTGCAAAACATTTGACAAAATCTAATGCCACAAAACCTCAATGAATGTATGTTTATCAGGAATTTAAAATGTAAGAATTTAGATTAAATCTTTTTATCAAATGTGACAATATTGAAAAGATTGGTATTTACAGTTATTGCTCTTAATAATCAAATATTTAAGTATATTAAGTGTATATACATATGCATTAAAAATGAATCCTTATTAATTTATAAATTCCTAATATTATGAAAACCACATGATATTTATCAGAGCTCCCCATACCCGAGCTTCTTCAAATTTTCACACATTTGTATAGGAAGTGACTGATCTCTTTCGAGTAGTTGTTCGCACAGAGCTCAATTTTTATTTGAATGGGTAGTGAAAAGAAATTGCCTTCTATTAATAGCTCTAAGAAATATTTTTTATTAAGTCATTTTGGAAATCTTCCTACAAAATACCATCAAACTTCAAATAGGAGCATATGTTCACACATTTGTATAGAAAGTGGTCAATATCTGTCGAGTAGTTTTATAGTTTTATTTTGTTTACACTTTTTGGTAAATTTCAAATCTTTTTCGAGTCGTAGTTAACCCGCTCCACACTTTTTCTCAGAATGCTTAAATATTTTAACTGACTGGAAAATATGGAAAATCAAGGCATGTATTTTTCGAATATTTTTTGTAAAATGATGTCAAACATCCATAGGCTTGTATGGAAAGTATGGTATTTTGCCCATGTCAGTGCGACAGTCTTAATCAAGTGAAATTTAAGGATTAAATTCCTGGTGCTTGTATGATCCTAATACCTTATAGCTATTGTGCAAAACACTCTAGCATATAACGTGTAAAATTGAGGATTGGCTGGCAGATGTTATTTGGGAAAGCATAGCAAGGCGGTTGCATGCACATGGTCCGGCTTGTGCTCGTCGGAGGGCAGGTTCGGGGCCTGCTGCCTTCGTGCCAACGTTGTTACAATAAAATTTAAATTTATGCATGCGGATGATTAAAATAGGGTGGGGGGGGGGGGGGGAGAGAAGAAAAAGAAGCTGGAAGAAAATAATAAATCATTGGACCCACAAATAAAAAAGTGATCTGTACCGAAAATTTCAGTCGTATATCTTGGATGTTACAGATATACTGCGCCCGCCCTACCATGATCTCTAAATAAATTAAAAACTGAAAGAAAACGAGTTTTAGAAATCCCATATCTAACACAGCAAGTTAAAAACCAAAAGTTTTAAATCAAACAGATAAATTTAAATTCAAGCACAATTCATATTGATTTATTTAAAACAAAACTCATTTAGACTCAAACATAAAGGTTGTATTACCAAAATATCTATGAAATATCATTTATGAAAAATAGTTAAGATAAAAAAATTACAATAATGCTAATTAAGTTATAAGAGTTTATATTATAAAGTTATTTATGTACAAAAAAAAATTTTAATTAATCAATCCAAAGATAACCAAAAATTAATTGAAATCATAACAAATAAGAAAGGAACCATAATTCAAGTTATCCTATCCAATTATTGGATTCATAATTCCAATTAAATTAATCCAACGAAAAAAAAAATGTTCAAATGATATTAAAATTACTAAAATTTATGGTTAACTTAAACAAAAAAAATATTTAAACAATTGAAATTGATTTAAATTAATACGATAAAAAAAAACCAACAAAATTGAAGGAATACCAAAAACTCCTACATCAAAATGCAATAAAAATTTCGACCGTACTAAAATTTAATAACACAAATAAAAATGTAACTAGAAATCATTATAAACTAAGTCTTAAAATTTTCGTTATTAAACTTTAGTCTGGTCACTCATTTACTTTCGAGAAAAATTAATTGCATATTGTAAGCGAAGAACGAAATGTAAATAAAATTGAAATAAAAACAAGTAAGAAAATTATAGTCGGTCTAGACCGACTATACGATACCCTATACCATGCGTTTAGAAACCCTATCTCTTAGGCCCAACTAACTGGACATTGAAAATAAGCAAAAACCAAATTTGAGTGGGATTTTTATTAATTTTTTTGGCTGCAGATATGAAAAAGTTCATATCGGATGCTATATCTATAAAGGGACTAGGTCCAAAAATGGACCGATCCTGATCATGTTTGGTAAAGTCTCTTGTATTTTGCAAAAATATGTACAAACAAAATTTGAAAAGAATCAGTGCAATATTTTTGTTTTTTAATAGATTTAGGTGAAGATCGGGAAGCAGCTTTATATGGGGTCAAAGGGATCATTTTTGGACTACTCATTAGTGGATGTAATGAACGCATACAAACCCAATTTGAGTAAGATCTATATGACAATTTGGATCTTATGGCAATTTATGTCGATTTCATATGGGTAATTTGTATGGGGGCTAGGTCTGAACATGGACCGATTCTCACCAATTTCAATAGCGTTCATCCCATGGCCGATAAAAGCTTATATACCTAATTTCATCAAAATATATTCATATTTGCGACCTGCAGTTTGATTACAAGGTTTACATGGACACAGAGACGGACGGACGGACGGACGGACATTGTTAAATCAACTCAGAAAGTGATTCTGATTCGATCGGTATAATTAAAGATGGGTCTAGGTCAAATATTTTTGGTTGTTACAAACAGCAGCACAAAGTCATTATACCCAAACCACATAGTGGTATAGGGTATAATAAAAAGAGACTTACATCAATGTTGTTGTTGTTCCCACGTCGAAAGATCTTTCGAAGAGCACAGCGAACATGTTGGTGTTGTTGTCTGTCAATTTAAATTCTTAGAGCGTATCTCTTTGCGTATTTAAACATGAGAGGATAAGCTAAGGTTAGCAACATTTGATTATGTTATTTCCTTAAATATTAGAAGCTAAACCAAGATTAGCAATATTGGGTTTTGTATGTTGTTGTTTTTTTTTTTTTTTTTTCTTGAGAGTAATTAAAAAAAATTGTTTTTAAGCCGTGAAACACTTTAATGATTAAATTTAGTTTGCAAACAATGAATTGGTTCTTTTTTTTTATATGTGTTTATATTATTTTTTTCTTGGCGAAATAATTACTTTACTAACGTCAATTCAGATGGAAATAAAACGTTATTTAAAATAGCTTATTTATAAAAAAGAATCGGCAGCATTGCCAGTAAAAAAAATAACAGAAAAAGATTCTTGTTTGTCTGTATGTATATTCACTTAATATGTAAAAATGTACATATGTGTATTCATATTTACGTTGTATGCAAATACATTGAAATCGTAATGTAATGCAATTTTTGGCAAATATTTATTTTACACAGTCAAGCAAAAATAATTTTCAATTTTAAAAATTCATTGATTAAGAATTGGAATTAAAATTTTTGTTCACTAAAATTGATTAAATATTTTCACCAAAAGAATATAATTTAATATTAACATGATCTCGAGTTTTCGATGTAACTAACTTCTTGGTTCCGATTTTTTTTTTATATTTGATATTCAAAGTAACTACATTATTATTAATTTTTACAATAAATTATCGTTTTTTCTTTCTTCTACATTAGTGTCAATTTTTGATAGTGGTTATTTTACTAGAGTAGGGTTTTTTTTTCTTTCACGTTAGGTGGTCAGCACATATACACGTATACTGTAATCGCCGTTGGGTAGTGTAAGTTAATTTGCTATGTACAAAACAAATTTTCAACGCGCGTAAGGCTTATTTTTCGTTAATTTTTTTTTTTATATAGGTAAATATGTTAGAGTGTAATTGATATTGATTCTTTTCTTTTCATTATATAATTTTTCCTTTTAAGATTAATCACTCGAGTAATTTAAAATTCCTTTCTATATAAATTTAAGGTTTTGCTATACTTTTATATTTTTGAAGCATTTTGCATTTTAACACTGTAATTAACACCGCATACCGAATTATAAGCCCGCACTGATCGACACTCTCACTTGACTGAAGAGGTTGCTACGCTGGTCTTAATGAAGTGAGAACAAAAGAAACTCCTATTTTTCAATTATGCAAAAGCCCATGCCGATTACTTTTACAGGATTTTGTTGCTGTAATAAAACAAAATTAGGTGCCAAATCTATATAAAATGTTAAATTTATGTAAATTTTTATATACAAAAGAGAGAGTTAATGCAATAATTACCATAAAAGAGTGGCACCTTAAATAAAAAACAAAAGCAAAGAATTCTACTCCCTCCACAATAGAAATTGGTCCAATTAGATGAAAAAATAAACTCTCTAAGTTAGTGATAAAAGAAATTAAGGGATTTTCTATGAAAATTTTATTTAATTCGATAAATTTACCTCATCAATCAAATATCGTTTTTTTTTCCTTATGTTAACTTGCAGGCCAATGCCTGCCTTTCAAATAAAAGGTATCCCGGAATTTAAATTTGGGTTTTAATAATTGAAGCAAAAATCTAAAAACTAGAAATATAGCGAAATAATACTCATGTTAGAGGGGGAATTAATTAATTCTCAGCAAGAATTAATTTGAAGCTTTAATTTAGTACTTACAAGTTTATCTCCTTTTGAAGTTTAAAGAAAAAAAATTTTTTTTTTGTTATAAAAAAATCAGCAATTGGAGAAAATCACCTTCACTTGACGACGGTTTGATATTTAAATGGCAGACAGTATTGTCCCGATCTTTTACGAAAGCTTCGCTTTAGAGCGTGATTTAACAAAATTGAAAAACTAACGTAATTTTTCCCAAATTCTAACAAATTATGCGTAAAAACGTCAATCATGTGATAGGAGTTAGGTGTGTGGTGAGATAAATTCAAAAATAGATGGCATTGATGTACTTATGAAAAATATAATATTTTAAAACGTAAAATAAAAAAAGTTAACAACGAATTTAAATTCAGGAAAATTCTAAAGCAAGCGCCTTTACAACACTTATATTTTCTATAACATGTTTTCAGATATGAAAAATCTTAGTTTTTACTACTCGAGCTACTCGGCCGTAGGCTCAAATACTTATTATATTTATACATATCTAAACGATGCAAATTTTCAGTGTCGTACAAGCTACTTTCAATTTAAGTAATTTACGTTCCTAAAACAGATTTCGGTTGCTTATAACTTTTGTATTTTTTGTTACGAAAATGGCTGATATACATAAAGTATTTACATAAGTATTTAGTTCAAAAGAATACAAAATTTCAAATGTAAAGAGAATGGACGGGAAATACTGTGCATAATTTATTTTAAGTTGCTGAAAGCATAACCATCTTATCTAAAACTTTCTTTCATCATTCTTTTCATATAAATTATACTGCCTTATTCATAGGTAAGTACATATAGGTCCGTATGCAAAAAAGTTAAAGTGTACTTCAAGTAGACCTTATCAACCAATTTTGTATGAAAAACATACAATAAAGTCTACTTGAAGTACACTTTAATTTTTTTATATACGGCCCTTATAGCATCAATATCAATATTAATATAGACAATAATTTCAATAGGCTTAAGAAATTTTTTTTCTGGGGGTCTTTCTTTATATTATTACAATTATTACTAGCTGTTTCTACCCGGTCTTGCCCGGGATCCTAAAAACGGGACTTGAAAAATGGTACACTATGCTTACCAGGTGCTGAGTAGTTAGTCCACAATGAACCATTCCTCATTTTAATTTCTTTATTTCAATTTAAAACATTTTGATTTTATAATTTAGAAGTTTTTTTATAAGACGCCTTAAGTTTTTTTTTTTTTTTTTTGAATTTTATTTATTTTGTAAACATCATATATTATATTATATTATAGTATTATATTATAAAAAGTCTTTATTTTCTATTTCATGAATAATTTCAGTTACATTTTCATATCAAATTATAAGTTACAATAATCATTAGAAAAAAAGATTATACAGCTATGGCGAAGTGTCGTCAGCTGGATGTACTAAATAAAAAAAGTTTACAATGAGGTTTTTAAATTATTTTTGGTTAAGTAATTAATTATATTCTGTAATTATTAATTTTCTATAATTTAAATAGGATTTTAGATATCCAATCAGATTTTTTCAATTCTTCCATCAAGAATTCTTATGATTTTTTCTTCCGATAAAGTATGTGTTCCAAAAAAGTTTCGTCTGAAGGTATTCAAGAAGGTTGCATAATGTACATATTAGATCATTGTCGTTGTTAGTAAACTTATTGCCGTTAAGGTAAAATAGATCACAACGAGCTTTAAATATTCGACTAACGTAATTATGGTTATAGTTTCCTTGAAAGTATTTAGCTCCCACTGTATAGTCTAGATGTTTGTATATTCGTGCGCTACTCTGCATCGCTCTTTGCGATTTATTTCTTAGGTCTAAAGATTTAAGACCCCCTATTAATATGAAGTTGTTGTAATTCCATTCGTGTTCCGGAGTATTTATTTCAATCCACTATATGTGAGGATTACTTGCCAAAACATTTAAAGCTTTAGCCCAAAATATTTTCTTTCTTAGATTTATTTTTGTAAGGTAGTAGGGTAGTCTGTCTTCAGCATAGCAGAACATTGTTTTTGTTATGTACTGTAAATGAAGTTGTAAAGTATAAATATGTCCATCCTCAATTCCGGTTTCCATCTCAAGGGCGTAGTTTGGTGTGTTTGATGGAAGTTTTAGTACTCTTTTCAGAAAGAAACGTTGTAATTTATCTACGTCTTCAAAAAGACCATAACCCCACAATTGTGCGGCATATGCCTGAACCGATCTACATGCTGCCAAAAATAGTTTCCATTTCATTTGCAGCGATACACTATAATTTTTAAGAAAATTTTGCCATGTGGCATTTATTGCACTTTTCGAGTGGGTATTTCTGTTTTGTAAATGCTTGGAAAACGTCATTTTCGGAGTTAAAACTACTCCGAGATAGTTATATTCAGAGACTATATCTATTTCTATGACTTACTCGTCCCCCATTTCTAAAAACCATCATCTTTGACTTGTCCACATTCACTTCTAAATTCCATAGACCACAATAATTTTCTAGGTCTTGTATCATATTCTCCATAGTTGTTATATTCTCAGCCATTATTACAATATCGTCTGCGTATAGTAAGAGTCTTACGTTTTTCCCTTCAATATCTAAACCACCACCTAAGTCTTCATGCATATCACTGATGTAGAGGGCGAAAAGTAGTGGTGAAAGAAAACACCCTTCTTTTACTCCAGAGGTTGTATCAAAGTATTCTGACAGCTACACTCCAGTCCATACTGCTGAATGTGTGTGCTCATATAAGTGTTCTTTCATTTAAACAAACTTATATGATACTCCCATTGTATATAACTTGTATATCATAGATTTTCTAGAGACCTTATCGAACACTGCCTTAAAATCTACGAAAAAAGCATACATTTTTTTCTTTTCAGGCAGCTTGATGTTAACGATTGAAGCTAAATTGTAAATATTATCCGCAGTAGAGTATTTCCTTCGGAATCCAGCTTGATATTCAACCATAATGTTCTTATCTTCAATCCATGTAACAAGTCTATCGTTAAGGATTCCCATTAAGATCTTTGCTACAGAGTTCATAAACGATATTCCTCTATAGTTGGATGGTTCATTTACGCTTCCTTTTTAATGTATAGGAAAAATTATTGATTTAGTCAGAGATTCATCTGTATTATAATTATTGAATAGTTTATTGTATATGCGAGCCAACTTTTCAAGAAATTCATCCGTAGCGTTAATAAAAAATTCGTAAGGTACTCTGTCCTCCCCTGGTGCTTTGTTTAGCTTTACATTTTTTAACATATGTTTAATATCAGCCATAGTTATATCTTTATCTAAAGTTTCATCTCGTAAAAATATTGGAGCATAATGAATATCTTGTGAAACCTGGGCTGGATTGAGCAATTTCATTAAATAATTTTTAAAAACAGCAGAAGATATAGCTGTACCAATTTGAAAATTTTGGTTTCTTATTTCTTTGACTAGGCTCCGCCATTCCTTGCCATTGGTAACATTATTAATTTTTTCACATATATTCTTAAAATAAATTTTTTTACTTGTTCTGCATACATTATTATATTTACTCTTCGCCATCAAATATCTTTCCTTTTCACTTTCACGTTTTGATATTCTATGTCTTGTTCAATAAATCAAAAACCTTTTTTCGTGCCCAGTAACATCGGTTGTCAAACCATTTGTTTTTACGGGTGAATCGTTGTGTTTTGCTCTTTTTTGTTGTTGAAATTACTATTATATCAGTTAAGTCTTTAATATTTGTTACAGAATCTCGTTGTGTGAGCCTTTGTAGATTTAAATTGAGCTCTGTTTTATACTGATCTTTTTGTGAGTCTTTCCACAATAACTTTGGTACAAGGCTGAGTTTATTCGATGTAGTTGCTCTAATTTCGTTCATTGATAAAACTATTGGTAAATGATCTGGCCATATCATTCCTTCAACTGTAAAGCTTTCAACATACGCTAACAAATCCTGTGCTACCGTAAATACCATATATAACGGAATCATTTGCAAATTAAATGAATCAGAACTTTTAAAAATTAAATTACTTCATTCAATAAATGCTCAACATTGAGCAGAGCCATCAAAGAAAAATGGAAAATGAATGCGACGTTTAAAATTGTGGCGCAGTATGGGGAGTTTGTTCATTTCTTGTGAGAACCTTTTTTTTTAAAATTTGGGGAATTTGTTCACCCCAATTTTTTGGGGAATAAGTTAATTTTTTTGAGGAACTTGTTCATTGGAGACTAAATACTCAGCGCCTGATAACCACTACAGCTAACTATGTTTATGTATGGATTATTTTGAATGTATGATGTCTAAAAGTTACGAATCTTAGTTATTCTAGAGCTTTGGGATATACATTTCGGGAAAAAATTGTGCTGGCTCCCAACTCTGGAGCACGCGACATATTATTGTCTATGAGAAAAACAGGGAGATTCTGAGTTGATACATGCTACCGTAAGATATTGTCGTCTTATGTACGTTATGTTAGGAAAAACTTTTTGTACCATCTCTTGCAATGAAGGAATCAACTTACAGAAGCTTTCTGGTAGGGATATTACAGTTATTTCAAGAGTTTCACATTCCCTGGGGCCAGCTTGTCTTATCCGCTTGGCCTGAACACGTTGTTGACTCGTTTCAAGAGTTTCACATTCCCTTGACTCAGCTTGTCTTGACCGCAGGATTTCTAGACGCACTTCAGTAGATTCAGGCATTTCCGCTTCTCTTAACAAAGCTTGTCTTGATCTTTGGGCTTCAAGACGTTATTGGGTTTGCTCAGGTGTTTCAGCATTTCTCGACTCAGATTGTCTAACTCGTTGAGACTCGATACGAAATTGGGTCTGATCGGATTCCCTAGAGTTCTGTTTAGTCTAAGCTTTTTTGCATTTGAGGTAGTACTGCCTATGTGCTATGATTTCATGTGCAACTCACAATTGCAAATAGTTCTTATTTATATACTGAAAAAGATGAAATGGAAATATTTGTAATAGGTTACTTTCCAATGTAGCCAAAGGTGAGATAGAAATAAATGTAATATTTTATTCTCCAATGTAGTTAAAAAGGCGAAATGGAAAGGTTTTTATGAACCAACTTCATCGGAGTAACCATACAGTGGAAGTTAGCCTGTATCTGCTCACCCATGGAACAAATTTGCACTAATTTTGGGGTGTTACAACTCATATAGTAAAAAGGGTAAGACGGGAATATTTGTAATATGTTGATTTACAATATCTATTTCATAATGATGTAAACTCAAGAGTAGAAAGTAAAGAGATTTATGCACAAGGTTTTAGGGAAGTCTATTGAAAAATTTGAATATGTTAACAAATAGTAAAAGCGTATATAGAAAATTAAAAAAAAAGAGGCTTGGCCGATAAAAATATATGACGACCTTGCCTGGGATATGAGAATAATGTGCAGTTAATTCGAGCGAAACCCGTAAAAACTTTAAAAAAGCGGGAGTAAAAGTAGGCGCGGCCGGTAAGAAGCATATAGCGACCTTCTCTGGGGCAAAGAGATCGTGTGTATCAAATTTCAGAGACATCCGTTGAAAAATAAAAATTTGTATAGTGGTCAAACAAACAAACAAACAAACAGAAAATGAATTTTGTATATATAAACTTTTATTATTGTTTTTAACTTTTATTGCGAATTTTTTTTTATTATATTTCATCCGTTGTTTGGTAACTAATCTAAGTACTTTCAAAAATATTTACAAATATTGTGGATTGCCCTTTAAGTAAGGGTTATGATAATTAAACTTTTCTGTTTCTCTCCTTCTTCAGTTTTAGTCCTGCTACTTTTAAAGTAATTGTTGAAGCAAGATTGTTAACATTTGTGGCCTCAATTAAATCTTTGAAGAAAACTTTTGTAGAAAATATCACTAACACCAACTAAGACATTATAGAAGTTTAACATATTGTTATTCAATGAAGCTAACCCCCCCAGTTTAGCGTTTTTTTTAAGACTTTCATTTAAATGTTTTGTATTATTTGAAAATTAGAAAACAGCAAATCTGATGATAACAAAATTGCCACAGACGATGATGGCGGTCAAAGATTGCGATTTGTAATTAAGACTTCTAAAAAAGTTTTATTAAAAAAATACCGAATGCTTTTAAATAAACCAAAATTAATTCATTGTACTGTGATTTATTACACTTCAATTAAGATTTTCATGTTCAATGAATGCAAGATGTTTATGGCTGAAATTCTTGTAATTAAATCTCTAAAAGAATTAATAAATGCTGGTTTTATGTTGTTTTGTATAAAGTTGCTAATTACTTTTATACACCCTATAGCACTCTGTGGTCAGGATGTAATGAGTTTGTGCTGATATTTGTAATTATAAAATAATATTTCACCGATTGACTACGAATTGATTTTGCGATGTCCGTCCGTCTGTCTGTTGGTCCGTCCATTTGTGTGTCTATGAAAGCCTTGAAATCAAGCTATAATTCATATATATATATATAATATTAATCACCAATAAAACGAACGCTATTAAAATTTGTTAACAACTAGCCCCCATATTTAAATCCCCTTTGATATTCACTAAGATTGTAGTCAGATATCGACTTTTTCATATCTATATGCCACAAGTTAGTGACAATACCTCCATCATTTAGTTTATGATTATTTTCTATATCTATGTGTTGTTTCAGCACAGTTGGATTGGTATCGTATAAACGGTGTAGACCGACTATAATTTTCTTACCTGTTTAATTGCACTGTCCAACAGCATTTTTGGAACAGAATAGCGACCCTATAATTCTGAAAGGGTATGTTGAGTAGATCATTTTTGTAGGACAAACTTATGGTCCAGCACGTCTGAGTATTTTTTTACAGTGGGTCAAAGTTTTCATTTTTTGGTCGAAGGGAGCATTATACTTTATGAAAAAAATGCTGTAAGTTAATGTCCGAGAGAATTCTTATGGTCAGAGTTGTATTGTGTAATTGTATGAGGATTATTTTTCTGGAAGATCTTAACCCTCGAACTGGTCTCTTTATGGGGTCAATTTGACCCTTTTTTTCGAGAAAATCAAAAAATGTCCTTCAAAAAAGGACATTTAAGGATTAAAATATTCTACGAAAATGTTTTCCGAAAAATTTCAGTGGGGGTCACCAAAGACACCATTGTTGTAAATAAAGCTCTTTATGCTTAATTAGTAAAATTATACACCAACATATACAAAACAGGTAAAAACGGCGTCAAGTTCGGCCGGGCCAAACTCTGAGTTCTCGCGTCTAGTCAGCTGTGACTTACAAATCGGGTGTGATATTTATTAAAATTACTAATAAAAAATAATAGAAAAAATTCAAGCATAATCGAGCTACTAAGCAGTACATATCGGGTGTGATTTTTACTAAAATTAATATAAAAAAAGAAAAATTAAAGCTTAAATAAGCATGGCGGATTCTGTTTGCAAATTAAGAGATTGGTTTTGTTTTATTTGTGGACATTTTACGCACCATCAAAGCAGAAGAAAGATATTGCCTACAATTGAAGAACCATATTTTCTTTTCTTTGGAATACGATTTTTATCTGAAGCTTGGATACCAAAAACCGTATGTACTACTTGCGAAAGTGGTCTTTTGACCTGGTACGAAGGCGGTACTAAGGCGCTGCCATTTTCTTCGCCTATTACATGGATTGAAACTGAAGATCACAAATCAGATACATGCTATTTCTGCGTAAATTACAAATTTGGTAGAAGCCAAAGGCACTACGCGACAATGACATACGAAGCAACAAATAATGTCATTTTACCAGAAGTGCGCTGTGAAGGACTTTATGGCCATCTGTCGGATATGCAAAAGACAGTTTCCTTGGAAACTCAAAAGCACAAAACTATGCAGAAAATATTGAAAGCATGCTAATCGGTTTTAACAATATTGGAGTTAAGATGTCACTAAAGCTGCATTTTCTGCACTCTCATCTCAATTTTTTTAAAGAAAACCTTGGAGCGGTTTCACATGAACACGGTGAAAGGTTTCATCAGGATATAAAGGTATTGGACGTAAGATTCAAAGGGAAATCCCTAAGTGTAATGCTTGCTGAATACGTATGGGGCTTGTACAGAAACCTTGACCCATCGGAACATTCACGTCAAGCTAAATACAGGAAAGCGTATTAAATTTAATCTCTAATCCATTGTCATACTACTGCTATTTCCCAATTCCCTTTTACTCGAAAATTTGAAGCAAAAAAATAAATATGTACATACTATAATAAACCAGTATTAAAACAAAATTATAATTTTTTTATAGAAGTTGGCGTGTAATTTTGCCAATTAATCGTAAAGAGCTTTATTTACAACAATGGTGTCTTTGGTGACCCCCACTGAAATTTTTCGGCAAACATTTTCGTGGAATATTTTAATCCTTAAATGTCATTTTTTAAAGGAAATTTTTTGATTTACTCGAATAAGGGTCAAATGGACCCATAAAGAGACCAGCTAGAGGGTTAAGATCTTCCACAAAAATAATCCTCATACAATTCCACAATACAACTCTGACCATAAGAATTCTCTCAGACATTAACTTACAGCATTTTTTTCATAAAGTATAATGCTCCCTTCGACCAAAAAGTGAAAACTTTGACCCACTGTAAAAAAATACTCAGACGTGCTGGACCATAAGTTTGTTCTACAAAAATGATCTACTCAACATACCCTTTCAGAATTATGGGGTCGCTATTCTGTTCCATTCAAAAAGTCTTAATTTGTTGGACAGTGTTATTTATCTATGTAATGTTCTTTTTCAATAACATATTTGTGTTGTTTTAATACCACTGAATAGCATTTTGGTGTTCGTAGCAGACTTCCTCAACGTAGATTCTATATGGGCTTAATAAGGTAATGATTGATTTTTAAAATTATTTTGTTTCGTTTCCGGGTAAATTTTTAAAATTTCCATGTAATTTATTTTATATTGAAATATATGAATATATTCGTTTTAGGCTTTTTTTAAAATTGGTATTATTTGCTAATATGAATATTTGTCCGGGTGTTTTTTGTTAATGCTATATTTATCTGTTTCATATTGAAGAATTTGTAAGCAAATTCAGATAGTTAATTTTAATTCTAAATATACCAAAATTAGTTTTTTAATGAATTTATATGATTTTGATTTATTCGCTTGATTTTGTAGAACAAACAAATCTAATGACACTATTAATGCCTAATTGAGTTTCCGTACTTTAAATTTTTTTTATTGCTTTGTATGCTTAAATTAAAAAAATTGAGTTGCCGTAGTACCATTTAACAAATTGTAATTTTGGTATGCTTAAATTGAAAATATATGTATTGCGATACACAATCAGCTGGTCAGCACATCAGCGAGTTAGCGATGAGCGTAACAATACGCTACGATCTTTATAATGTGAATCAGGGATCATATTTGAAAATTTTCGTCAGGTCCGAATCTAACACAAAAATGTACCTAAAATGATATGAGTGTACCTAAAATAAACAATATTTTTTCCTAATTTTTCATACATGTGTAAGTACATATTTTATTTCAATCGTAAAAAATTAAACATATTTCACAGTTCGTTTATTTCGCAGTTCATTCAACGTACTAGTTAACAAAAAAAAATTATCAAACATAAATTCAGTCATTTACATAAAATTAAAAAAAGTTTATTTCACAGTATATGCCAGGCATAATACGTTAATTTACAAAATTTAATTTAAATTTAATAAAAAAAAAAAAAAAAAATCAAAACATTAATACCAAAATTTCAAATTAATACGAGTATAAATTTTCAATAGGGCCACAAAAATAATACAAATTATTTGAATGTAACGTCTGTTAGCATGCTTCATTTTTTCTATTAGAAACAATTTAGCATGTACAAAAAATGCATTTTAAAAATTGTGTGTTTGCAAAACACACCCATGGTTTGAAATGCAAACGACGCACAGTGGCGCCCGTAGAGCAAACGAGGTTGTAAAAATCAAAATTTTCGTGTGCGCTGACGAAGTTTTGAATAAACCCATGTTATAGGAAACTTTTCAACGATTTCAAATATGATACTCTTAATAATATTACGTTTTTAGTTTAGAAGATATAACCGTTCAAAGTTGACCGACTTTCGGTTTTCAAAAAAACACACAATTTTTAGTCAATTTGTTGCGATTTCAGGTGTAATATCACGAAAAATAGGTAACGAATCGCCCTATTTTTTGCTTGTGTTGATTGATGTATTTATTAAATGTATAATGATAAAAAAAAATTAACTGTTTGCTTTGTGTTTCTCCAGGTAAATCACTGTTTAAAAACTATATTTTTCTATATTTGCCATATTTACAAAACATGTTCTTTGGTTATTTCTTTACATAATTCAAAAGGTTTTATCTGCCCATACATGCCCGTTTGGCTTCTAGAGGTAAAAAAGATTAAAAAGACATGGTTGCAGAAATTGTATGGCGTGCATCCCTTACATGTTTTGACTGACAGTAGTTTGATCTAATAGTTTGAAAATTGCATTTTAAGTCGCTTGTCTACCTGTGAGCCTCTGCCAAAGTCTACTCCCAATATTCTGTTGCAGACACAGGATGCACAAAAAACTACTCATTGAAATTCGCAGGTACGCACCTCACTTAAAAATTACTTTGGAGTGCAAATGGTCAAGAACAATATTGACTTATGGTCCCTCCAGGTTGGGACAAATCATATTTAGACACGAGCATAATATCAAAATTGCATAATTCAGCCTAAGTCCATATGTATGCAGGTAACAGGTAAATTTTTAGGCATGGTAGCATAAGCCTATATATTGCAAAATAAGCATAATACCTGGATTAGTCTACGACTGAAAGTTGGCGCAACAAGTACTGAAACCATGGCGTTAAACAATTTAAGTACTGAAAACATGGCGTTGAACAATTTAAATTTATTCGAACTGTTTAGAAGGTCAACCACACCGAAGTTTTTCACGGAAGCTGCTTTAGAAGAACTTGATAGCTTATACGGAAATATTGAGAGAAGCGCAATTATAAAAAATTATTTTTATCTGACATATGCAAATATTAAGGCAAAATGGGTGAAATCTAATCGAACCATTCAGAACTTCAACTCCAAATACGAAGACTGGCTTAATGAAGACACCATCCTGGGTATATTGGCAGTAGATAAACCCACCACATCAACCAGAGGAGCAAAAGGAAGGCCAAAAAAAGTTTTGAGGAGTGTTCAATTTTCACAAGAAAGAGGAAACTTGCCGATGCCACCAATGACGTGACCACGAAGCATTTATCGGACGCGCTGTCTGTTAAATATATAAAGGATAGTGAAAGAGTTAGGTCGCAGATTACAAAATCTGTTGCTGATGCAAGCCCACTGCGACTAAAAAGGATTAAGGAAAGTATTCCCACGCCCACAAACGCACACATTAAAAAGTATGGTTCCGAAGAAGCCTTGGCCTTGTTTATGGACTTACAACTTTCCAGAGAAAAATATGAGATACTACGGGCATCCTTGATGCGACACGGGGCTGACGTTTTACCAGGATACAAACATATTACGCAAGCCAAAATAAATTCACGACCACTGCATACGGAGTTTACGGAAGTCTCTGTGAAAGCCAATCTGCAGGATCTCATGGGCCATACATCAAAACGGTTGTTGGAGAGTCTTCCTGGAAATGAGGCGAAAATTCTTCCTTAGAAACTGACATTAATCAGCAAATGGGGCTGCGATGGATCATCCGGACAAAGCGTTTATAAGCAAAGGATATCTTCCGATGACGCTACAATATCGGACGGAAATATGTTTATGGCATCTGTTGTTCCTTTGCGGCTAAAATCTGATGTTTCCCTACATTGGAAAAATTCACGTCCGTCATCAGTGCATTATTGCCGACCAATAATGTTTCAGTTTTCAAGGGAATCGGCAGAACTCATAAGGACCACGGTGAAGAACATTGAAGAACAAATAAGCAAGATTAAGCCTACAAAGCTGCAAATCGGAGAAGGAAAATATACTGAATGCAATTACGAGTTCCACCTGACCATGGTTGACGGAAAAGTCGTAAACGAACTGACAGGAACAACCTCAACATTGTCATGCCCGGTTTGCAAAAAGAGTCAGAAGAACTTTGGTAATTTAAACGATTCTACAAACGAGGAGAATTACGAATATGGAATGTCACCATTGCACGCAAGGATAAGGTGTATGGAGTTCTTGCTAAAACTGGCGTATACCCTACCACAAGAGGAGGAAAACTTCGATGAAAATCCATCAATAAAGGATAAGGAAAAGATCAGAAAGAAGCAAATACAGGATGCTTTTTTTAAACAAGTTGGACTAAAAGTAGACTATCCCAAGCACGGATACGGTAACTCAAATGATGGAAACACTTCTAGGAGATTTTTTGAAAATGATGAGGCAGTAACTAGAATCACTGGAATTGACAATCAAATCGTGAAAAGATTGGGAACGATCTTGAATGTTTTAAACTGCAAACAAAATGTCAATTCTACAAAATATGGAGAATATGCATCGAAAACTGCATCTCTTTTAGCAGAAATGTATCCACAGAAGAAGTTGACCCCGACCGTCCATAAAATATTGGCACATGGCAAAGATATAATTGAGTACCAGTCTTTGCCAATTGGAGAGCTTTCTGAAGAAGCACAGGAGTCTCTTAACAAATTTAATAAAAAATATAGATTGCAGAACACATTCAAAGCATCAAGGGTAAGGCAAAATGAGACTTCTTCAACATGTTGGCAGCATATTCCGATCCACTTATTTCTTCCCTTCGGCATGTGAAGTCACGAATAGAGTTAGAAAATAATTATAGTTTAGAAATGATTAGTCTTTTAGATATACCTTCTCTTACGAATTGTGATGAATATTTTACAGAAAGTTGAAAAAATAAATTTAAAAAAGAAATAATTTTTTTTTTTAATTTGTTGGGTAATAATTTAAAACATAAAACCCTAAAGAAAAAAAATAAAAACAATCTAAAAATGTAAAAATAATTTTTTTTAGTTAACATAAAATTGATTTTTCTACAAATTTTAACTTTGATAACCCATAAGTAGGCCCCTACAAAGCGTAGCACCCTTTCCAAATGCTCATTTAGGCTGAACAGTTATCCATCATATGCTGTTTAAACTGTTCAATTATGTTATTCGGTTCAAAAGATATGATTTTTGCAACGAAAAAACTCAAATGGCTCCACTGTGCGACGGAGCACAATCATTTTTCTCTCTCGTTTTTTATAGTTCATTTTTTTCAGGGTTGTCAACTTTAAAATATCAAAAAGCACTAAACCGAAAAAATCGCATAATTTGAAAAAAAAAACACTATATTTTCCATTTTTTATTTTTGCTTTTTTCAGTAAAAGCCCTGAATGCTTGGGGATAAGAGCAGTCCCGATAATTAAATGTTTCATTAAAACTAGAAATTTTTTATCTTTTGGAACAGAAACCATTAAATTTTTTATACATATTGTACAAACCACTTCATAAAAATTTTTTCATAAAAGCATGTCTTAAAAAATAATTCAATTGAACTTTAAAATTTTGTTTAAAAAATTTAAAAACTAAAATTGGCAAATTGGACGATTTTTTAATTATATCTCATGTTCATTTTATTGAAATTAACTGGTAATACTCAACATATATCGGTCCCGCTTTTTACTTTTACGGAATTAAAATGGCATCAACGAGCAATAAAAAACGTAAGATAGGTGATGAAAACAGAAAATTCCAGTCCGAATGGACACACAAATTCGGATTTGTTGAAAATAAGGACATACCTATGTGCCTCATTTGCAAAATTACAGTATCACATAACAAACTTTACAAATTAAGTAGACATCATGAAAAATTTTACTCACAATTTGCAAAAGAACAGAACATTAATTCGTCTTTTAGCCATGGAAATGACAGATCACTTGAAGCAGGTTACATAATAGCTTGGGATATTGCCCGTGATAAACGTCCTTATGGGGAAGCAGAGTTAAGAAAACACATTATCAAGAATGTTATGAGCATTCTCGACCCTGATAACAAAAAGCTGCATAAGGCGATAGATCAGCTTTCTTTATCACGGTGCACAACCGAGAGTGGGATTGGAGATATCAGCACTTTTATTGAAACATGTTTAAAAAACGAACTAAAAAATTCTGTTTAGCTTTAGCTTTTGTTTAGCTCTTGATGAATCCACAGATGTTAGCGACGTTCCTCAATTGGCGATCTTCATTAGGTCTGTATCAGTTGAATTTAATATCACTGAAGAAAGTTAGATCTTGTAGCTCTTTCTGAAACAACGCGAGGCATTGATGTAAAAAATGCGCTTTTCGATTTAATTAACAAATTTGAATTGCCACGAGATAAAAGACCTCGAATATAAAAAATTAAAATTTTTTCCTCTTGTAAAATTGAACGTAAATAATATACAAGACGAAAATTTTAAATGTAGATTTGAGGATCTCAAACAACTTCAAGCAACATTCTCAGTTTTTGTTAACCCATTTTTGTGTGATGTCCTAAATGATGAATTTTTATTATCCCATATAATTCTTGCAAAACCAGATGTTGGAAAATTGGAGTTGTTAGAAATGAAGGATGATATTGTAATGAAAATGCATCACAAATCAACTTCTCTAGTTGGATTTTGGAAACTTGTTAACGAAACCCAATATCCATAATTGAAAAAAGGTGCTGCTCGTTTATTTTCAATGGTTGGCACAACGTATTGTTGTGAATCTCTATACTCCACCATGAAAAATGTTAAAAACAAAAATCGTTCACCTTTAACAAATCAACATCTTACGGAACTCATTCGGACAACTTTGACAAACTACACACCTGATTTTAAAGAACCAATCAAAAATTCTTCCTAATTTCTTTTTTATTTTTTGTTACCTATATTTTTATTTTATTTTTATATAATTCCTTTTTTTATTTTATTTAAAATGAAATTCTTTGATCTCAAAAAATTTTAAAATATAACATTATTTTTATAAATACTAATAATATTTCAGTATAAAATTTATTTGTAATGTTTCATACACATGAATTAATAAATTTTATGTTTGCTTAAAAATTGTTTTTTTTTTTTTGCTTTTTTGTTTGAAAATGAATATTTGTACAGAAACAAACTAGTGCGGCCCACCGTTAGTAGTTAGTAGGTGAAATGCCAAATTATATGCTATGATATACTAATTCGAAATATAACTAAAAAAAAAAACCAAGTTATTATTAATTGCTTCTCACTTAAATCTTTTTTGGTAGGGTACAAGTGATTAAATTCTTCTTATTAAAATTAAAGCAACACATGTTATTTGCTTTCATTAAATCGTTCGTTTGAATGAATGCTGAGCAAGTTGGAAAAGCTAATCTATTTCTAGATTTAGTTTTAATTAAATTCTGAATAGAAAAGTTGCGGAAAATATTAGGAAACAATAATTCATTTTTTAATTTGCTTACTTCCCACCAAAACTAGGATATATTTCAGTTTTTATAGAATGAATTTCTGGGAAATCTGCTAAAGCTCTATACTCAGCATTTATTTTAGTAGCATTTTCACATTTCCTCTTTTGGAAATAACTTAGCAATAATATTAAAATGCTATTAGTTTTACCCTAAACAACGTGATTTGGTTCAAATAAGGAATGGCTTTCAGGACAAAGTTGTTGAAGTCCACTCTTCTTCTTAATTCATTACAAAACTTTATGTAGAACTTCAAAGAAAATGTTTTACACTTATTTAGTTCTAATTCGTCAACATCGTTATTAATAATATATATTTTTGTATCCGTGCCACAATAAATATTTGATAGAGGTACATGATCGTTCTAAAGAAAAAATTTAACAATTAGGAGTATCAAGTTTTTCCTTAGCAATAAAATTTCTACATATTTATTTAAACAGAAATTCTGTACGTGGCTACAAAATATGTATAGGCGCGTCTTCGTATTTCATCTCTTTGTTGATATCATTTATCATTTTCAAAACATATCGCACCTGTACCTCTAAAGTGAGTCAACTCAAAATACACAAATTTTCAGTTGTTTCATTGTAAAGAATTGCGAATAATAAGTATACAACAGTAGTTGTTTTTGTTTTTGTTTTATTGTTTTTCAGTGATCATCAAAGATAACAAGTTTTTTTTTTGGAGCTCAAAATATGTCTTTTTAGTGGATTCTAAAGAAGTTACTCTTATAACACAAGGAGGGTTACAACTGTATTTATACCATATACCACTATGTGGTTTGGGTATACTGACTTTGTGCTGCTGTTTGAAACTACCAAAAATATTTGACCTAGACCCATCTTATATTATACTGATCGGCTCAGAATCACTTTCAGAGTCGTTTTAGCGATGGCCGTCCGTCCGTCCGTCCGTCCGTCTGTGTGTCGATGTAAACCTTGTAATCAAACTACAGGTCGCAAATATGAATATGTTTCGATAAAATTTGGTATTGTGACGGTGATCACTTTTGCTCTGCACTGTAGCAAAAGAGAAAAAAAAATAATAACCTTGATCTTGAAATTATTTTCAAGTTCAACTATGTACATATAAACAACACCTTATATGGTAATATGTTGATGGCATTTTTTTGGCAAACTGATTTATGGCGTTCTTTCTCTTCATTGTTTTGTATTAAATCATGAACACATTCATATGCAATCATGCTGGTCAAACCACGTATTTTCTTGTATTGATCTCACTTGCTCTCATAGTCATATATGAGTGGGAGTGTTATAAATACTAGAGAATATTATGAATGCATATGAATATTCTCAATGAATTGGTGGTGATGTTGTTTTTTTTAATAAACAGGTTTTTATTTGCAGATGAATGGATGAAGATGAGAAGGTTAATGTAATAAAGTTAAATTTAAATCGAGGAGTTGAAATTTGATAGCAGAATGTAAAGGTTGAAGAAAAACCTCCGAAAATTAAATTAAAATGTAGTGTTTAAGAAAAAGAAATAAGAAAAGACTAATGAAAGGTCAAATTAAATTTAAGAAATAGTTAAGTGAATTTAAGAAAGAAAGTGTAAAAGTTAAATAAAAACATATAAAATAAATTAAAGATTAAAATTAAAAATTAAAGTTTAAAGTTTAAAGTTTATTAAAATTTAAGAAAATTAAATTAAGAAAATTAAATATTTAAGAACTTAAAAAAAAGAAAGAAAAAATTTAAAGATTAAGAGAATTTAAAATTGATTGAGTTTACAGACATTCGAAGGAATTAATTAATTAACAGACAAAAATAAGACAAACCACGCGTGCAAGAACAATAAAGAAATTTAAAACAAAGAAAAGTTAAATTCAGTATTTCAAAGCAAAAGTTTCAAAAAAAAAAAAAAACTCAAACAAAGAACTATTAAAACACCATTAAATATAATAAATTTAAAACAACAAAAAAAAAATGATATCGTCAAAGAACCAACTGTACCAATTACTTGTGGCAAGCGACACCCACAATGGTACCTTTTTTTCAACAGTAGCTAAGTACAGTCATCACTTACCTGCATCACATGCTGAGAATGGCTTCAACATTGCATCCCACACCAGCAATAAGGCGGTAAATCTACTTTTTATATATATAAATAAAAAAAAAAAAAATTTTCCTATATATAAATTAAAAATTTTCCTATATATAAATTAAAAATTTTCCTGTATATACATAAATTAAAAATTTTGCTATATATAAATTAAAAATTTTTGCTAAATAAAACTTAAACTTTTTCCTATATATAAATTAAAATTTTATAACATTATATATATGTCAGTAAAATACAGTGAAACATACAAATTTGTCAGGACTACCTTAAATTAAAATAAAATATCTTGGAAATGAGAATTTTTTTTTGAACTTACCTTTAAGTAAAATTACTTTAAAATTCAACTATACATTTTTACTATGAAATTAAAAATTTTATAAATCTACAAATTAAAATCTCGCTAAGATTTAATTTTTATTTAACCAAAATTTCTTTTAGAGGTTAAACAAAAATTTTTCCAAAATGTAAATAAATTTTCTAAAATTTAAATTTTCTTAAATTTAAAATTTATCCTAAAATTGAATTTTTCTAATCCTAAAATTTTTAATTATAAAATTTAAACTAAAATTTTTCTAAGGCTAAAATTAAAGCTAAAATTAAGCTAAAATTAAATAGTGCTAAAATTCGAAATGCTAAAATTAAAATTTGGCTATAAATAAAATTTTGCTAAAATATATTAAAAAAAAAAAATATATAAAATAAATTTTTTTTGTTAAACCAATGTAGAAAACCAAACCAAACCAAACCAAATCCTATCATTGCAGTGGGTTACCTCCAAGTAAGATGGAGTCGAGGTAACATGGTTGGGAGGGCAAAAGGGGCAGAACACCTAGTCCCCAATCCCAAGGTAAGTATGGCCATCCGTCACATTTAGCGTCCGATTTTTGACAGTTGTTTTTTTTAATCGCACGTGAAAATCTGTAGTGCGATTTCCCTGGGCCTGAGCAAGACCCCACCCATCCGGCGAGCTAGGCCCCTACGCCAGCACGTGCGACCAGCAAAGGCTCAGGGAAACGGAAGCGGATCTTCCACCAACGCCGCACCATTACAGTATGTAAGCTTTTATCGGCCATAGGATGAACGCTGTTGAAATTGGTGAAAATCGGTCTATGTTCAGACCTAGTCTCCATACAAATGACCCCTATGAAATCGACATAAATTGCCATAAGATCCAAATTATCATATAGATCTTAGTAAAATTAGGTTTATATGTGTTTATTGTATCCATTAATCAGTAGTCCAAAAATAGTTTCTACTGGACAATTCTTAGTCATAGGCCCCATATAGAGCCGCTTCCCGATCTTCACTTAAATCTATCAAAAGAACAAAAATATTGCTCAGATTTTTCTCAAATTTGGTTTGTTTATATTTTTTCAAAATATATATGGTCAGGATCGGTCCATTTTTGACCTAGTCGACATATAAATATAGAACCCGATATGAACTTTTTCATTCTGCGGCTACAAAAATTAATAACAATGCCACTCAAATTTGGTTTTTGCTTATTTTCTATATCCAGTTAGTTGGACCGAAGAGATAGGGTTTCTAAACCATGGTATAGGGTATCGTATGGTTGGTCTACACCGACTATAAATTTCTTACTTGTTTTTTTTTTTTTTTTGCGAAAGACTTGAAAAATCGATGTAACATTTTTACAGTGGATTGATATGACCACTGTGTATCGTTTTCTTGCAAAAATTAAAAAATTTTGCATATTAATTAACAAACAAAAAATTTTGAGTTGAGCCACTTTAGAGGTGCAGGTGCGATATGATAAGAAAAAAATATATATTTTGGTTTTTTTATCACATAGTCTCATAAATAAATTTGTTTGTCTCGTTACCATTACCTGTTTCGAAACTTACTTGGTTGAAATAGTATTGAAGTGTTTGCCATTTTTCCAATAGCCTGTTAACCACTACCTGAAAAATATATTTTTTAATAAGAATTGATTTAGGTTTTTACAAATGACATACACTTCAAGTAAAAGCCAACGAGTTTTACATAAGCGGAGGATAACGTGAAACTCATTTTCAAAATATTGTTGCAATTGAATGAACTTGACTTTGCGGCAAAAGCTGTTGCAAAAGTGTTGGTTAATTTGGAGCAGCAAGTTGTCTATATATTTTGGTAGTACTGAGGCTGCTGCTTCGGAAGCCAGGTTCAAATTATGACATATATCTCCATTTACTAATAAATGTGGGCAAATCTCCTACAATTTGGCTTGGAGGCTGTTTTTCCCCCATCATCACATTACAATTATCAGCGGTAAATCCAATCACTTTATTCAAGACCTCTGGACTATTGGCGAGTGCACGTACTGGCAATGGCTAGTTCTCGACGGGATAGGGCAGTGAGGTCTTTGTTAAATTACCCAGAGACGTCCGCATTACAAGAAAATTTCTACGTGCTAATACTAAACGAGGAAACGAGAAACTACGATAAATACATACTTTGTTTATTATAAGTTAAAGGAGAAAAGATATAGTGTCTCCTATTGCTCTTACCAACCTATGTTTCCTACTAGTCCACTTTCTATTACAGGAAACCCTAACAAGCAACAGTTTTGGGTTAGGAAAAAGTTAAACTCAGTTAGACATCATGTCTCATTATTTATTTGAAATTAATAACTACACAACAGATCGACCATAGCGGTCATAACCAACATTAAAACTAATGTTTAATTTGAAAGGAACAAGACTAAATAAGATTTACAAAACTTATACAGTATATTGACATAATCTTCTATAGGAACAAAAGGGACTTTAAACAATGCATTCTTAATGAGAAAGGGGAGTACCATGGAATCGCTACACGTGGAATAAATGTAATCATAAGCACTCAATTAGTATCTTCGATAAAATTTTAAATCTTTTTTTCCTTTCTTTTTCTGGAGTTTGTATAGTTGATTTTGAGACCAAATATTACTATTATGTTTATCTTTCAATAATAGGGACTTACATGAATTTCGATGTCAAATTTTATTTTATATTTCATTTTATTATTGTGGTAGTAACGTTGTTGATATTTGGTTTTCTTAAATAAGATGAAGCTAAAAAAAAATTCAGTATTATTTTATCTCAAGAATACCACTCTTACTTGAATAATGAAATTGGTTATAAAAAGCAGTCTTATGATAATATTTGAATCTTTAAATGCAAGCGAACGGGTTCACGATGATCATGTCTTTTATGGTTATATATATTTTTTTCCAATTGTCGTCCCTGCTTCACCCGAACAATGTACCATGAGGGATATTCCCACTTGGATATATTATAAACTAGGGCCACTAGACCGTAGGTACAGATCAGATCCTCTAGTTGTTGTAAGAAATTAGCCGCGAAATGGGACAGTATTATCCTATAACAAACCTTAACTCACCAATTCTAATTGAAAAACAAAATTTAATGCTTAAAATAATTCCCTATAGTGACAACGTGGAAGTCAGAAGTTTCGATGATGGTAGGATTTTATGGTAAGGTATAAATTCTTATTTCCCAAAAGGTATACTTGAATTTTAACAATTTAAATTTTATTTAAATTCTATAATTATTTGGAATAATTAGTTAATTTCATTAGAAAAATTATAAGTTTAACTACAATTTTAAATACATACGTGCTTTGTTTTCACACTTGTTGTTCAAATGAAGTAACCTCAAGTCAATCTTAGTGTTTCCTCATCGAAATTTTCTAACTGTATTTAAACGTATGCATAATTGACAAAAAAAAAATTGTTTTCGAACTAAAGTAACAATAGTAAATAATCACGTTACATATGTACATATTCACCCCTGTAAATATTCAAAAAGAATATTTTTTCTTGTTTTAATTCACATAGAAAAGGTTTTGTGAAATCAAAAGAAATGCCCTTTTTTCTACTAAACAGGTCTTAAGAGCTAAAAAAAAAACAATTGATATTTAAACTCTAACATCTTTTTATTGAAACTTGTCATTATTTTAAAAAATTAGACAATGATTTTATGAAAAAAAACTATTTTAAAAAACGTCTACATTTTGCGTTGATTTAAAAAAAAAAACTCGTAATAAGTGGTCGATGGTAATAAAACAACTTTTAGAGATGATGTTGTTCTATAACACTCACCCCTGTTCTTGAAACCACTATCACAAAAAAAAAAAAGCTCGTAAATGAAAAAATTCTTAAATCTACGAGTTTTTTGCTGTTCTCTAATTTCAATAAGAATATTTTTTCTCGTTTTAATTCACATAGAAAAGGCTTTGTGAAATCAAAACAAATGCCATTTTTTTCTACTAAGCAGGTATTAAGAGATAAAAAAAAAACTAATTGATATTTGAACTCTAACATGTTTTTTATTGAACCTTGTCATTATTTTAAAAAATTAGACATTAATTTTATAAAAAAAAAACGATGTTAAAAAACGTCCGCATTTTGCGCTGATTTAAAAAAAAAACTCGTAATAAGTGTTCGATGTTAATAAAACACACTTTTTGCAATGATGCTGTTCTGTAACTATAATGAAAACTTTTTATTTACACAATCTATTTTCCATTATAATTTTTTCAATTATAACATAGATTCTTCATGCACTAATTATTGCATATAAAGGAATTAAAAAAAATTTTTTACTCAAATCACATTTTTTATTTATGTTTATGTTCAAAACAGTAGTGATGCCAGTCAAATCCAATTTATTTGAATTTCGAATTTTAAAATGCCACTATTAAGTGATTCCAACACTATTGTTTTTGTACCAGAATGTGCCAAACTTTACTAAATTGAAAAGTACTGTGCGATGGACAAAAACGAGTTAAAAAAGGGTTAATCTAGTTGCAACTACGAGAACTCAATGCGATAAAATTTGATAAAGCGATTACTAGAGTTTACACTTCTCCTTTACAAGGAAGCGGGCTTGTAGTGCAGACCATTTAAGATATACGAACTTGTGGTTGTAAGTGCGAATTCGCCATAAAAATATTGTGCTATGTATGCAGTTATGTAAAGAATTACATAATTTGTTTCCCATAAAAATTGCTCTTATTGTAGGTTGAATTCTAAATTGTATACAAGTCCGAGATTTTGTTTGATTAAGAAATTATATAATTGGAATTTTTAGTGAACTTTTTATAACCATATATTTAGAATTCTACATACAACTTTGCCTAAATACGCAGAAATACTTGGATGTAACCCTTTCTTTGGAACGTAAAAATTCTAATTTTGTTTACACATGTTAAGTAATTTGCTTTGCTGTTTATATTTTTGTTCATTTGTGTACAACTTGTAAATCTTTCTTTTTTTGTATATTTGCACACATTTACATTCTTGTCGTATGCAGTATTGGAAAATATGTGTTATTTGCCAAGAAATTTCAAAGACAATTGGTAAATTGCTCTTCTAAGACATTTGCGGTGCGAAAGATTCCAACACGCACATTGCTAAGTTGTACATGGGCCTATTTTTGCATTTTACACATGTAAAATCATTAGAAAAGTGTGTTAAAAAAAATATATATATAGACATATGTATTGTATCTACAATGTATTGTGTATAGTGAAAATAAACATAACAAAAATACTTTTACATACGTAACTAAGTATTTGTATTTATTTAAGACGAACAAGTGTTTATGAGTTATAACTTATTGCTTTAAAGTAATATTATTCGACATAAAATAATATAAATATGATATAAATAAAAAACATTTTTTTTGAACAAGACTGAAAGTAGGAAATAAATTTTTATACACTATACTACTCTGTTCAAGGTATAATGAGTTTGTGGTGATCTTTGCAAGCCTCAAAGTAATTTCACCTGGACCCCTTGTTATTCGATATTGCGTTGTGCATCCCTTTGTCTGGAAGACAGCTATTGGTGAAAATCGGTACATGTGCAGTTCAAGTTCCACATGCAAATCACTTATATAAGATCGAAACTGTAATATAGTTCTCGGCCAAATTTAGTCCATGTGTTTTTATTACAAATATAAATAAGGACTGCAAAAATAAACCCTGTCGGACACATTTAGTTATGGTAATCATATAGTTCTTCTTTCCGATTTTCCATTAAATCTATAATTTGTAGTAACGGGTCCATCTTTTGACCTAGCTTCCAAAAAAATATCATCCGATATGAACACTTTCTGATTTGCAGATTATTGCCACTCAAATATGTTTTATATTAATTGTCCAAACACTAAAAATATTTTCTGCTTTTACTGAAAGTGTAAATTAAAACAAGTGAATATACATTGTAAAAAACGGATATTTTCAATTGAATCCAAAGAATTTTCCTTTATATTTGAGCAACTAAAACCATGTTGTAAATTTGTTTAGCAAATCAATAGAATCTAAAATACAAAACAATTAAGAAGATGTTGTTGTTTTTTTTTTTATAATTATTATTATTTTTTTTTATACGAAAAAAGCTATATTACGACAATGTTTACAAACATCTATTATGGTAATATGTTTAAGGGGGTGTAAGGTTTTAAAACCATTTTTTGGTCGAAAAATGTCACTAATTTTTTACAAGAACATATACAATAGAGTTAGTCACTTTTTTTTGCAAAGAATGCTTTCGCAGTATGAGGTAGGGAATGGAAAACTATAAAGAACTGCACGTTTAGTTTTTGGAAATGATAAAAAACCTTCCCCGTAAAATGCATTTACTTTTGCTCGAAACCGATTTTGTTATTTTCAATTTTTTGTGATTTCTAGCAAAAGTAAAGGCATTTTACGGGAAAAAAATTAACACGCAGTTCTTCATGGTTTTCCATGCCCTACATCATTTTGCGAGAGCAATTCGATATTCTACAAAAGTCAAAAAAGTAACTAACCCTAATATACAACCCAAATTTGAGAAAAATCTGTTCAACATTTTTGTTTTTGATAGATTTAGGGGAAGATCGGGTATCAGCTTCATATGGGGGTTACTAATAAGAATTGACCTATAGGGTCAATTTTTAGACTATTGACTAAAGGATGTAATAGACATACGCAAACCCAGTTCGACTGAGATCTATATGATAATTTCAATCTTATGGCAATTTAAGTCGATCTTATATGTGTCATTTTTATGGGGACTATGTCTGAACATGTACCGATTTTTACAAATTTCAATAGCGTTGAGTCTTTGGCCAATAGAAGCTTATACACTATATTTCATTAAAATATATGCATATATGCGACCTGTCCTTCAAACAGAAGGACATACGGACGGACGGACAGAGAGACGGACATCGCTAAATCGACTAAGAAAATGATTCTGAGAAGAAAGTATTTCTGAGTTGATCAGTATAATAAAAGGTGTGTCTAGGTCAAATATTTTTGGTAGTTACAAACACTACCACAACGTCATTATACTATGACCACGTAGTGGTATAGGGTATAACTATTGAAAAGGTTGATGTATGTACATTAGGGTTATAACTTTTTGCATTTTTTTCAAATATCGAATCTCCCGAGGCTAAATCGTGTAGGGCAAGGAAAAATATTAGGAACTGCGTTTTTATTTTATCCTGATCGTTAAAAAAGTTTACGCACTAAACACATTGAAGTTTTTATTAACACTACAAACGGGTATTTTTATACCCTATACCACTATGTGGTTTGGGTATAATGACTTTGTGCTGCTGTTTGTAACTACCAAAAATATTTGACGTAGACCCATCTTTTATTATACCGATCGAATCAGAATCACTTTCAGACCTAGCCCCCAAACAACTGACCCCTATGAAATCAACATAAATTGCCATATGATCCAAACTATCATATAACTCTTAGTCAAATTGGGTTTGTATGTATTTATTACATCCATTAATCAGTAGTCCAAAAATGATACCTGATATAGAGCTGCTTCCCGATCTTCACTTAAATCTACAAAAAAACAAAAATATCGCGCTGATTCTTTTCAAATTTTGTTTGTATATATTCTTGCAAAATACAAGAGACTTTACCAAACATGGTGAGGATCGGTCCAATATTGGGCCTAGTGCCCATATAGATATAGCAACCGATATGAACTTTTTCATATCTGCAGCCAAAAAAATTAATAAAAATCCCACTCAAATTTGGTTTATCTTATTTTCTATGTCCAGTTAGTTTGGCCTAAGAGATAGTGTCTCTAAACGCATGGTATAGGGTATCGTATAGTCGGTCTAGACCGACTGTAATTTTCTTACTTGTTGTTTATTGAAATAATATAATATTTTAATCGAAATTCATTACAACTTTTGTCATTTTCCTAAATTGGTTGCAAAAAAAAATAAATAAAATCAAATAAAATCGGTTTGGTTAAAATGAATTATAAGAAAAAGCAAAATAAGTGTTGAAAAAATGGCAAAATTTGGATCAAAAACTTAACTAAATTTCATGACGTTGTTAAAAACTGTAGAGATATACCTGTCGTTGATATACCGTTACATGACTTAAACAGAATTCGAAAGGCAGAAGCTGTTATAGGAAGATTTAATGCGTTGGTCAGTTTTGAAAAGTGTAAAAACAAAAGGTATGTAATTGTAGCTGATGAGCTTTTAAATCTATGCCAGAAGCTTAAACTGAAAACAATTCGTCATGATGGATTTAAACATAAAATTGAAGTCTTAGTTAAATATTATAAAATGTTAAAACGTCCTAAAGGTATTACATTTGAAAAACAATTTAATATTACTCCAAAGCAATTAATTTAATATTTGAATCAGAAATTATTAAAGATATGTCCTCTGATTCAGATTCTTCTCAATATTCGATAGTGATCAAGATGCTGATGATGAAACTGACGATAGTTACACTCCAACAGTAAGACCAACTTAACTGTCAATAAAACCAGCTGTAAACTTAGTTACTGATGTAAATGTTAGTACAAAAAAAAAGCATCAAAAATTTGTCAAAATTTGGCTGTCTGGAATAGCTGTACCTACGCCATCACATGCACTAAAAGACAAAGAGTGGTGTTTGCATTTGAAAAAAAAAAGAAATTCAAGTAGTAATTAAAAATGAACAGACAGAGATAAAGTTAGCAGTTCTAGTGCTTGATAATGGGAAATCACCTACAATATACAACGGCATCAGGGACACTTTAAATAAATTTAATTAATGGACGTCTATCAGAATGATAATATGTGACACTACAAGCGTAAATACTGGCGTAAAAATGGTGTCGTAACTTTGCTTCAAAACAATTTCATACATATGGCATTGATTCCACCACAATTCATCGGGTGCCAGCACCATGTCCTTGATTTGGCATTAAGACCTGTAATGGATGAGTTACTGGATGGAAAAACTTCATCTCCAAACATTGCGTACCCGTTTATTTCAGATTTATTAAATAACTAGCTGTATTTACCCGGTCTTGCCCGGAACAAAAAGGCCTTTGACTTGAAAAATGGTTCACTATGATTACCAGTCGCTGAGTACTTAGTCCCCAATTAAAAAATTCCCCAATAAAATGAACTTTCTCCCCAAAAATTTGTATGGGCAGTAAATAAATTTTTTATTTCAATTAAAAATTTTTGATTTTTTAATTTAGAAGTTTTTTATAAGATGCTGCAGCAAAAATGCTTCAAAAATAAGCGGCGAAACCGCTTTAAGTTTTTTTTTTTTCAGTTTATTTATAAACATCAAATATAACGGAATGGTTCGCAAATTAAAGGAATCGGAACTTTTAAAAATTGAATTACTTCATTCAATAAGTGATCATCATTGAGCAGAGACATCAAATTCAAGTTTCAGAAATGATGGACTAATGCGACGTTTAATATTGTGTCGCAAGGTTTCTTTTTAAGCAACTGCTTATAGTATATGTGTGGCCTCTTTTGATCAACAGGTAATTATTTCACATACGTAGATAAAATTTATCATACGACATTTCACTAAGCTGTGTTCCGCGAGCGAGTCGCGTCCGCTTCCGCGCGTTTGGCAGCCACACCCGTGCTGCCGCGCAGTTGTTGTCAACTTATTTTAATCGCCAAAATATATTATTCAGATCATTGCAATATTTTAGCTGAGCTGTGTTCCGCGAGCGCGTCGCGTCCGCATCCGTCGCGTCCGCGTCCGCGCGCCTCGCGCCGCTTCCTCGCAGCTACTACCCGTGCTGCCGCTTAGTTCTCGTTAACTTATTTTAAGTCCTAAAACATATTTTTTAAAGCATTGCGATATTTTAGCTGAGCTGCGTTCCGAGAGCGCGTCGCGTCCGAGTCCGCGGTCGCGCGCCTCGCGCTGCTTCGTCGCAGCTACTACCCGTGCTGCCGCTTAGTTCTCGTTAACTTATTTTGATTCCTAAAACATATTTTTTAGAGCATTGCGATATTTTAGCTGAGCTGTGTTCCGAGAGCGCGTCGCGTTCGCATCCGTCGCGTCCGAGACCGCGCGCCTCGCGCCGCTTCCTCGCAGCTACTACCCGTGCTGCCGCTTAGTTCTCGTTAACTTATTTTGATTCCTAAAACATATTTTTTAGAGCATTGCGATATTTTAGCTGAGCTGTGTTCCGAGAGCGCGTCGCGTTCGCATCCGTCGCGTCCGAGACCGCGCGCCTCGCGCCGCTTCCTCGCAGCTACTACCCATGCTGCCGCTTAGTTCTCGTTAACTTATTTTAATTCCTAAAACATATTTTTTAGAGCATTGCGATATTTTAGCTGAGCTGTGTTCCAAGAGCGCGTCGCGTCCGCATCCGTCGCGTCCGAGACCGCGCGCCTCGCGCCGCTTCCTCGCAGCTACTACCCATGCTGCCGCTTAGTTCTCGTTAACTTATTTTAATTCCTAAAACATATTTTTTAGAGCATTGCGATATTTTAGCTGAGCTGTGTTCCAAGAGCGCGTCGCGTCCGCATCCGTCGCGTCCGAGTCCGCGGTCGCACACCGCGCGCCGCTTCCGCGCGTTTGGCAACCACACCTGTGCTGCCGCGCAGCTGTTGCCAACTTATTTTAATTGTCAAAATATATTTTTCAGATCATTCCGATATTCTACCTAAGCTGTATTCTCCGTGCACATAGCTTCCGCGCAACGAAATGATGCTATTGAAATAATACTCATTTTAAATGCATTTATTGTAGGACATATATTGAGAGCAGTATGCAAACGTTTACTAAAATAAATATTTAACAAAATTCACTAAATAAAAATATGTAAAAATTTAAGAATGAATTTGGGGATAAGTTCATTTTTTCTTTCGATTAAAAAAAAAAATGGGGAATTTGTTCATTTCTTTTAGGTGCCTTTTTTGAAGTTTGGGAAATTTGTTCACCGTGTAGTTATTTCCGTGTAAACCAAATATTAGAGAAATCCGTTCAAAAGTACAAATTTGTATAGGGAAAATAGATACCACACAACAAAATGTGAATTTTATATGAAAATTGGGCGTAAAATAAGCGTGGTCGGTAAAATTCATATGGCGGCCTTCCCTGGAATATGTACTATATTTCGGAGAAAGCCATTGAAAAATAAAAGTTTGTATAGCAACCAAATAAAGAAACAAATAAAAGGAAAAAAATAAGTTTTATATACATAGAAGTTGGCGCAAAGTAGGCGTGGCCTGTAAGAAGCGTATGGTGACCTTCCCTGTAGTATAGAGATCGTGTGACCAAATTTTAGACATCCCTCATATGGCTATCTCTCTGGAGTACAGAGGTCGTGTGTGGCAAATTTCAGAGAAATCGGTTGAAAAATAAAAATTTGTATAGCGAACAAATATACCAAAAAACAAAATGAATTGTGTACAAAAAGTGGGCGTTAAAGTAGGCGTGGCCGGTACGGAGCTTATGGCAACCTTTCCTGGAGTACAGAGATCGTGTGTACCAAATTTCAGAGAAATCTGTTAACAAATAAAAATTTGTATAGTGAACAAATATGAATAAAACAGAAAATGAATTTTACATAAAAAGTGGGCGTAAAAGTAGGCGTGGCCGGTAAAAAGTATATGGCGACCTTTCCTGGGGTATAGAGATCGTGTGTACAAAATTTCAGGAAAATCCGTTGAAAAATAAAAATTTGTATAGCGGTCAAACAAACAAACAAACAAACAAACAAACAAACAAACAGAAAATGAATTTTATATATATAGACTAGCTGTTTTTACCCGGTCTTGCCCGGGATGAAAAGGCCTTTGACTTGAAAAATGGTTCACTATGCTTACCGGGCGCTGAGTACTTAGTCCCCAATTAACAAATTCCCCAATAAAATGAACTCTCTCCCAAAAATTTGTATGGGCAGTAAATTCATTTTTTATTTCAATTAAAAAGTTTTTGATTTTTTAATTTATAAGTTTTTTATAAGATGCTGCAGCAAAAATGCTTCCAAAATAAGGTGCGAAACCGCTTAAAGTTTTTTTTTTCAGTTTATTTATAAACATCAAATAAAACGGAATGGGCCGCAAATTAAAGGAATCAAAACTTTTAAAAATTCAATTAATTCATTCAATAAGTGATCATCATTGAGCAGAGACGTCAAATTCAAGTTTCAGAAATTAAAGACTAATGCGACGTTTAATATTGTGTCGCAAGGTTTCTTTAAGCAACTGCTTATAGTATATGTGTTGCCTATTTTGATCAACAGGTAATTATTTCACATACGTAGATAAAATTTATCATACGACATTTCACTAAGCTGTGTTCCGCGAGCGAGTCGCGTTCGCTTCCGCGCGTTTGGCAGCCCGACCCGTGCTGCCGCGCAGTCGTTGTCAACTTATTTTAATCGCCAAAAAATATTTTTCAGATCATTGCGATATTTTTGGTAAGCTGTGTTCCGCGAGCGCTCGCGTCCGCATCCGTCGCGTCCGCGTCCGCGTGCCTCGCGCCGCTTCCTCGCAGCTACTACCCGTACATCCGCTTAGTTCTCGTTAACTTATTTTAATTCCTAAAACATATTTTTTTGGGCATTGCGATATTTTAGCTGACCTGTGTTCCGAAAGCGCGTCGCGTGCGCATCCGTCGCGTCCGAGTCCGCGGTCGATATTTTAGCTGAGCTGTGTTCCGCGAACGCGTCGCGTCCGCGCGCCTCGCGCCGCTTCCTCGCAGCTACAACCCGTGCCTCCGCTTAGTTCTCGTTAACTTATTTTAATTCCTAAAACATATTTTTCAGATTATTGCGATATTTTAGCTGAGCTGTGTTCCGCGAGCGCGTCGCATCCGCATCCGTCGCGTCCGCGCTCCGCGCGCCTCGCGCCGCTTCCTCGCAGGAACTACCCGTACTGCCGCTTAGTTATCGTTAACTTATTTGAATTCCTAAAACATATTTTTTAGAGCATTGCGATATTTTAGCTGAGCTGTGTTCCGAGAGCACGTCGCGTCCGCGTTCGTGCGCCGCGCGCCGTTTCCGCACGTTTGGCGGCCATACCTGTGCTGCCGCGCAGTTGTTGTCAACTTATTTTAATCGCCAAGATATATTTTTCAGGTCATTAAGATGTTTTAGCTGAGCTGTGTTCCGCGAGCGCGTCGCGTCCGCATCCGTCGCGTCCGCGTCCGTCGCGTCCGCGTCCGCGCGCCGCGCGTCGCTTCCTTGCAGCTACTACCCGTGCTGCCGCTTAGTTCTCGTTAACTTATTTTAATCCCTATTTTAGCTGAGCTGTGTTCCGAGAGCGCGTCGCGTCCGCATCCGCGCGTTTGGCAGCCACACCTGTGCTGCCGCGCAGCTGTTGCCGACTTATTTTAATTGTCCAAATATATTTTTCAGATCATTCCGATATTCTATCTAAGCTTCTGCGCAACGAAATGATGCTATTGAAAAGAATACTCATTTTAAATGCATTTATTTTAGGACATATATTGAGAGCAGTATGCAATTGTTCACTAAAATAAATATTTAACAAAATTCATTAAATAAAAATATGTAAAAATTTAAGAATGAATTTGGGGAGTAAGTTCGTTTTTTATTTCGATTAAAAACAAATGGGGATTTGTTCATTTCTTTTGGGTACCTTTTTTTAAGTTTGGGGAATTTGTTCACCGTGTAGTTATTTCCGTGTAACCCAAATTTAGGAGAAATCCATTGAAAAGTACAAATTTGTATAGGGAAGAAATATACCACACAACAAAATATGAATTTTATAAGAAAGTTGGGCGTAAAAGTAGGCGTGGTCGGTAAAAATCATATAGCGACCTTCCCTGGAATATGTACTAAATTTCGAAGAAAGCCATTGAAAAATAAAAGTTTTTATAGCAATCAAATAAAAAAAACAATTAAAAGGAAAAAATAAGTTTTATATACATAGAAGTTGGCGCAAAGTAGGCGTGGCCTGTAAGAAGCATATGGTGACCTTCCATGTAGTATAGAGATCGTGTGACTAAATTTTAGACATCCTTTGAAAAATAAAAATTTCTATAGTGAACAAATATACAAAAAACAGAAAATTAATTTTGTATAAAAAGTGGGCGTAAAAGTAGGCGTGGCCGGTACGAATCATATGGCGACCTTTCTTGGAGTACATATATCGTGTGTACCAAATTTTAGAGAATTCCGTAGAAAAATAAAAATTTGTATAGCAAACAAATATACCAAAAAACAGAAAACGAATTGTACACAAAAAGTGGGCGTAGAAGTAGGTGTGGCCGCAAGATTCACACGGTGACCTGATCTGGGGTACAAAGATCGTGTGTACCAAATTTCAGAGAAATGCGTTGAAAAATAAAAATTTGTATAGCGAACAAATATACCAAAAAACAGAAAATGAATTGTATACAAAAAGTGGGCGTTAAAGTAGGCGTGGTTGATAAAAAGCACATGGCGACCTTAGCTGGAGTACAGGGATCGTGTGTACCGAATTTCAGAGAATAAAGATAAAATAAAATTTGTATAGTGAACAAATATGAATAAAACAGAAAATGGATTTTACATAAAAAGTGGGCGTAAAAGTAGGCGTGGCCAGTAAAAAGTATATGGCGACCTTTCCTGGCGTACAGAGATCGTGTGTACAGAATTTCAGGAAAATCCGTTGAAAAATATAAATTTGTATAGCGGTCAAACAAACAAACAAACAAACAAACAGAAAATGAATTTTATATATATAGATTACGAAAATCTAAAGGCGTCTTATAAACAATATAAAGTTGTGCTGGAATTAACCAAAATTAAATGGAGAGATGACATGCAGTGATGACATGAACTTTGCTTTGCATATAAATATTTGAAAATCAACGGAATATTCCCATTTATAAAATGTTAAACGGTACCATCGGTTAGTAATGCAAGGTGGAATTCGAGAGCAATATTTGTTATTTTAGCATTTATTCTTGTCCCCAGTTACCAAAAACTTTTACAACCTATATGTGATTTCATTGCTGATGCATGGTTTCAAATCTGGTTTTTGGACCACTGCTTCCATGAAAATGATTTTGAAGAGTTAAACAAGTCATTAATAAATTTTACGAAAGCTCACGAATGTTTCCTCGGACATTGGGTACCTACACCATCTACAATTCCAAACCAACAACGCAGTAATATTATTTAAAATATAATTCAAAAAAATTATTAAAGGCATTTTAGAAGTCGTTGTCGGTGCGTAAGTTTTTTTTTTACCAAATTGAACTGAAATTGTTTTGTTTTACCATTAATACAATATTCGCCATACGATAGGCCCTCGGGAGAATGACGCCCAGGAAAAGTTATAACCCTAATGTACACATTTCTTTGGAAATAACTGCACTGGAAACCACTTGTTTGAACAACAAAATTGTGTATCTAATTAAGTTTTATCAAGGTTGGATCTAAAATCTTGTCACCAAGCTCATGACAAAAGGTGTCATACAATCGGTCTAAGCCGATTTTAATTTTGTTACTTATTTTCATAATCAGTGCAATATTTTTATTTTCTGATAGATTTAAGTGAAGATCGGGAAGCTGCTCTGTACGGGGCCTATGAGTAAGAATTGTCCCATAGGGATGATTTTCAGGCTACTCATTAATATATGTAATAAACGCATACAAACCCAATTTGAGTAAGATCTATACGACAATTTGGATTTTATGGCAATTTATGTCGATTTCATAGCGGTAATTTGTATGGGGCTACGTCTGGACATTGACCGATTCTCTTCAATTTCAATAGCGTTCATCCTATGGCCGATAGCAGCTTATATACCAAAGTTCATCGAAATATATTCATATTTACAACTTGCAGTTTGATTACAAGGTTTACATGGACACACAGACGGACGGACGGACGGACAGACATCGTTAAATCGAATCAGATAGTGATTATGATTCGATCGGTATAATTAAAGATGGGTGTAGGTGAAATATTTTTGGTTGTTACAAACAGCAACAAATTAGAGAAATTAAAATAGCACATAAATAACCGCTATACGTAAATATAAGCAATTTAATTATGGAAATTTTTAAAGCAATTTTTTGTTCGTTAAAACACAAGACACTGGTATTTGATCTCTTATCGGCCATGGGATGAACGCTGTTGAAATTGGTGAGAATCGGTCCATGTTCAGACCTAGCCCCTATACAAATGACTCCTATGAAATCAACATAAATTGCCTTAAGTTCCAAATTATCATACAAATCTTAGTCAAATTGGGTTTGTATGTATATATTACATCCATTAATCAGTAGTCCAAAAATGATCCCTATTGGACAACTCTTAGTCAAAGGCCCCATATAGAGCTGCTTCCCGATCGTCACTTAAATCTATCAAAAAACAAATATATTGCACTGATTCTTCTCAAATTTTGTTTGTATATAATTTTGCAAAATACAAGAGACTTTACCAAACATGGTCAGGATCGGTCCATTTTTAGGCCTAGTCCCCATATAGATATAGCATCCGATATGAACTTTTTGATATCTGCTGCTGAAAAAATTAATAAAAATCCCACTCAAATTTGGTTTATTCTTATTTTCTATATCCAGTTAGTTGGGCCTGAGAGATATGGTCTCTAAATGCATAGTATAGGGTATCGTATAGTCGGTCTAGACCGACTATAATTTTCTTAATTTTTTTTTATACCATATACCACTATGTGGTTTGGGTATAATGACTTTGTGCTGCTGTTTGTAACAACCAAAAATATTCGTGCTAGACCCATCTTTAATTATACCGATCGACTCAGAATCACTTTTTGAGTCGATATAGCAATGTCCGTCCGTCCGTCCGTCTGTGTGTCCATGTAAAGCTTGTAGTCAAACTAAATATGTGTATATTTTGATGAAAATTGGTGTATAGGCTTCCACCGGCCATGGGATGAACGCTATTGAAATTGGTGAGAATCGGTTTGGTTTATGCTTTCGTTTATTTTTAAGTCATTAATTAAATGAACTATTAAATCTGAAATTAATAAAATTCAGTAATTCGAAATAGAAAACATTCATGTTTAATTTCAGTATAAAATCCGTTTTTCATTGTAATTATATTGTAAAGCGTTGTGTATATGCAACAGAAGAATAAAAAAGATTATCCGGAAAAAATAAAGCTTGCATATTTTTTGAGTATTTTTTTTCGGACTTAGACCAATATGAACCGTCTTATTTTGAAAAATCATGCATTAAAGGTTTAAGTTAATTTTTTTTTTAAGTAAACGACACCATGTCAGTTGCTAGTTAGATAATGTAAAACCTTTTAAGTAGGCAAATTTTGCTGGAAAATCGAAAAACTCTGCATTTTTTATAAAACAAATCTATCAATATACAAATCGGTAAAATATTTTCCGATGATTTTTCCAACATTTCGGAGTAATCCTGTCTGTCAAAATCAGGTTTTGGCAAATAATAAAGGAGGTACTGTTTCATACCATTTGAAAATGGAAGGTTATACTAGACGTCAAAAATTTGAATAACATTTCCACCTTAAGAACTTCTATCTTTGTTAATTTCTTGGGCCTGTTAAGCACGAAACTCGTCACCAAAAAGAAAACTTATGGAGAATTCCTTTCTTATGATATTTTGTTGTTTCCTTATTATTATATTTCCAGAATATCGAGTAAGAAACAACAAACATACTGATAATAAAACAAGTAAGAAAATTATAGTCGGTCTAGACCGACTATATGATACCCTATACCATGCGTTTAGAAACCCTATCTCTTAGGCCCAACTAACTGGACATTGAAAATAAGCAAAAACCAAATTTGAGTGGGATTTTTATTATTTTTTTTGGCTGCAGATATGAAAAAGTTCATATCGGATGCTATATCTAGAAAGGGACTAGGTCCAAAAATGGACCGATCCTGATCATGTTTGGTAAAGTCTCTTGTATTTTGCAAAAAAATGTACAAACAAAATTTGAAAAGAATCAGTGCAATATTTTTGTTTTTTAATAGATTTAGGTGAAGATCGGGAAGCAGCTTTATATGGGGTCAAAGGGATCATTTTTGGACTACTCATTAGTGGATGTAATGAACGCATACAAACCCAATTTGAGTAAGATCTATATGACAATTTGGATCTTATGGCAATTTATGTCGATTTCATATGGGTAATTTGTATGGGGGCTAGGTCTGAACATGGACCGATTCTCACCAATTTCAATAGCGTTCATCCCATGGCCGATAGAAGCTTACATACCAAATTTCATCAAAATATATTCATATTTGCGACCTGCAGTTTGATTACAAGGTTTACATGGACACACAGAAAGTGATTCTGATTCGATCGGTATAATTAATGATGGGTCTAGGTCAAATATTTTTGGTTGTTACAAACAGCAGCACAAAGTCATTATACCCAAACCACATAGTGGTATAGGGTATAAAAACACAGAAAAATGAAATACAAATTTTTTTTTTCAAACAAAAGCTTTTGATTGCGAACATAAATTTGGAGTATATTGAGTAAGCGACTTATTTTATTTACTTTCCACATTAAAGCAGCCTGGTGAAAAATGTAAATCATTTTGCAAAAATATGGTTTATATATATTTTTAGAGCACATAAATGCCCACTAAGTCTTGATCGGACCATTTTTAGATCTAATCCCCACATCCGATATCAAGTTTATTATATGGGTACTAAATTTTAAAATAATGTGTGGTTCTTTTGTTATCTATATATTTAAACCTCTAGTAACCAGACTGGTGTGGTGCTACTTCACACCAAAACTTGTCCATAAAAAAATTATATGAAATAGGATATCTGTCCTCTATTGTCTACATAGTAAAAAGAAAACATACGTTTCTGGTTGTATTTGTGAAACAAAATACGCTCCGCTTTATGGACTCTTATATACATATGAAAGGCCAGCACTATATTTATTTAAATTTGTTACAAAAAACCTGTCACTAGCAGATATAAAGCCTTTTTAACAAAAAATATTTAAGCAACAATGGCAATGGGGTCATGAATTTCCAATTATACCAATGTTCTTCGTGTTTGTCATTGCGTATAATAACATCGATGTTTCCTCTTCTTTAATTGCTTGTTTTGCGTTATTCGTTTTTCTTTTTTGTTACTATATATTTACCTTTAACACACACATATTCTTGGCCAAAAGTTTAGATACACCAACTATTTAGTGTGTTCGTTATGAGTGCAGATAACCTGATATTTGGAAAACGTTCAATGAATTTATGAAATAAAAATATTTTATTTTGTAAATTTATTCAAACGTTTCTATGTTTTTTTTGCTGTTGTTTGTTTAGATTTTTCTAACGCAGACTTTCAAGGTTATCAATTTCCTACATGTAATTAAAAGAGTTTTTAATTATTCGAGTTTCGTTGGTGGTTTTCCTAAATCACACAGAATATGATCAATGATCCTATCATCAGACACAATACATGCATGACCTTTTTATACTTAATGGTAATTTAAGGATGTGGAGAAATATGGAACTAATATAAAATTTTATATATATAAGAATGGAAAAAGTCTGAACGCAATTGCAAGCATGGTCACCTGTTCCCGATTTGGTTACCAATGTACCATAAATCGTTTTAGGACATTTCTAAACATAATTCCGAAAACGCGTTATTGCATGTATGGACACCGCGATTTGATTCCAGATTTGTTAAAAACGAGAGGCTATCTTTTCTGAAACTCATTATAGCGAAGTCCGAAGAAAGCAAAAAAATATTTCCTCTAGAAACAAAAGACAATCTCTTCAGAGGGCTTTCAAAGTCAAGAAGCAGACATTTCTTTCAAAAAACGTTCGACTTGAATGGACCATACAGAAATATCATTAACCAGCAGAAAATTTGGCAAACATTTTGCGGTCGTATGAGGTACCGCTAACTACAATTCGATTTTTATATCCCATACCACTTTGTGGTATGAATCACTTTCTGAGTCAATTTTGCGATGTCCATCTGTCCATCCGTCTGTGTCCAAGTAAACCTTGTAATAAAACTGCAGGTCGCAAATATGAATACATTTTGATGAAATTTTGTATATAAGCTTCCATCGAACATAGGATGAACGTCGCACAGTAGCTCATTTTGGGAAAACACGTGCCAAAAATCATTGCTTTTGAACTACAGCAGATATCGATTTGAAACTTTTACTGACAAATCGCGAGACTTCAAAGATTATGTGCTGTATAGATGAGAGTGCCACGCCTAAAAAAAAGGGCGGGTAAATCGGTAGATTACAGACTTTTGTTTTTTGTGCTTTTGTTCTTGAAGTACAGATCGAAATTTTGCTTCAATCGAAATTTTGAGACAATCTATACTAAAATTGAGAGAAATCGGTTCAGATTTAGATACAGTCCCCATATATATGTTCCCCGATTTGACTAAATACCCCTCTAGAAGTCATATGTAAATATGTATTCGAGTACCGATTTACGGCTTGATTGTGTTTCTAGTCCTATACTACTATTTTAAGCTACTACTCTCCCTGTGTTTACTTAACAGCTGAACCTGGAAAAATGCCTTTCAGTGATATTGTAGTCGCAACCAACTTCTGAGCTTCCGGTCTCTCTCTGCTTGAACGCCAACACGACAACAAGTGTCTTCTCGATAAAGTTTGAAATATCTTGTTAATCATCATAGATTTAAAAAAATTGAAAGTTTAAATAAAAAATAACTTAACTTATATATTTCGTCAAACAACGCGTGTTTCATAATTTGTTAAAAATGGCTTTGTCGTATTACCAACTATTTGAACTATTTTTAAAGAGTGATAGTGCTGAGAACTTTATAATAGCTGTAACTAAAGAGTTAAATTGCAAAAATATTCAGGAACATGAAAATGCATTGAAACGATTTTATAGAAATATAAGACAAAAGTGGATTGCAAAACATCGGTTCCGAAATAGGTTCATTGAAAGTTATGGAACATGGCTTGAAAATAATAAGTTGACTTTTGATGGCATTCAAATGGAGAAACCCACTACTTCGAAAAGCTCTAGAGGAAGGCCTGAAGTTTCAATAGATGAGTGCTCGAAACGTAGCCAAAAGAGGAAGCTTACTGGTGCTACTGAAAATATGTTAACGGTAAATCTTTCGACAGCCTTATCACTAAATTATAACAAGAACAAGGAAAGGGTTAAAGGCAGTATAACAGCAGCAATATCCAAGGCGAGCCCGAAAAGGCTTCAAAGAATACAAAAAAGCATTCCTACTCCACCGTACTCCACATTAAATGTAAAGTTCAATAATGAAGAGGCCTTAACTTTGTTTCTCGATCTGGGGTTATCAAAAGAAAAATATATAATATTGCGCAATTCCTTAAAATCAAAGAAAGTAGACATTTTGCCAAGCTATTCTGGAATAACGTCAGCCAAAAAGGAAACTGTGCCACTTTCTTGTGAGATAACAGATGTACTAGCTAAAGTTAAACTTCAAGATATGTTGAACCACACTGTTCAGCAGATAATCACTACGAAAAGCATGGAAGAACTTGATTTACTTCCACGTGATTTAACATTACTAACAAAATGGGGCTGCGACGGATCCTCAGGACAAAGTGCATACAAACAATCAATTACGCCACATAATGATGAGAGCTTTTCTGACGCAAATATGTTTATGGTTTCAATTGTTCCATTGAGGTTAAAGTCTACCTTGGCTGAACATTGGAAAAACCCTCGACCATCTTCAACTCACTTTTGTAGACCAGTAATGTTTCAATATGCTAAAGAAACTCCTGCACATATAACTATCACTGTTAACAACATAAAACATGAAATCGGTGAACTGCATCCAACAGAAATTTGCATTCATAATAAAATGTTTCGTATAAACCACGAGCTTTTTCTCACAATGATCGATGGTAAAGTCCTGAATGAAATCACAAATACAAAATCTACACGAACTTGCGCAATTTGTAAGAGGACGCAAAAGAACTTCCAGAATGAAAATGACTCAATAGCTTATGAACTCAACTGCCAGTATGGCATATCTCCCTTACATGCCAGAATACGGTTCATGGAATTTTTCTTAAAGCTTGCGTATACTCTGCCTGAAAAAGAAGGTGATAGAGCGGATGTCAAAAGGAAAATTCAACAAGAATTTCGCCAGGAAATTGGGCTTCTAGTAGATCAGCCGAAACAATGTTTTGGAAACACGAACGATGGCAACACTGCAAGGAAATTTTTCAAAAATGTGGACATCACTGCTCGTATAACTGGAATTGACTCCGAAATCTTAAAGAGGGTGCAGGTCTTGCTTAATGTTCTTAACTGCAGAGAAAAAGTCGACGCAAATAAATATGGAATTTATGCTTCAAGAACCGCCGAGTTAATTAAAGAAAAATATCCAAAAAAAATGTTAACCCCAACGGTTCATAAAGTTTTAGATCATGGCAAACAAATTATGGAGTACCAATCTCTCCCTATTGGGGAATTATCCGAAGAAGCACAAGAAGCCAGGAACAAGGATTATAAAAAGTACAGACTCTCAAACACTCGAAAGTTTTCCCGAAAAACCCAGAACGAATATTTATTTAACATGCTCTTAGCGTCTTCTGACCCAAAAATTTCATCACTGAGACATGTTAGATCAATACCGGAATTAAAAACTGTATATTCGCCAGAAATGGTTGCTTTGTTTGAAAACATTGATGATTGCTTCGTAGAAAATTAAAGTTTTTCAATAAAATCGTAAAATTGCTGTTTTCGTATGGGAGCGTACTCTTCTAGTGGGCGTGGCTTAGTCAGTGAGTATAAATTTAAAATTATTTCTTGTAATTAAGTTATGTGCCAATTTTCAGGAAGTTATCATATCCAATAACAAAGATATTAAGTAGTAACTTTAGTATAATAGGTACTACTCAACCTGTAATGTGGCATGGGTTGACTCATAAAAGGTCAAATATCTCCAATCGGGCACGATTGTGGCAATGGTTTTTTTTTTATTGTTTCATGGACATTCCCTCAATAATACAAAATTTTCAAAATTTCTTGCATGCCCGGCCTTTTTTTTAACACTCAACTCAAAGTTTGAAAATTAAGCAAAAAATAAAGGTTTAAGAAAAAAATTATAAAAATTAGGCCTTTCTAAAAAATACATATATATTTTTTTAATATCTTTGAAATTGTTCCTAAAATCAAGAGAAAAAAATTCATGACTTTATCTCCAACCGATTTTGAACAAACACTAGTTGAACTCTGCATTAATATTGATTTTTTTTTTTTGGCATTTTTCATTCTTTTTCAAAATAGTCCAACTTTGACCAGCTGTACAAACTAAGCTATACACTTAAAATGGATGATAATTCAGAATTTGATACTTCAATCAGTTCTTAATTAAAAACTATAAACCTTTTTGCCCAGTCAAACAACTCGAAAATTGATTTTTGGCACGAGTTTTCGTCAAATGAGCCACCGTGCGTCGTGGAAATTGGTGAAATTTAGTTCAAATCATTAATACAAATAACCCCTATGAGATCGAATTAAATTGCCATAACATCCATAATATCATATGGATCTCGGTCAAAGTAGGTTTGTGTGTTTTCTGTATCCATTTATCAGTAGTCCAAAAATTAACCTTATACGACAATTCTTAGTTATATTCCCCATATTAAGCTGTTTCCCGATCTTCAAAAATCTTTCAAAAAATTAAATATATGGCACAGATTTTTCTCAAATTTTGTTTGCATATGTTTTGTAAAAAAGTGACCTTATCAAATATTGTCGGGATCGGTCCATTTTTCGACTCAGGCCCCACATAAATACAGCATCTGATATGAACTTTTTCATATACGAATGAAACAAAATTAATAACAGTGCCACTCAAATTTGGTTTATGCTTCTTTCCTTATTAGTTGGACCTAAGAGATATGGTCTCTAAACGCTATAATTTTCTCGTTAATAATATACTGTAGAGAGGTATATAGTTAATTTTTATTGGATGTGTTACTTAAGACGTAAAGTAGGGAATGTATATTTTCCAACTGCGAGGTACCTACGGTTATGCATGGATTTGGGGCTGTATAGTATTTTTTAGGTTGTATAAAATATCAATTTTCGAAGATCGACTAAACACAAAAAAAATGTATGACTTTCTTTGGAGATGAATTTGGCATATTACCTAGCAAAGCGACGGAGCCTTGGCTTCCCGCTACAATCGCCAGTTTCAAATCCAATATGGATTAAATGATTTGTTTTAATGGTTAAAATTCAACAACATACTGTGGAATGTTTCTTTCAAATTCGTAGAATTCAAAGTAGGCTATAACGAAGATGGTCCCAAAATAACCTGACCTATAACGGGAAGCACAAAAATTGTATGAAAAATGTTCTTTGTTGCTCGATATAATCTTCATTTAGCTCAATACAGTTTTCTCAGCAATATTCAATAGCTTCGATACACTGTTTAGAATCAAAATTGTCTAGCTCCTTAAAATAGCCATTAACCATAGACTGCACCTTTTCATTGTTGGCATTTCTCTTACCACCGGTCCATTTTTTGTGCTCGGAAATAGAAAATAATTCGAGGGTACCAATTCAGGCGAATAATTTAGGAGGTGAAGCAATATGATTTTGAATTCATTGATTTTTTCCATCGCAATAGTAAATGTGTAAACTGGTGAGTTTTCTTGATGGAATAACACTTTCATATTCCCCGGATGCGGTTTTGTTCCTTAGTTTCATCACTTACAGCTTTTAGAAGTAAAAAAAAAATGGAAACAAATACGCGAAACTGGAATAAATAAGACAATTAATCAAAAAATGAATGTTGACATTAATGCGCTTAATGAAGCTTTTGTAAATATTCATCTACCAGCCGTAACTAATGAGTTCCATCATAATTTTACTTTCAATGTGTAACACTAACTGTGGTAGTTGAAAGTTTCAATGGTATTATAAAAATAATTTTTCCATGGATTTTCCATTTCATAATGTACTTGTTTAACTCCATAATCACTACTAGCATCCTTCTAATGGAGTGGAAATATGCCAAAATTATAGTAGTACAAAAAACGGATACCGCCAAATTGCAATTCTTCCATATCTCTCAAAAGTTTTCGAGCACCTATTACACAGACAAATCTTTAGGTATTTAAACGACAACAATTTACTTGCAGGGCGTCAATCCGGTTTCAGACCCCAACATAGCTGTATAACAGCTTTATCTGATATAGCTGAGGCATTAAGAAGCAACATTGATAATGGAAAAATATCATTTTAGGTTCTATTGGACTACTCAAATGCACCTGACGCGGAGAACCACTCAATTTTATGCTTCAAACTGAAGAAGTTTTTTTTTAACTTTTCAGCATTAGAAGTTAGACTCATGTCATCATATCTCACAAACAGATCCATTGTGTTGCTAATGGTAGCTCCATCTCGAACCCACTGCATGTTATAGGAGGTATAACACCGGGCTCAATCCTTGGACCACTAATTTTATGATATATGCCAATGAGATTCAGATATACGCTGATGAATTTCAGCTAATATTAAGTAGTAGCAAAGATTTAATTATTTCCTAAACTCAAGAACAAAATTATGATATCAACCAAATTCTAAATTGGGCAACGGCAAATGGTCGACGACTTAATCCAAATAACTCTAAGTGTATTATAATAAATAAGAAAGTGATGCATTTGGAGAATGAGATAAATGTCTTCCTTGGGGGCTCTAAAATTGTAATCGTGGGCTCTGCAAAAGATCTCGTTGTTGTGTTTAATGAAACTCTGACTTGGCCATACCATATTATTTGGTTTCTTTAACCCTAAGATATATAAGAGTTTTTTGTCGCTAAATGGTATAACCAGGTCTATGCAGACCTACGTGGGAATTGTATGGAAATGCATAGCCAGGTGTCCTAAAAGTGTACATAGATGCATTTCGTGCTAGGAAAACTTCAAAGTGAACAACAAAAACGCATTTTCATACATCTATTTTATTAATAATATTTATGTGAAGAAATAAATTTTATATACGGCGTTAAAAGCAGGAGCACCTGGCATGTGAATGCTGTTGGCAAACCGGCTTTTTGCAATGCATGCAATGAAAGCGTGTTTTTCAGTGTTTTATGTCCAACTTAAAACATAGCGAGTACGATGGTCTACTGGCAGAAGATGTGGCATGTGCTGGTTGGTCATCTGTGGGCGGGCCTGCAGCTACCTGCAAAAAAACAAGGTTGAGAAATTGATTTAGAATTTGAATTCAATGAACGAATGAATAAATGAAATGCTTACATCTACACCGAGTAACGCCATGGACTGTTCCACATGTTGTATATCTCTTACAATTGGGTTTGTTGCTCTTTGTTCCATACAAGGGATCACTAGCTGTTTGGCCAATTCCATAAGGAACATACGTCTTCTATCAGTTCTCTTTACATGCCCCAATTTGTCATGTATGACAAATGCAGCTAATCCCGCAACGTCCAGCATATTGAAAAACGTATGCAGGTGTAACCACCAACCATCTGGTCCATGGTGTCCAATCCTGCCTTATATACATTGTAGTCCAATATTTGGAGAGGCTTCTGTGGTTTCTATGGTTTCTATGAGTGGACGGTGGAACTATATTGTTCAGTGGAGATGGAAACCACTGCTTTCATCAAAATATATTCACATTCGCGACCTGCAGTTTGATTACAAGGTTTACATGGACACACACACGGACGGACGGACGGACGGACATCGTTCAATCGAATCAGATAGTGATTCTGATTCGATCGGTATAATAAAAGATGGGTCTAGTTCAAATATTTTTGATAGTTACAAACAGCAGCACAAAGTCATTATACCCAAACCACATAGTGGTATAGGGTATTATTACCCCACGTACCAAAAATTAAACATCATAAACTTGCCGGAAAATGGAACGGTTTCCAGCTTCTTCGGACACGATTCTCGCATTTCAGTGCATTTACTTTGACTATTCCATTGTCTCAGGCGTAACGTGGTGGACCCACATCTAATCCATGGCTACAAATTTATTCAAAAACTTACCAAAAACTCTACCGCAACTTTCTCACGATACTATTTTTGTTTTATTGTGAGTAAACGCGCCACTCATCTTGCGAACAGCTTTCTCATCTTCAAGGGCACTTTTCGAGATGCCTAAAATTTCATTTTGTGGATTTTTTTAACTGCTTTTGGCTTGGCCATTTCAATTGGTCGATCAGTACGGAGTTCGTTTTCAATTGATGGCTCCAAATATTGAAATTTAACAAAAAATTTTAATAAGTTTGCCACTTTACACCAAAGAAATTTTTTTCAAAATGCTGCCGCCATTACTCAGGGACCGCCCTCGAACTACATATAGCTACGTGCAACTAATTTGGAACAGTATTATAAATCGCCATGAAATAAAGCGCAAAAAGTTGACACTGTTTATGTGGTTCAAGTCTGCTCATCTAGAGTTCACCAACGTTACACTTGTTTTACCGTTATTTTTTCATTTTATTAATTTTCATTTTTAAAATTTGTGAAGTCAATTAATCGTGTACTAAATTAGGGCAGTGATAAATTTTTCTATATTTGCAAATTCATGTAAATTTTAAAAGTTACATTTAGTTGATTGTAATGACATGTAGTGTTTTTATACCCTATACCACTATGTGGTTTGGGTATAATGACTTTGTGCTGCTGTTTGTAACAACCAAAAATATTTGACCTAGACCCATCTTTAATTATACCGATCGAATCAGAATCACTTTCTGAGTTGATTTAACAATGTCCGTCCGTCCGTCCGTCCGTTCGCCCGTCCGTCTGTGTGTCCATGTAAACTTTGTAATCAAATTGCAGGTCGCAAATATGAATATATTTTAATGAAATTTGGCATATAAGCTTTTATCTGCCATGGGATAAACGCTATTGAAATTGGTGAGAATCGGTCCATGTTCAGACCTAGCCCCCATACAAATTACACCTATGAAATCGACATAAATTGCCATAAGATCCAAATTGTCATATAGATCTTACTCAAATTGGGTTTGTATGCGTTCATTACATCCATCCATGAGTAGTCCAAAAATGATCCTTTTGACCCCATATAGAGCTGCTTCCCGATCTTCATTTAAATCTATTAAAAAACAAAAATATTGCACTGATTCTTCCCAAATTTTGTTTGTATATATTTTTGCAAAATACAAGAGACTTTACCAAACGTGACTAGGATCGGTCCATTTTTGGACCTAGTCCCCATATGGATATAGCATCCGATATGAACTTTTTCATATTTGCAGCCAAAAAAATTAAGAAAAATCCCACTCAAATTTGGTTTTTGCTTATTTTCTATGTCCAGTTAGTTGGGCCTAAGAGATAGGGTTTCTAAACGCATGGTATAGGGTATCGTATAGTCGGTCTAGACCGACTATAATTTGCTTACTTGTTTCTTGTTTGGAAAGCATTAACTACTTGCTAGGCATGCCTAAAAACATAAATTGTGATGCCACTTTTGGTAAAATTATGGTAAAAATGTATGTACCACGACTTCGTAGCTGCCTTAAAAAATATTAAAACAATGCGGTGCAATAGTTCAAGAAGCATCCGTTAACAAAGAAATGAAATTACAATAACTCGAGAAGATGTGGTATTGTCCGCGAGTCGAAAAGAATTATATAAATCAGAAAGTGAGACTAGGTTGCAGTGTTTGGCAGAAATGTAGATACAATAAAATGAAGAACTTCACGCAAGAAGCCACTATTATCTGAGCGTAACCTAAAGAGAGACAAGAGTTTGGAAGAAAATATTGCGGCCCTACACATTAGCAATGGTTTATAAACAATTTGGTCACTATTATTGATTATTGCTGTTATTTTTTGTCACTATCATTCTTGATACGTTGTTATATTCTCATCCAAAGTCCAGCTAACTTTTTGTTGACGAACAAAAAAATTATTTTTCAAGCAACAACAACTTATGTCTACATGGGTGGTTGCATTGGTAGTTTTCTTTTTCAAAGAAAACGACGTTTAAGTGTAATTTACATATTGTTTTTTCGTCCTTCTCTAGCATCTATTCCTCTGAAGATTTTAGACTCAAAATTTTATATAAAGTATTTATTGCCCATATCTGCAGAACTGTTAAATAAAATGTTTTATATCGAGCCCATAATTTCAAATATAAAGTTTTTTGGCTCCCCTGAACATTTTGATTTCATGACATATGCGGTTATTCTAGAAAAACACAGATATCTCTTTTGTAGATGTCCCTACAAGTTTCTTGATCTAGTTTTTATCACTTTCCTTTGCTTTTCTGAGACTCGTGGCATTTTTGGTTTCTTTTCGGTTTTAATCAAATTCAAATCCCTAGGATTTACGAACCGTACTGACGTTCGTTCCACACTCTTTTCAATATGTCAGCTGGACATTTTTTTTCGGCAATAAATTTAAGTTGTTCATAAATATGTCGCTTTAAATTTGTGAATTTAAATTCCAGACCTTTGGGCCACAGCCGGCTTTGAATTTTGCTAAGTCTAATTGTAGGATTGCATGAAGAACAGTTGCGGTAATAGCGTAGCAAAAAAAAAAAAAACAAAATACTGCGACCATTTTTGTTTTGCTATGGGTGAATTTACTGTAATTGTTTCAAACATGAAATATTGCCTGCTTCAAATTCAAATATTTTTTTATTACTTAATTCGCTGTTATCAAGCCTTTAAATACCTAACATTTAACATCTTAAGGTTAATCGAACTACATTTTTGACATGTTTTAGGGATAATTAAAGCATGCCTTCCACTCCATAACAATAAAACGTAATATCACTAATTCCCCATATATGCTTACAAGTTTAAACGAAATGCCAAACATATTAATGATTAAGTTATACATAGAAGAATACATAACTACTTGTGCGATTAACTTTGAGTGGCCATTTCAAAATAATTCTAGACCCTTGTTAAAACAACAGAACCGACATTAATTAATTTTAAAATTTGTTCATTTTGACAAACAAGAAACTTATGTTATATAAATATAGACTCATATGCAGCGGCGGATTTACCTGTAGGCAGATTAGCCATTTGCCTAGGGCCTCCGATTTATAAGCGCCACCAAAATTTAAAAAAAAAAAAAATGGTCGTAGCATTTTGCAAATTTTAAAACCTCCAATTCACATTTAATACTATTAAGTGAACTATATTTATTTGCGATTGTAGTAGGCCGTTACAAAATAAAATATATGGTACACAAAACACAAGATATAAATACATATAAAAATATGAACATTTTCAAAAGCAAATAGGAAAAAAAACAAAGCATAGCAAGCTTTTGGTTTATATATTTCATTTTCAAAAGAGAAAAATGCAATTTCATTCATTTCATTGTTTGTTTGAATTTTGTTGCGTTAACATCAAATTTTCGTTGCATGATTTTGAATATTGAGAACAATTATTTGTGTTTATTGACTAGTTCTATTAGCATAATTTAAATTTTAATTTGATATTGAACAACCAACAGTTTGTTTTGAAACTACCAAGACCAACGTTGTTGCTTTAATTATTTAATTATTCTAAATTCACTCGACCATTATACCATTTTATTTTTTAAAAAATTATTGAAAAATATACTTTGAAATGAAAAGAACTTTCGAGTCTGGTGCACAAAAACGATTACAAAAAAAATTCAAATGAGTGAAAATTAAAAGCAAAGAAACTCCCTTGGAAAATTTATGTCTACGGATGAAAATGTTCCATCTACCAGTACTGCGCCGCACTGTGGCTCAAATTTTGATTTCATTGGCCAAAAGTCAAATTTTTTTTTGTCATCGATTTTTAAAATTTTTACTCCTTTTTGTAGCTTATATATCCAGATTAAGGTAGCCAAAAAATTAGGTTAAACTATTGATAATTGTGGGCGTGGCATGCTGTCAAACTCAACTGTTTTTTTTAATTCAGCAAAAGGTGTTTTTTTTTTGTTTTTTATCAAAAATAAATGGTTACTACTCGCAAGCTGTCATCGATATTGGCCTGCGGTCTTTTTTATAATGTTAGTAGGATTATAGTCTTTAGGTTTTGTAAGTAGTCACAGTTCTAACGTTTGATATTAGGGGCGTTATGAAATATTTATGAAACCACTATATTTTTCTCAAATTTAAACTTTAGTGGAATAGAACTTCTAAAGGAAGTAAGGGAACAAGAAACGTATACCACCCGGAGAAAGGCGAATGTATCCTGTTTAACCCTATATATACTTTTGCACCCCCCACGAGCCCCCGGTAGAACACTTTTTTCATTTTAATGAAATTACTCTAAAAAAATTACTCTAAAAAAAAATTTTGTTTTTTTACTTTAGACTACGTAAAAGTAAAATAATTAAATAAAATACCTGCGAAAGGGTTTATTGGCTTTGTTTTGATCAGCAAAAAAATAAGTCATAAAATGATCACAATAGGTTCTACAGTAAACAAATGATCTCTTTCTTAATTTACCTGTTGTCAAATTTAAGGGTCAACCAAAGTCATAAACAATTTTATAAGTTTGTCAATAATCGCGGCACTAAACCACTAAAGATAAAAAACCACCCCATATTGGCGAGAAACTAATTAGTTTTACCTGATATTGAAGTCTGGATAACAAGTGCAGTTTTGTTCAATTTAAGTACTACCTGCTATGAAATTAAAGATCAATGTGTGAATAACATGTACCTAAAAATGTATAAAATGACGGATTCTATAAGGGATTACTCAATAATAAGTTAATACTTCAAGTGTACGGACGTAAGTAGATAAGATATAGGAGAACCAGGAATTTTTCATTTTCGCCACCGTTAGATGGCGCTGTTTGGTTGGTGTCTATACTAACTAACTTGAGGGCAAGACCCGCTAGGGGCTTGCCCGAAAAAAATGTTAGTAGATAAGATATAGGAGAACCAGGAATTTTTCATTTTCGCCACCGTTAGATGGCGCTGTTTGGTTGGTGTCTATAGGAGAACCAGGCTTATAGGAGAACCAGGAATTATTAAATTTTTGCCCCGTTAGATGGCGCAAAGTTGAATAACTTTTTACTATAACATTGAATAACTTTTTACTTTGCTATGTGTAGCGAAGACAGATTAAATTATTTCTAATCAACTGAAAAATACTTTCTAAAATCTCCGTGCGCCTGATACATAAAATGCATGCATATAAAAATTTACCACACAATTGAAAGATTGCAACAAATCGACAGTTTGTAAACAATAAAACAAATAGAAACATATAAAAATTTACCACACAATTACCAAAACACTTGAATCAAAACTAAACATGATTGAAACAAATCGACAGTTTGTAAACAATAAAACCAATAGAAACATAAATGTTGTCACTTATCCAGTACACATGTTTGAAAATTTTTATGTATATAACAAAAATCTAGATTAGTGTTTTAACATGATCATAAAATCCTTATAAAAAGGCATAGTTTTGGAAAATGATAAGCCTGGTTAATAAATCATAAATAGATTTGATTAAAATTAAAATAAATAACAACACTTTTTAAAAATACGTTACTTATTGGAAATTGGGTACCTTTTTCCTATGTTATGTGTAGTGAAGACAGATTAAATTATTGTTTATCATTAACCAAAATAATATTAAGGAAAAATAGTTTCATTTCGTTCAGTAGTCAACTACACGGGAAACTATTAATTACAAATTTTGATCGAAATAAAAAAATAACAAAAATTAATTAAAAATGGAAAACATGAATTTTTTTAAGTGCTCGCTCTGCACCATTTTCTATGAGGATGAATCAGAATTCCTCAAACACATGGAAAATAGTTTGGAGTGTATGGAAAACACTCCCAGCGTAGAATGTGTTTACTGCAGTAAATACATACCGGGTGTATCCAACTACGTAATACACACAACAAACTGTCTCATTGAAAATGAGATAGAGCGAATCTCTACTCATAATGTTTCTTCATTTGAATATTCATATGATGTGCTGTTCCTTAGCGGAGAATTGATGGATGAAATACCCAACAACCAAATGGGTTTCTGGAATACAGAGGAGTGGATTCCTGAGACACCTGAGACACCACCACCACCTCAAAACACATATAATTTTACAGAGGATTGGATTCCTGAGACACCAACACCACCTCAAATCACATTTTAATTTTTAAATATAAGATTATAAATTTAAGTATATATATCCATCTCTTTTTAATAAATATTTATATAAAAAAATATTTTGTTGTTGTTGAATTTATTAAATTTTGGAGTATAAATTACAGAACTTCTTACGATTGATTTACTAGAATCATTAGTAAGTTTGATTGAAGCAGTTCAACACCTAAAAATAAATGGATTTTTTAAACGCATTAAACAACTCGAGAAACAATTCTGGAGAAGGCTTTACAAGAGTGGCTAATTTAAAAATCGGATATCCATATACAATAACTGGATGCAAATTAAAGGATACGCAAATTGGTTCTAAAATGACTTTAAATTTGTTAGATGAAGATGGTAATTTCCTATGGATATTTTTACCTAAACGCCTCAGCGAGCTGTTTCCTATGAAGAACCCATTCAAAAAACTGACTGACAATAAAATTGAACAAATAATATATCGTGGTAGAGATGAATCCAAATATAATAGAGCTATTCTTGAGTTTGTGAGCCAAAAAGAAAATAAAGAAAACAAATAAAAGTCTAAATTTAAAATCCATTTTGTTTTATTTAAAACACTCCCAGCGTAGAATGTGTTTAGTTCTTAAGGTTTTATTTTCAATAAAGAAATTAGTATTGTACATTCACTCAACTATTCGAGTTGTTTCTCCATAGATACAAACATTTAGTACCATCAACATCAAATGAAGAATGGAAAATTTTCCAATAGTTTTTGTTGATTTGCAAGGATTTAGGGGAAATTCAAATAATTTCATACCAAAGGAAATTGCTATGGTCTTCAATACTAAAGAGTATTATAATTTCATCATAAAGCCACCCTTTGAATTTAAATATTTATTACCAGAAAAGCAGAAACAAGCAAAATGGTTGACTAAAAATCACCATCATCTACAGTGGGAAGACGGAAATGTATCACTTGAGAGTGTATGTAAATTCATTAACGCAAATATCAATTTTCGCGTTTATGTCAAGGGTTTGGAAAAGAAAAAGTGGCTTGAGGAGATGTTGCAGAAAAATGTATTCAATATTGAAAATATATGTTACCACAATTTAAAGCGTCTCGAAAGAGAATATCCAGATTGCATCCGTTGCAGTTTTCACAACCATGGAACTTGTGCTCTGAAGAATGCTCTTTTACTTCAGAATTTTTTAGCTCCGCCCATAAATGCAAGCTCTTTTGTAAATATAGTACCCTGATTTCCATAACAATATTGAAAATAAACTAATGCTACACCTTATCTGTTAATTTTGTTAAGATTGTTAATTCTTATATACCAGTTTATATTTTTTGGGCAACTTAGTTTAGTTTATCTCCTCAGTTGAAATGGATCATACTTATTGTGAAATAGAAAAACCAAAACTATCTAAAAGGAAACAAGATTATACACTTATCTATCATCTGGAGTACTTACTCAATTTAAAATTAAAATTAAGATGTGGATTTTCTACAAAAAATAATTTTCAACCTCTCCTCTGGATTCATAGCAATAAAACAAATGCTGTTGGCTTTACTAGAGATGAATGGATTCATCTGATGGCATATAAGGAATATATTCAGATGAGACTTGATCAGTACGAATTTATCGATCTATATGAAGAATTGGATCATCCAACATTAAGCAGAATTTGTTGTGAATTTAAAATCAAAAGAGGCGGACATTGTGTATTAGTTATATCACAAAATGGTCATAAGATCAAAATTGATGGTGAATCTTGGAGAAATATTATTCGAGTTGGAATTTTTTTGACGTCATTTCTGTGTTGGAATACAATATTACAGAAACAAATATCTCATTTTTATCGTACCTATTTCATACCCAGATGTGCAGAACTCAATAAAATCAGTATTCAATTATCGGATCTTGAACAATCATACGATAAAGATGTGCAAGTGGACTTGATGCGGCTATGTTTTGAAATTAGTAAAAAAAATGCCTGACAAAATAAAATCGGATATTAAAATACATAAGTTATTATTAAGAACTAAAAATAAGTAATAAATAAAGATGAGTAAACAGCAAGTTGTTAATGAAATTCATAAGTCAGTAAGAAAAAATTTTGTTAGACGTAGATTCATACAAAAGGGCTATAATGATACATGGCAAATAGATCTAGTAGAAATGATTCCATTTGCTAAAATGAATAATGGGTATAAGTATCTTTTAACTGGGATAGATACTTTTTCAAAATATGCTTTTGCATATCCAGTTAAATCAAAAAAATCTGTAGAAATTGTTACTGCCATGGTTAAAATGTTTAAACGATTAAAAACAAAACCAAAAAATATACAATCTGATCAAGGGAAAGAATTTTTCAATAAAGATTTTAAATTATTAATGAAAACAAATCATATTAACCATTATCATACATATACCCATTTAAAAGCATCAATATGTGAACGTTTTAATAGAACTTTAAAAACATTAATGTGGAAAATGTTTAGTATGAGAGGAAACTACAAGTGGGTTGATGATATTGACAGTTTAGTTTCACAATACAATAACACCTATCACCGTACAATTAAAAGGAAACCATCTGAAGTTAATAAATCTAATCAAATTCATTTGTTACACACAGTTTATAATTTTCCAAAATCATTCCCGCGTCATAAGTTTAAAAAAGGTGATCATGTCAGAATCAGCAAATATAAGGGAATTTTTTTTAAGGGCTATGAACCAAATTGGTCAACAGAAGTTTTTACTATAGATAAAGTAAATATTACCAATCCTGTGACATATTTAATTAAAGATTATAGAAATGATATAATACTAGGGTCATTTTATGAATATGAACTACAAAAGGTTAAAAACAAAGATGATTTTCTGATTGAAAAAGTTTTGAAAAGAAGGGGAAAGAAACTCTTTGTCAAATGGTTAGGTTTTGATGAATCTCATAACTCTTGGATAAATAAAAATAAATTATTAAAATAAAATATAGTATTGAGAAGTATAAAAGGAGAATATGTTGTTAAATTAATTTTAATTGAATAAAATCATTTAAGAAGGTACCATAGAACTGTATTAAGCTAAATGGATCGCATTTTCAAAAATTCTGAAGTCAAGTATGAAAAACTGAAATATTGTAACTACTGTGGTAGCAACGATCACAATGAAGATAGATGTAAGAAAAAAGTGGAAGACAATAAAGTTAATAAATGGCAATGTTCAAAAAAGAATAAATAAATTATATATAAAATAAAACAAATTGTTTCAATGTTTGTTGTTTTTATTTTTATTTAAATAAAAAGTACAATATTTTGTTGGAAATAAAATTAAACTTACAAAACTACATCACTTATTTTATAATGTCCCCAAGCTAATGTATCCACATTATTAGGTAAAACATATCTCTTATCATCCTTATAGTTTAAACTTATTTTATTTACAATTTCCGTATATAATTTATGGGATCTACTGCGAATAACCCTTTGTTCACCATAAAATGTTTTTCTCTCTATTATAGATTCTTGATAATTACGGAGTTCTAATTTTTTAACAACTGATTTTTTTACTCCTTTTACTTTTTTAATAGTTTTGGTGTAATTTTCATGATCTCCTACCGTGTAAGCGTATGCTTTTGCTTTCAGACCTGCAAATTCTCTCATAATTTTACCTGAATTTTCGTCTTTCATTAAGCCCAGAACTTTTTTGTTCAAAGACCTAATCCCATAAACATTTTCGGGTTTATATTCTGAAGTGTCAAATTTATCACTATTGTTTTTAATAATTTCGTAAATGTCTTTTTTGGAGGATATAATGAATGAATCAGTGTCCATGTAGATACATTTCAGATTTTTATCTTCTTTAACCAAAAAATTGTAATAAAAATCATACATTAAATATTTTGAGAGTTCTAATACTGTTACACCTATGTATATTGGCTTGTCATGATGTACCTCTAATTTGTTCAATTCTATACCATACAGTCCATTATCAAATACGTCTATACCAGAAAAGTTGGGTTTAGCTATAAGAGCTCTGCACCCTTCGGAATTTCTGCGATTGTCATAATTAGTAACTAATCTCACATCACGACGCTTTTCTACATTTTCCATCGTTTTACCGTATACAGCATTATTCATTAATTTAAAAAAATTCTTTTCAAATTCATTTTTTGATGTTTTACGGTGATTTGTGTTTAAGCTTATATAGGGTTCCAACCAAAAACTTTGTTTGAATTTTAAAATTTTATTAATCTTTACAAGTATTAATCCCTGTTCTAAACACAATAGTAGGTTCTTTATATGAATTTTATAATCTTTTTTATCAGTGAGATCAGCTAATAATTTGGGGAGTTTTCCTCCAGGTGGTATTTTATTTTGCGCACAAAATGGAAGATAGTTATGAGAATTATGAATTAAGTTGGGATATTCAAGATCAACTTCTAGAATATATCCGTAAGTAGATTCATCACTATATTCGCTTACTTTGAAATTTTCAACTTCGTCATGAGATAAAAACGAAAAATCTGAAATGGGGAGTTTTTGTGACATGGCCCAACCATACAAGTTATTAGCATCTATATATGCTAAGTAATTTTCGTCTTTAGCAGAATCATATTCATTCATGTACTTATTGTTAGCCTTCGAAAGTCTATAAGTGCACTGCGTAATTCCTCCTCGAATGGAAGTTTTGAGGAATGAATGTATTTCAGGATCACTTATTAATTCCATTTTAACATTTGTATATTTGAGCATAGCATCCCATGACAAAGAAGGAGCGGTAACATAGTTACATGGATCTAAACCGTAAATTTTCTTACAAACTGATCTAAAATTCTCAAAAATATCCGACAAAATAAAAACATCGCTCTTAAGATACAACAACATGTAGTCTTTAAGAGTACGACATTGAAATATATTCCAAACCTTTTTAGCAAAAGTATAGTCTTCCTCAGAACACTCCCTGTCATCTAAATGATTATAAAAATGCTCTCTGTTGGGTAAAGACTGCTCATTCAGTTTTTCAAAACTATCAACATAGTCATACGGGAAAACGCCTTTTCTATTCATAACTTCGAAATGTTCTTGTTTAGGGTATTTCTTTTTGAGTATCTTAAAATCTTCTTTATTTAAGTAGCTTGCCAACTTTTCTATACTGGAATTTAAAAACCTGTTCGAATCTATAAAATTTAATGTGTATTTTATTTTATTCCCGTCTAAAAATTTTTTGGTCATTGAAATATATAGCTCCTTATTGCATGGTATAACTGAAAGATTACTACCTAATTCAGTAATAAAAAGATGGATATCATACCTACTTAAATTATGAAAGAAAATTGGCACAAAAGGTACGATAAACTTGAACTTATTTTTACAATAACTATGTATATATCCCATAAGAATCCCACTAAAGTAATTATAAAACTTTTCTTTCTCACCGCTTATCTTATTACTGCATGCACAACAATTTAATTCTGCTTCTGGTGTTAATGGAACATCTATATGTGGTGCGTCTGTTTTCCAATATATGTCATATACTGCATTCATTCCATTGTAAAGATGATCCAAAAATTCCCGTACACATGTTTTTCCTGAAAAAGAGTATACAACTTAATACGGAACAAATATTTAAGACTGAATAAAAACATACCTTCAAATGAATAATATTCATCTAATTCGCCATTATACGTATGTTTTATATAGTATGCTACTGCACACGCTTTGTGGTTTTGAATTACTGTAGTTCCTTTCCCTCTTGTTTTGTTGTATACAGGTAAAAGTACAGATTCCATATCAGCATACACCACAACTGGCGGAGAAATCTTTCTTTCGAAGTGTGTGAATGAAAGCATTGAACCTTGCTTTGGGTATGTTGTTGTTACTTTTGAACATTCCGTTTTGTGGCGCACGGAGTTATTGAAATAAAAATTTTGACATAAGTCACAAAATTGTCCGGGAGTATTAGAATTTACAAATTGCGTTTTCACCAATCTCTGCATATCTTTTATTAGAGAGTAATGATAGTTACCATTATTTACTAAAGTCAGCAAATTAATATGGTACTCTTTAACAGTTTTGGATTGTCTTGCAGGACCCACAACTTTAAACTTATTATTTGCTTTCTTTAATTCATAAATGTTGATGCTGAAGTTTGGGTTATTTTGTTCAAATATTTTAAGTGCCGGCAATAAAACTGGAAATGACATATTCGAAAAGTCTAGAGTTATTCCCCGAAATTTAATTTTATTGGAACTTATATCATTAATTTTATAATATTTGGTATCACATAATTTTCTTTTATCGGAAGCACTCCAATTGTCCTTCTTTAATGCTATTGCGGCTAAAACGCACCATTTAAAACAGAAAGAATCACTATTTCTTACGTTTATGACAGCTTTTTTTGCTGCTATTGCTTTTGGCACCGGTATGTAATTCCCAATCGGAATACTCTCCAATTTGCATACAGTCATCTCGATATATTTGAAATGGTCGATTGCCCATCCGCTATCTCTCTCCTGGAACTCACTCGCTTGTCTTTCCAACTCATTATTAAAATCTCCAATTACTTCATCAATTTCATCAATATTTCTTATACTATTGAATGAAGTTGCAAAATGTTTTAATGATGATATTGGTTCTCCTTCGGTTGAATTTTTCACGTACAGTCCAAATAGCACCATATTCAATTTTATGAAGTCAAATTCTATTAACCTTTCAATTATAAGTTCCTTTACGAATATTTTTGTATCAAGCAAAAATTTTTTAATTTCAATTTCGTTTTTCAAATTACTATAAATCCGATATTGTTTTACAACCATTGGATTTTTTAAAATAATTTCGAAAATGTTTTCCTTCAAAAATCTTTCGGAATTATCCTTATGCACATTTGTCCTCAAATGAATTTTATACTTTTTTTCAAGGATATTTTTTTTGCATACTTGACAATATATTTCTGGTACACTAACTTTTACTTTTTTTGGCATTGGATTGATATTAAAAATACCACGTCTTTTGGTTTTACCGACGCATTTTTGTAGGAGGTGTAGCTCCAAATTTGCTACTCCTTCAACAACAATTCCGCAATCGGAGCACTCGATTTTAATTAAATTTTCCATTTTTAATTTTTATTTTTTATTTTTTGGGTGAATATAGGAGAACCAGTAAGCTTGATGCTGACGGTACTAAATGTTTGTATCTATGGAGAACAACTCGAATAGTTGAGTGGATGTACAGTACTAATTTCTTTATTGAAAATAAAACCTTAATAACTATATATAAAAATCTTAAGCCTTATCTAGAACTAATAACTACACTTGCGTCTACACACAAGCAACCCCTTTTAGTGATATTACGAATTCCCCCCAATGTGTTATATTATCTTAGAAAAACAGTAGTAAAGACATCCTAAGATAATACATATGTATGTAATTCCAATCAATTAGGGATTTCTTATAATTTAAAATACATAATTACAAATATTCTTAGAAATATCACTGTGTGTGTGTGTGTGTGTGTGTGTGTAACGCAGGCTAAATTATATGAACTATGTTCATATTTGAATAGTTCACGATAGAACCCTCAACATATATAGTATATTTATATATATATATAAGGTGTTTTTAGTATAAACTAGTAAAGAGAAGAAATAACATGGCACTGAGAGCAAAAATTGAAACCTTTTTACGTGATTTTAATAGAATCATATGTTTGGATGATATGAACTTTATACTCAATTTTATAAATCTTCTTGATATCTTTGAAAATAAAGTACTATTGGAAACTGTGCATGGAGAGCATTTTAATGATTGTCCTTGGTCTGAAGATACTTGTTTGGAAGGACCTGATACTTGCAACTGCATTGTATATAGCTTTAGAAAGCATTCTGTAATCAATCTAATAGAAAAATATACATATACGACATTTTAATTTAGATAAATGTATGTAAGACCAAATAAAAGTTTAAAACTATAAATATGTTTTTCATTTCGTATTCAACATTTAATACTACAAGATGTTTTATCAGTTCACGCAGCCATTCACAATGCTGATTAGTGGACCTTCAGGATCTGGAAAAACCACCTTTTTAAAAAATCTTATAAGTTGCAAGCAATTTTTAATAAGTTCACCAATTACCAGAATTATTTGGTGCTACGGAGAAGAAAATGCCAAACCAAATTTTAATAATATAGAATATTATAATGGGATACCAAATGATTTGGACAATGATTTACATGAACCAGTTTTACTTATTTTAGATGATTTAATGATGGGCGCATTTAATAAGAATGTGTGTGAGCTTTTCACAAAAGGGTCTCATCACAGAAATTTCTCCGTTATTGTTGTAACTCAAAATATTTTTCATAAATCGTCTCATACAAGAGACATTTCGTTGAACTCAAAATATATTGTTGTATTTAAAAATCCAAGGGATACATTACAGTTTCAGCATTTAGCAAGACAAATTGAACCCGGAAATTCAGTAGAATTAATGAGAATATATAAAGAAGTTACTAACAAACCTCATGGTTACTTATTGATTGACCTTACTCAAAGTATAAACGATCTATTAAGATACAGAACAAATATCTTCAATCCAAATTTTTGTTTCTGCTATTGTGATACAACTGAAAATGGTATTAAAAAAGAACTTAAAACGATTGAAGGAAAACAAGCATATGTTGTATGTTCTCAAGACGAATAACGGAAAACTACGGAAAGCAATACTTGAAAATGTTGACGATGATTTTATAAAAACTATAATTGAAATAATATTCAATACCCTAAATGGAAATACTAAACTTAAACCTAAAGATCATACAATTTTAAATAGATATAAAAAAGAACTTCGAATCATTTCAAAATCAAAGGGATCTGTAAAGTCAAAAAGGAAGGTACTAATTCAAAAAGGTGGATTCTTACCTGTATTGTTATCGTCACTGTTGGGAGGCTTTATTGGAAAATTAATAGAAAATGTCTAATAAAGGAAAATTTAATAAAGTTATATTACTACATCCAAATACTTATTATGTAATGTTAGAAGATCAATTATCTTCTGAATTTATTACCAGAAAACTAATACCATACCTAAATGATGAGTCAATATCAGACTTCAACAAATGGATTAAAATCAAACAAGAATTAAATATGTTTATAAAAAGAAAAATTAATCCCGTCAAACCATTAACGGATAATCATAAATAATACTGATCCAATGATGAATAAAAATTTGGAAAAGAATTTTGAAGTAACTGAAAACTATGATAAGTTTGAAACCCCTGAAAAATTTTCTAACTCTACACCTAAATTAAAAATAAATCAAAACGAATTAAAATTTTTTAAAGATAACGATTTAGATGAAAAATACCTAAATATTACCAAACGTAAATTAGAAGATAAAGATTATCCGTACTTAAAAAAGAAAAAAACAGAAACATCAGAAGAAAAAAATACAAGTGTTAAATCTAAAAAGAAATTGTTATTTGATGAAACGACAACAGAAACTCCATATAAAGATACAAGGCCTAAATCAAAGGGGAAACCAAACATAAAACATCCATACGATACCAGATCTGTTCAAAAGGGGGAAAGTTGGATAAAATGGAAATCACTTTATTAAGAAAATTTTAATAAAAGATTAAACAAATAAAAAATGTGTTTTATTCATATTAGATTCTTTTAACCATGAACATACCAAACAATTTTTATGTAACATTATTAAGTAATAACTCTTTAATGGTTTATGAAGATAATGTTCTTTCCGCATTTACGAATTTGGTTAATTTACCTGCAATAACTTCAAAAGAGGATTGGGAAGTTGGAGTAACTGAATTATATTTAAATGATGGATCCGCCGAGGAACCAACAATTTTATTTATCTATAGTGATATTATAAAACCGAGATGTATTGGAAACAAAAATATAAGATGTCTTCGAGTATTACCATATAAGGGACATAGCGTTTGCTATGATTTTCATAATGTGGAATACTATCCTTTAGAAATATCAATAATTAACGATATTTCAATACTCATAACTAATTTAGATGGAACTCAATACAATTTCGAATCCTCAACAACACCGAATTTTATAACATTACACTTTAAAAAAATTAAAACACTATAAATGTAGAGAGTTTTGTAAAATGTTGTCAGATTGATAAATCATCGTGATGGATCAAGTATATAATGCATACTACTCAAGGCAGCAGGGCGGTGGAATAAGTCATATCGGAACATTATATGTGACTCCAAGAGTTTTGCAGCATGGTCGCGGAATCGGTTCATTTTTTTCATCACTATTTAGAACATTAAAACCTTTAATTTTTTCTGGAGTAAATACAATTAAAAATCAAGCAATTGATACCAGTAAAGCTATATTAAATGACTTCGGTCGCAAGCCTTTACGAAATATTTTGGATGAACAAGGAAAAATTGCGTTAAATAACTTATCAGAGAAAGCTGTCAAAAAAATATATTCCAAGTTCCAACGAGGTTCAGGCAAGAGACGTATAAAACGTCGAAATAAAAAAAGAAATCGTCAGTCTCTCAAACATTCTAAAGTGAAGCGCATAAGGAAGAAAAAGAAGAAAAACACCAATATAAATATTAAAGACATATTTTCAAAATGAACATGTCAAAACATATAGAATGTATGAAAAGTGAATTGGATTTATTTGAACCACATCCCATTCAAACTAGTATTTTAAACACCGAAGAAGTATCCTACAATCCTATCGCAACTTTGGACAACCCCAGCTCTATAGAATTTGTGTGTCTCGGTAATGGAGATACATATCGTGATTTGTCTAGCGTATACCTAAGATTAGTAATTCAACTCAAAGCAAAGGATAACTCAGATATTACAGACGATTCAATTGGAGTTGTAAATAATATTCTACATTCTCTGTTTCGAAGTGTTTCTGTCTATCTGAATAATGTTCCCGTATCCCATAGCGATAATAACTATCACTATAAGACTTATATACAAACATTACTTAATTATGGAAGTGATGCTAGTCGAACTCATCTAACATCATCTGGATGGTATCCTGACTATTATATCGATGGTGAACTTCGAAAAGGACAAAAACAAATTAACAAGTTATTTGCACGAAGTAATAAAGTTGAGTTAATTGGACGAGTTCATGGTGATATCTTTAGTCAGCCTAAATTACTTTTAAATAATGTAGATTTACGTATTGTATTTAATTTGGAGAAATCATCATTTTATATGATGGATCTCGAATCAACTGGTGCTGAATTGAAAATTTTGGAGGCTCAATTATATATGAATCACATTACTGTTAATCCGGGAATATTACTAGCTCACCATAAAATGTTGCAGGAAAAACCAGCCATATATCCATTAAATAGAACTGAAATTAAATCGTTTACCATGTATCCTGGAAATCATAGTTTATCTATTGATAATGTAGTAATTGGTCAATTACCTACATTTTTGGCATTTTGTATGGTTGGAAATGTTGCATACTCAGGGAATATAAAAATGGATCCATTTGAGTTTAAACATTTTTATTTACAAACACTAAATTTGTCAGTAAATGGTATTCAAATTCCATCACAAGCATTAGAATTTGATTATTCCGGTGTAACCCATAGAAGTACGAGAGCATACAATATGTTATTTAATGCTATTGGAATAAAGAATTCCGATAGAGGAATTCATATAAATAAACAATCATTTGATAATGGTTCATTCATTTTGGGGTTTGATCTTTCACCTGATCATTCTAATAACGATTTATGTGCAAAGATTTTAAAGCAAGGAAATGTACGCATTGAAGGAAAATTCACACGAGCTTTGTTGGAACCAGTGACATGTCTTGTTTATTGTGAATATGATTCTATGATTGAAATTGATAAAAATAGAAACGTTAAAATAACTTTATAAAAATGAATACCATACAGATTGAAAAAGCGCTTTTAAAAAACAAAGCTACCCGAAAGTATTTCCAAGGTGTTTTTGCTTCAGATAAACTTCCAAAGCGTATACCTAAGCGTCCAGCTATCTTTATTGCCAATACAGATCCATCATACAAAACAGGACAGCATTGGATTGCATTTTATTTTGACGTTTATAATAATGCTGAGTTTTTTGATTCTTATGGACAACAGCCCTTAAATTTAGAATTTCTAACATTTTTAGAAAATAACAGCAACAACTTTAAAATCAATAAACAGCAACTACAGGGATATTTTTCAAAGACTTGTGGTCATTATTGCTTACTTTATAGTTTATATAAATCACAGCAAAAACGTTTGAAACTATTTTTAAGTCAATTTAGAAAAACTGATTATAATTTTAATGATAAAAAAGTAGTTCAACAATGTAAAAAATATTTCTCGCTGTAAAAGATAAGTTATTGATATATCTACATATTAAATAAAACAAAATGGATTTTAAATTTTGACTTTTATTTGTTTTCTTTATTTTCTTTTTGGCTCATAAACTCAAGATATAAATATTTATTAAAAAGAGAAGGATATATATACATATATATTGTAATCTTATATTTACAAAAAAAAAAAAAAAAAAAAAAAAAAAAAATTAAAATTTATTAATATTTTTATATAGAATTTCTATATATATTGTTTATCAAACTTTCATTTTGACGGTAGGCTTGTACTAATAATAAGTCATCAGATAAGTCATCTTGTGAGTCCCATAAATTATATGTGATTTGAGGTGGTGGTGGTGTTTCAGGTGTCTCAGGAATCCAATCCTCTATATTCAAGAAACCCATTTGGTTGGTGGGTATTTCTTCAATCAATTCTCCGCTAAGGAACAGCATATCATATGAATTTTTATATGAAGAAACATCAGGAGTATCAAATGAAGAAACATTATGAGTAGAGATTCGCTCTATCTCATTTTCAATGAGACAGTTTGTTGTGTGTATTACGTAGTTGGATACACCCGGTATGTATTTACTGCAGTAAACACATTCTACGCTGGGAGTGTTTTCCATACACTCCAAACTATTTTCCATGTGTTTGAGGAATTCTGATTCATCCTCATAGAAAATGGTGCAGAGCGAGCACTTAAAAAAATTCATGTTTTCCATTTTTAATTAATTTTTTTATTTTTTTATTTCGATCAAAATTTGTAATTAATAGTTTCCCGTGTAGTTGACTACTGAACGAAATGAAACTATTTTTCCTTAATATTATTTTGATTAATGATAAACAATAATTTAATCTGTCTTCACTACACATAACATAGGAAAAAGGTACCCAATTTCCAATAAGTAACGTATTTTTAAAAAGTGTTGTTATTTATTTTAATTTTAATCAAATCTATTTATGATTTATTAACCAGGCTTATCATTTTCCAAAACTATGCCTTTTTATAAGGATTTTATGATCATGTTAAAACACTAATCTAGATTTTTGTTATATACATAAAAATTTTCAAACATGTGTACTGGATAAGTGACAACATTTATGTTTCTATTGGTTTTATTGTTTACAAACTGTCGATTTGTTTCAATCATGTTTAGTTTTGATTCAAGTGTTTTGGTAATTGTGTGGTAAATTTTTATATGTTTCTATTTGTTTTATTGTTTACAAACTGTCGATTTGTTGCAATCTTTCAATTGTGTGGTAAATTTTTATATGCATGCATTTTATGTATCAGGCGCACGGAGATTTTAGAAAGTATTTTTCAGTTGATTAGAAATAATTTAATCTGTCTTCGCTACACATAGCAAAGTAAAAAGTTATTCAATGTTATAGTAAAAAGTTATTCAACTTTGCGCCATCTAACGGGGCAAAAATTTAATAATTCCTGGTTCTCCTATAAGCCTGGTTCTCCTATAGACACCAACCAAACAGCGCCATCTAACGGTGGCGAAAATGAAAAATTCCTGGTTCTCCTATATCTTATCTACTAAAATTTTTTTCGGGCAAGACCCTAGCGGGTCTTGCCCTCAAGTTAGTTAGTATAGACACCAACCAAACAGCGCCATCTAACGGTGGCGAAAATGAAAAATTCCTGGTTCTCCTATATCTTATCTACTAAAATTTTTTTCGGGCAAGCCCCTAGCGGGTCTTGCCCTCAAGTTAGTTAGTATAGACACCAACCAAACAGCGCCATCTAACGGTGGCGAAAATGAAAAATTCCTGGTTCTCCTATATCTTATCTACTAAAATTTTTTTCGGGCAAGCCCCTAGCGAGTCTTTCCCTCAAGTTAGTTAGTATAGACACCAACCAAACAGCGCCATCTAACGGTGGCGAAAATGAAAAATTCCTGGTTCTCCTATATCTTATCTACTAAAATTTTTTTCGGGCAAGACCCTAGCGGGTCTTGCCCTCAAGTTAGTTAGTATAGACACCAACCAAACAGCGCCATCTAACGGTGGCGAAAATGAAAAATTCCTGGTTCTCCTATATCTTATCTACTAAAATTTTTTTCGGGCAAGCCCCTAGCGAGTCTTTCCCTCAAGTTAGTTAGTATAGACACCAACCAAACAGCGCCATCTAACGGTGGCGAAAATGAAAAATTCCTGGTTCTCCTATATCTTATCTACTGACGTATATTCGCAAGTGATAAAAAGTGATAAAAAAGTGATAACAGACGCAAATAAAAATATTGAGAAAAATATGGAGAACTTTAGTTATAAAGAACTGGCCGAAGAGTATTTTCGAAACAAAAACCAGGAAGATGTTCTTAGTTACGTTAAAATAAAATTAAACTTAAATTCGTCTAGTACCGAAATACAAGAGCAATTATCTAATTTCGTCAAAGTACTAAAAAAACGATTGAAAGAAGTTAACTACTGTAAACAAAAGTTTTATAATAAAAGTGCAAACTGGTTAGAAGGCCAACTTAATGTTGGTGGAGAAACAGCAAAGCTAGATAAGGCTGGAAGACCACGCAAATCATTGGACAACTGCAGCGATAGATCTAAGAGGCGGAAACTTAAAAATTTTAACGAGGAAATTGGTTCTACAAATATAAAAGAATCTTTTCTACATCAATTACGAGCACAAAACCAATTAACAAAAGTGGATATCATTGAAAAAACTTGTAATGCTAGTCCAGTGAGAACAAAGCGAATTCTTAAAAGTATACCAACTCCGAGCGATGCAAAACAGTTCACAAATGAGGAGGCATTAGCATTATTTCTGGATTTGAAATTAACAAAACACCAATATATTCAGCTCAGATTGCGTGCGATTGAAAAAGGCTCAAATATGTATCCAGCATATCATCACATAACAGCTGCTAAAATAGACTGTTTGCCATCAAAGGACACTATTACAATCACACCAATTTCGGCAGAAGTACAACTACAATCTTTACTTGATCACACAGCCAAACGCTTGCTACAATCAATAACAGGAACTGAGTTAAAGAAATATGGAAACACAAAGTTAATTCTATTTTGTAAATGGGGATGTGATGGTTCTTCGGGACAAAAACAATACAAACAAGTTGTATGTGAAAATATTTCGGACTCAGATATGTTCATGGTATCATTTCTACCATTGCGATTGAAAAAGATTTTGGAAGATTCGGAGCCTTCGAGTAGTACAACGCAAACAATGGATATTTGGAAAAATGAGACACCATCTTCTACGAAATACTGCAGGCCAATCAAATTTGAATTCAAAAAAGAAAGTCATGATGCCATTAACAAAGAAGTTAATGATATCAAGGCCCAAATAGCAACACTACAGCCATTACAATTACAGTTAGATGGGCAGCAAATTGAAGTAAGCTACCAATTAGTGCTGACAATGATAGATGGAAAAGTAGGTCAGGCTTTGACTAACACGAAGGCTGCATCCAGCTGCATTATATGCCAAGCAACATCAAGCCAATTAAACCAAGTCCCGACAAAATCATTCGATAATACCGATGCCTTCGAATTTGGATTATCACCACTACATGCAAGAATACGACTTATGGAACACATACTAAAAATCAGTTATGATTTGGATTTCGGGCCTTCAGGATCAATAAGAAACAACGAAACCAACAAAGAGTTAAGAAGTTCAAAAAAGAAACATGTTCAAGATGAATATCGCAAATTTGGATTGATTATAGATCAGCCAAAACAAGGGTCAGGCAATACAAATGATGGCAATACCGCAAGAAGATTCTTTTCAGATCCAGAAACAGCATCTGAAATAACAGGAGTGGATTTAAACCTTATTTTCAGATTTAAAATAATCCTAGAAGTACTTGCGTGCAATGAAGAAATTGACTCTAGAAAATTTGGAGATTATGCTAAGGAAACTGCAAAAATATATACAACCAACTACCCATGGAGAAATATGTCTGCAACAGTCCACAAAATCCTTTATCATGGAGAAGATGTCATTAAATATCATTTGGTGCCACTTGGAGATCTATCAGAGGAGGCTCAGGAAAAAAGGAACAAGGATTACAGATTTTATAGACAGCACAATACTAGAAAAATGTCACGAAATTCCACAAATGAAGATCTATTTAATATATTATTGGCAACGTCAGATCCGTTCATCTCCAGTATTCGAAATCAATGGAAAGTGGAACATCGGGATTTAGATGAAGAAGCCAAAAAACTACTAAAGAACAGAAATAGCACAGAACAAAATATGGAATATTTGCAATCAATATTTGAGTCTAATGAATAATAATTATAATTGCCTTTCATTGTTATTTAAGTACGAAAAACATAGTATTAGTAAAAAATAATAATAAACAGAACCTACCATTGTTACAAATGCTATTTAAATCTATTGCAGTTTTTATTCTTAAAAGGTTTCCCACATATGAATGCAATGTTTTAATAGATAAGAAAGATTCAAAAAATAAGAACCCATATTTTCATATCAAAATTAAAAAAAAAAATTAGAATCATTGCGCTAATGTTTAGCAGATTTATTTAGCTAGTGTAACAAATTAGGCAGCAAACACTAATAAATTTTTCTGTAGTAATAATAATATTCCTTGAGTGTAAGCAAATTGCAAATTTGATAGCAAACATTTTTAATTTTTTAGTAATACTAGTTAAATTTCTAGTGAATTTTACTATTTTGTTGCGTGTAAAAATTTTTTTGAGTGTAAAAATTTTTTTGAGTGTAAGCATTAAAAAAATTTCATTATTACAAAAAATGTTTATAATAATTATTTAACTCCAAATATGACACTTTCTAATAAATAAAAATAAATAAAAAAAAACATATATCACGCTAAAAGTTAAAAAAAATCAAAAGTTAAACTTTGACCTAGAATTCCTTAAAAAGTACTCAATCAATTTAAATGAAATTCACACTGAGTCAAGATCAACTATCTATCTATCTATCTATTAAAAAAACAGTACTAAAATATTTTGATCGGTTCAAAAGTTACAGAATTTTGGCCAATGAAAAATGATTTTCAGCCACTGTGCGCCGGCAGATAAAAAGATAAAAATGTTTCACTACCAGTAATAGCTGATAACGATGTTAAGCTTTCAAATAGGAGTATTTGTGTAGAAGAAGGTGCAAGTGATAATTGCGTTGCCATTACCAATGACATATAAATTGAAATTGAGAGTGAAGTAATAGAATGCACAAATACTTATACTATCTTTACTGACATTGGTTTATGGCCAAAAATAATTAGTAATGATTTGATTGAACATTGTATTTATACAAAACCCAAAAATGTGGGAGATTTAGAATCTTCTAAAAAATGTTATAAAGGTAATAATGATCAACAAGTATACCAAAGATTACATGATGTATATTTTTATAAGACTTATTTTAGTCTTACGGAGCCCAAGATGGTTGATTTATTCTGAAACAACGAAATCTGTTTATTGCTTTGCTTGTAAGTTATTTAGTAAAAAATTTAATGTTTTAGTTTCAGGATATTGCGATTGGAAAAATATTGTAGATGTTTTGAAAAGACATGATGAGTTGAAAGAACATAAAAGTTGAATGTGTGCTTATGCTCGTCGTGCTAAAGTGGTCGTGCCGATTGCAAACTTTTAGAAGTAAAACGAGTCGTTAGACTTTTGGGAAGCTTAGGCTTAGGGTTTAGATGACATGCTAATTCTTCCGAAGGCAATTTTTCCTGCTATATTGTATATTTGTCTGAATTTGATGTTTTTTTTTTAAGGTTCACTTAGGAAAATACAGTAATTGCGGGAAAGGGCATGTTAATTATTTATCTAAAACCACATGTGATGGATTCATGAAACTTATCGGCAAAAGTGTACAAAACTCCATTGTTGATGAAATAAAACGAGCTAACTATTTTGTTCTTATAATTGATTCCACGCCTGATGCTAGCCATACTGACCAGTTAACCATTAATATCAGGTATATAGATTTATATCAAAAAATTCAAGAAAGGTTCATATGTTTTATTCCGATTGAACACCATGATGCAACATATTTAGAAAAAACTCTTTTGTCTAGCTTGTCCGAATTAGGGTTGAACATTAATAATTGCCGTGGACAAACGTATGACAATGCTTCGAACTTGTCAGGCATTTATAACGGTCTCCAAGCTAAAATTAAAAGTTACCGCAAAAATGCTGTTTTTGTGCCTTTTGCAGAACGTTCCTGAAATTTAATTGGGAACACAGCTGCAGAATGTTCTTCAGAAGCTATTAAATTCATTGATTTTAATCAAAATTTACTCATCTTTCTTTCCTCTTCGACAAAAAGATGGGATCAGCTAATGAAAACTGATCATAAATTAAGCCCTACCTTAAAACGTATATGTGAAACTCGATGGTCATCCAGAGCTGAAGCTGTATTAACTGTATGAAAGAATTTTTCTTTCATAAGAACCGTTCTTGGTAAAATTTGTATTAAACCATCTGAAAAGCCTATTACAAAAATTCAGGCGAAAAAATTATATAGTATTTTTGAAGATTTAGAGACGACACTGTTATTGATTTTTTGGAATTCACTATTGCAAAGAATTAATGCCACCAATAAATCGTTACAAAACAAAGAATGTAACATACAAAAAGGAACTAATTTATTGAAATCTGTATCAGCATTCATACTCAGTATTCGAACTGATGATGCATATTTTCGCGAAATGGAGAAAGAAGCAATTGAATTAGCTGGTAGTACAGAATACTCGACAGTAATAAATCGAAATAGGAAAAGAAAAATAGAATTCGATGAAACTTCAGATAATGACATAATTTTACGTGGGAAAGAACTGATCAAAGCTGAAACATTTTACATAATTTGTGATACCTTACATTCTGAAATAAAATGAAGTTCTGTGGTTTATGACGAGGTATTACAAAACTCTTTAATATTTGTTGATTTAGATTTACCTGAAGAAAAATTTGCTCATTGTGTATCAAATTTAGTTGAAAACTATAAAGATGACATAAATCAATTAGTATTCAAAGATGAGGTTGAGCAGTTCCTTCATTTGGTAAAATTGGAAAAAATATTAACACTGTCTGATATGTATGCATCAATTCTGAAACGTTTAACATCAATATTTCCAAACGCTGAAATAATCGTATAAAATTTTTTAACAATCCCAAATGCGTCTGGTGAGAGATCATTGATCATTTAGCACTCTTAAGCGGGTCAAGAACTACCTAAGAACCTCACTTGGCCAAATAAAATTAAATCACTTAGCTATCATGGCCATTGAAAGCGTCTTAGTAAAAAAAATCAACTATGACTCCTTAATTGATAGTTTTGCAAGAAATAAATCACGAAAAAAATAATATAAATGGTCTATAATTTCTAACAAAATATTTGTATATCAAAAATGTGGTTTCTTTCCAGTACAAAAAAGGGCCACAAAACTTGATTTTCGCCTAGGGACTCAACTCCGCCTTTGCTCATATGAACATGCAAAGTCAGATACATACTCCCACACACACACACACACACACACACACACAAGTATACATTTAAATAACTATACATATATAAAATAAATATGGTATCTAAATATACAAAATTCATTTTCTGTTTGTTTGTTTGTTTGTGTGTTCGCTTTACAAATTTCAACGTTTTAAAGAATTTCTCTAAAATTTGGTACACACAATCTCTGTGTTTTTGTAAAATTCATTTTCTGTTTTTTGATATATTTTTTCGCTATACAAATTCTTATTTTTCAACGGACTTTTCGGAATTTAGTACGTACTCTAAGGAAGGTCAACATATTCTTCTTACCTGCCATGCCTACTTTTGCGCTCACTTTTTTTTTATATAAAACTAGCTATTTTTACCCGGTCTTTCCCGTCATCCAAAGGCCTTCGACTTGAAAATTGGTTCACTATGCTTCGGTCTGGTGCACCTGCAACCTTAAGAATTGTCCTTGCACTTTATTAATTGTCATGGCAAATACATGACATACTGGGCATATCGCTCGATATCAGGTATATTTTTGGTATAAAGACATTGTTAGTAGCTCCAGTTTTTGTGAGCATTGTTGGTTTTAAAACTTTCGATAAGAACTTTTTTACCAATAGTCTTGTACTATTGCAAAGCTTTTGTGGGATCAATATTTCTCAGAAGCATAATTGGCGCACCAAATTTTAAAACTAGTATTTGAGGAGACATTCCGGGAAGACCTAGTATACTATAAGCAGTTGGTTAAAGCAACCTTGCGGCACAATTTCAAACGTCGCACAGTGGTTCAAAACCAAAAAAAAAGTGGTAATAAGTCTGGAACTTCTAAACTATTGGTTGGATTGGAATAGTATATTCTAGGCGATTGTAGTCAAGGATATAGGCTTTCAAAATATTTATTATTGAGATACCCTGTTGTAACACAGGGTGAGCTACAGGGTGCCAAATTCGACCACCTCGAGGTGGAAAATGCTTTCAAAGCTTGTAACTTTTATAAATATGAAGTGATTTTTATGTCTTTTAAATTTTTCCAATAACCATTAAATTATTAACAAAAAACATGCTTACACTACCTAGTTATCGCTTATGGTTTAAAAAATATTTGATTTTAAAAATCAATATTTGAACTTTTCACCAAATTCTTTCTTGGTTTATCGCAAATAACATTTTTATTAAAATAGATCAAAAAAAATCTAAAAACATCTAAAACGATAGCCAGTACTTTTTAAAAAAATACGTTGAAGTATTTTTTGAATTATTTCAAACCGTTTAGTGAGCGCAAAATCTTAAAGTTGACTTTTTGAATCAGGTTCTAAAAATTGCAAATTTTTGCCAAAAAATACCCTTCGTTCTTTCACTTTTTTCTCACAACCTTGGTAAAACATGTATATATTTTTCTACATATTTTAAAAGAATATGCTTCAAGAATGGCTGTAAGCGAAATTTTTAATATTTTTGGACATGCACCCTACGTCCAGCATTGGACGAATTGGGCAATTTAAAAAAAAAACTAAGTTTTAAAAGTTAATACAAAAATATCCGCTCGATTTCTTCAAATATTTCACCGCAGTATTAAAGCTCCAAATATTTTTATTTATTTGCCGCAATAAAATTCACCGCCATTACATAAACGTGGTCAGGAGGGCTTAAATGGTGACAAAAGTCAAATTTTCATATGAATTTTTTTTGTTAACATAAAAAACATATTAAGATTAGTTATTTTTATATTTTGTTTATTGATTCACAACGGCATTTAAATTATCTAAAACACTTCAAAAAATCATTTTGATAACGTTAATAGTTTTTGAGACATTTATATTCAAATTTCAGAAAAAAATATAGAAAACTATGGTTTTTCGTTTTTTTTTGGTTTTTTGGTAAAGTGTTCCCAAAATTTTTGAATTTTACTTATTATTATATATATTGTTAAAGAAGACATATTTATCTATTCAACGATATATAACATGTCTATCAAATATATTGCACCATGCTAAAATAATGACCCCAAACACACTCCACAGGCAAAAATTTAGCTATTTCTCTATTTGTTCATATAAATGGTCATTTACATAGTGAATGAAATATTTTTTTTATTGTTTTTTGGTAAAGGGTTGCATACGTTTTTATTACTTCAAATAATTTTATATATCTTTTCAAAGAAGGTATAATTATAAGTTAATGGTGTATGAAATATTTACCTAATGAGTTTCAACTGATCATAAAATTGCCCGAAACTCTGATACCTATTGCAAAATATCTGTAATTCACAATAACTTTTTATGCAAAAAAACAGGTAAAAGCCAAATCCTTAGATTCACTAAAATAAAATGTAAGTATTGGTTGAAGTACCTGCCCGATATATTACCTTGCAAAAATATTTTCAGTATATAACCATGAGATTCTTGTTTATTAAGATCACTTACGTATAATCTATCATGGAGGTTACATTAAAGTATTATTCACTTTGCAAAGTTATTTGGGAAAATCCTTCCGATTCTACTATTCATTCATCACGTTCGGAAAAAGTCTCGAAATTATTTTATACAATTAACAACACTTACGGTTTAAATGTGAAATCTGAAGATGTTGAAAATTTTTACAAAGCTTACGAAAGAAGATTTAGCCAATCGGGTTTATCAAAATCAAAGTTTATGACTAAAAATGAAGAATGGTTGAAAACGGGCCTCACAGTACAAATTGAGAAAGAGGCATTTGGTTGACCTAAAAAGGACTACAAAAATATTCAATCAAGGACAAAAAAGAAAAAACAAGAAGAAATCATTAGTAACCATTCGCCTAATGAAATTAAGGATTCTTTTAAATCAGCCTTGACACGCGCGCAACCAAAGGAAGCTGCTAAAATTGTAGATGTGTTACCAACGCCAAAATCGTCAACATCATTTACAGAAGAGGATGCGTTAGCTCTTATTTTAAATTTGGGATTGACAAGAAATAAATATGGTATTTTGAGAAAAGCTCTCAAAGAAAAAGGATTTGATATTTTTCCTACCAGCAGAGCCATAAAGGAAACAAAAAATAAAATTCTACCATCTAATGTGAAATCCAATACTGAAAGTGCAAATGTTGGATTAGCGGAACTGCTTGAAAACACTGCATCTAGAATAATATCCACATTTAGCAAAGAAGAAATAGAAATATGCAACAATTCAGAAGTTACGTTAATATGTAAATGGGGATGCGATGGAACATCTGTAATTTCAACAATTTTTATGACATCATTAGTACCATTAAAAATGAGGCTATATAATGAGACAAGTTCTTCTTCTAGTGAGAGAGAATATCAGGACATATGGAGTAATTTAACACCCTGATCTAAGTTTCTATGTCGGCCAATCCGATTTGAGTACACAAAGGAAGACAAAATTACAACACAAAGCTTAGTGAGTTCAATAAATCAGGAAATTTCGAGATTGTCTCCAGTTTTTGTGGAAATATCTGGAAGTGTCATTTAAGTGTTATTTCAACCACTTTTTACAATGATTGATGGGAAAGTAGCCAATGCCGTTACAGATATAACATCTACTTGGAAATGTAATATACGTGGAAAGAAAAGTTCAGAATTTCATAACAGTTGTGATGAAATTCCTATTAATGAAAATGCTTTAAAATTTGGAATATCACCACTTCATGCAAGAATACGATTTATGGAATATTGCTTGCATCTCTCATATGATCTAAAATACCGGCAAATTTCAGGACAAGAAAATATACCAGTTAAAAATAATACTGATCTACACGCCATACGAAAAACTGAGAAGAAAAGAATTCAGGATGAATTTAAAATGCAACTTGGTCTAATTATCGATAAGCCTCTTTGTGGCTATGGAAGTTCAAATGATGGTAATACAGCAAGACGTTTCTTTGAAGATCCCGAAACTACTTCTTTTATTACTGGCATTGATACAGCTTTAATCGCACGGTTTAAAGTAATATTAGCTGTCATTAATAGTAAACAACAAATTAATGCGGAGAAATTGAAAATATATACTAGTGGAACTAAGGAATTAATAATGAACTTATATACTTGGAGGCCAATGACACCAACTGTACACAAAGTATTAGCTCATGGGAAAGAAATAATACAAAATAGCATCCTGCCCTTGGGAGAACTGACTGAAGAAGCACAAGAAGCTAGAAACAGAAATGTCAAACATTTTATTCACAAAATTCCGATTTAATATACTCCATAAGAACAAAATGGTTACCAAAAATAAGTCTTGAAATAGAAAATGATGATTCCGAAGCTATGGATATAAAACATCTTTCATCTTTTGATATTTCTGATTGTTTTGTAGAAAATAACTAGTAAAAAAGCAGACAATTGTTATGTAATTTTAAGCCTATTATAAAAAAAATAAAAAAATACTCATTAAAAAAAAAATTAGTTATATTTTGTTATTTAATAATGAAAATATCTCAGGCATTGGCTTTTTACCTGTTTTTTTTTTTTTTTTTTTATAAAATCAGCATCAGAGTTTCGGGCAATTTTATGATCAGTTGAAACTCATTAGGTAAATATTTCATACACCATTAATTTATAATTATACCTTCTTTGAAAAGATATATAAAATTATTTGAAGTTATAAAAACGTATGCAACCCTTTACCAAAAAACAATAAAAAATATGTCATTCACTATGTAAATGACCATTTATATGAACAAATAGAGAAATAGCTAAATTTTTGCCTGTGGAGTGTGGCTTGGGGTCATTATTTCAGCATTCTGCAATACATTTGATAGACATGTTATATACCGTTGAATAGATAAATATGTCTTCTTTAACAATATATATAATAATAAGTAAAATTCAAAAATTTTGGGAACACTTTACCAAAAAAACCAAATATAAATATCTCAAAAACTATTAACGTTATCAAAATGATTTTTTGAAGTGTTTTAGATAATTTGATTGCTGTTCCGAATCAATAAACAAAATATAACAATAACTAACCTTAATATTTTTTTGATGTTAACAAAAAAAATTCGTATGAAAATTCGACTTTTTCACCATTTAAGCACTCCTGACCACGTTTATGTAACCGCGGTGAATTTTATTGCGGCAAATAAATAAAAATATTTGGAGCTTTAATACTGCTGTGAAATATTTGAAGAGATCGAGCGGATATTTTTGTATTAACTTTTAAAACTTAGTTTTTTTTAAATTGCCCAATTTCGTCCAATGCTGGACGTAGGGCGCATGTCCAAAAATATTAAAAATTGCGCTTACAACCATTCTTGAAGTATATTCTTTTAAAATGTGTAGAAAAATGTATACATGTTTTACCAAGGTTGTGAGAAAAAAGTGAAAGAATGAAGGGTATTTTTTGGCAAAAATTTGCAATTGTTAGAACCTGATTCAAAAAGTCAACTTTAAGATTTTGTGCTCACTAAACGGTTTGAAATAATTCAAAAAATACTTCAACATATTTTTTTAAAAAGTACTGGCTGTCGCGCCATGTTTTTAGATTTTTTTTATCTGTTTTAATAAAAATGTTATTTGCGAAAAACCAAGAAAGAATTTGGTGAAAAGTTCAAATATTGATTTTAAAAATCAAATATTTTTTAAACCATAAGCGATAACTAGGTAGTGTAAGCATGTTTTTTGTTAATAATTTAATGTTTATTGGAAAAATTTAAAAAACATAAAACTCGCTTCATATTTGTAAAAGTTACAAGCTTTGAAAGCATTTTCCACCTCGAGGTGGTCGAATTTGGCACCCTGTAGCTCACCCTGTGTTATTACAGGGTATCTCAAAAATAAATATTTTGAAAGCCTATATCCTTGACTACAATCGCCTAGAATATACTATTCCAATCCAGCCAATAGTTTAGAAGTTCCAGACTTATTACCACTTTTTTTTTGTTTTGAAACACTGTGCGTCGCATCCATTTTCCATTTTTCAACTTCTATAAATTTGACGTTTCTGCTCAATGATGGCAGCTTATTGAATGAAGTAATTAAATTTTTAAGAGTTCTGATTCCTTTAATTTGCAAACAATTCCGTTATATCTGATGTTTACAAAATAAATAAACATAAGAAAAAAAACTTAAAGCGGTTCCAAAGCTTACTTTTGAAGCATTTTTGATGTAGCGTCTTATAAAAAAAATTCTAAATTAAAAAACCAAAAAATTTTAAATTGAAATAAAAAATGAATTTACTCCACATGAAAATTATTGGGGAGAGAGTTAATTTTTTGGGGAATTTATTCATTGGGGACTAAGTACTCAGTTCTTCTTTTCAAGTCAAGGGCCTTTCGATACCGAACAAGACCAGGTGAAACAAGCTAGTTTATTATAACTTAGCCAAAAGCTAAAATAAACCTCTTCAATTCGTTTTTGGTATCAAGGAAGACTAAACTTTAGAATTCTGCAGTGGCGGTCAAAAATAATAACTATTCGTTAGGAAAAACATTTTTGCATCTAATAAGGTGAGTATCCAGAAACTAAGTTGTATACAGTTTGTTACTAGATTAAAAGTAATTTGCTGTTAGCCATCGTGAATTTGTAAAATTTAATTTTTAAGAAAAAAATATTTAAATAGTGACTCTAGTGTTGCATTCTGTGCCACTACTGATGTCAAGTAAAGCGCAAAATCTCGGAAATTTGTTGCGTGTTTCTATTTTATTAAATCAGGACAAACAGATTTTGAACAATGTCATTTGAAAATTTTATTCTTCAATATCCTTTGAAGTATCCAAAAAAATTCTTTCGGATAAAGTTACGTTGAGGCCTGGTGTAGTAAGGAGTGCAATCGGAAAAAAACTTAACATGCACAAAAGCTGAAAATAGGGACTGTCAAGGAAATCACTGATCATTGAGTATTTATTTATTTTTTTTAAATTAAGTTATATTAAACCATACTAAACAATGGACCAGCCTTCCTTTGGTGATTTCATGATGGTTTGTGTTAGTTCTTTGGTACTGGTAGTTCATCTCATTTTTATACCTTTCCCGTTTTGGGACACTTTTGCTCTTCAACTATCTTTTAGCAAGAGCCCAATATCTCTCCACTGATCTGAGCTCAGGATAGTGTAGATGAGTTGCCTGCGCTGGTATAAAAACCTTTCTTATCATAGTGGCGGATGTCAAATCAGGCCCAAAATACTTGGACACATAAAGCTGGCTTATGAATAGAAGGAGTCTTGGATGGAATGGAAGGATGCTTGGTTGCAGCCTTATTATAAATTTTGGTATTTATAGAGTGCGTTGTAACAAATGGCTCGCTCTTTTGCCATAACTGCATATGACTGGAAATACCATAAATTTAATTTAATTTCGCCTGCTTTTGAGCAGTAAGACTATTTATGAAATATTATTTCTGTTTCCACCCCTTGTTTTTGACCTCTAAATTTATTGCAGCATCACTGTCTGGAACTTTTTGGATTTCTTGTGTTTTCATAACTTCATTGGCTTTAAGTTTTCGCAGCAAGTGGTCCAAACACTAACCTAACTGGGATGCCTTTCTATCAGATATATTACGATCTGTTTTCGATATACTTTCCATTTTGTTGGCCTTACAAACATATTGTGAAAATTTCCTTTTCCCGGAATCAATTATCTAGCAATGGTAAAATACTGATACTTTTTAATAACATTGGAAATAGTTAGACGGATAGTTAGACCGTTAATTTTTCTTCCAACTTTAGAGTAAATCTGGCCGCGTTGCTGGACAACACTGTAATATGTATTTACGCCTTTGTATTAAAAATTAAATCTTCCAGAAATTATTGACATTCTCCTGAAAAAAGAAGAACAAAAAAGAATACATTTGTTTTAATGAGAACATCAAAAAATGAAAAAAAAACTTATTGTAGTGCTTGGTGGTAAACGACATTTTTGGTAGTGCCATTTTCACATTTAATAAAGACGACTGGTTCCTAACACGTGAATATGCAACACACAGTTGACCGTGTGAAAATACAGGAACTCTAAAATTATGCTGAAATCTTGCAACGACGGACCTTGAGCTTTATTAATAGTCATTGCAAAAGCCAAACGAGCGGGAAACTGTAATCACTGAAATTCAAATGGCATATCAGTGGGAATCAGTGGGATGCGTAGTATTAAAAAATCTTCGCCTTTGAAGTTGTCATTTAAAATTATTATCAATTACATAATTCATTAATTTTTTTGACCGCAAGTATTGTTCCGTTGCACAATTTGGGTGGATTTATAAGCAAAATAATTGGAGTTCCGATTCTTGGCCAATCAAGAGAATCAAAAAACTCAATTGGATAATGTAATACGTCTTCTTTATTAATCACAGCATCAACAGAATAAAATGTAATCAACTCGACAACTATTTGAGTTTGAATGATGAAACTCAAATCATTGAAGTCCTTACCACTATACCACTATGTGGTTTGGGTATAATGACTTTGTGCTGCTGTTTGTAACAACCAAAAATATTTGACCTAGACCCATCTTTAATTATACCGATCGAATCAGAATCATTATCTGATACGATTTAACGATGTCCGTCCGTCCGTCCGTCTGTGTGTCCATGTAAAGCTTGTAATCAAACTGCAGGTCGCAAATATATTTTGATGAAATTTGGCATATAAGCTTCTATCGGCCATGCGATGAACGCTGTTGAAATTGGTGAGAATCGGTCCATGTTCAGACCTAGCCCCCATACAAATTACCCATATGAAATCGACATAAATTTCCATAAGATCCAAATTGTCATATAGATCTTACTCAAATTGGATTTGTATGCGTTCATTACATCCACTAATGAGTAGTCCAAAAATGATCCCTTTGACCCCATATAGAGCTTCTTCCCGATCTTCACTTAAATCTATTAAAATACAAAAATATTGCACTGATTCTTCTCAAATTTTGTTTGTATATATTTTTGCAAAATACAAGAGACTTTGCCAAACATGATCAGGATCGGTCCATTTTTGGACCTAGTCCCTTTATAGATATAGCATCCGATATGAACTTTTTCATATCTGCAGCCAAAAAAATTAATAAAAATCCCACTCAAATTTGGTATTTGTTTATTTTCAATGTCCAGTTAGTTTAGTTGGGCCTAAGAGATAGGGTTTCTAAACGCATGGTATAGGGTATCATATAGTCGGTCTAGACCGACTATAATTTTCTTACTTGTTTTTTACTGCCAATATATGTAGCTCTCTCGCTCAACCAAACATGATTTTTGTATTACTGTTGCATATTTTGAAGGAATTTTTCAATTAGTTCTTCTTGTGTTAGTGTGAATATGCACAAATCTCTCGGAATTGTAATGAAACCATCATTATAAATTATCATTTTAACATCACCCATTAAAAACATTTTGCAATCGCACTCATACATTGGTGGTGAGTCATTACGTTTTAACATAACGTCCATAGAACTGATAGCTACAAATACGCATTTGATTCATCAGCTGTTGATGTTGGTGTTGATTTTGAGATAACAGGTAGTGTTTGTCTGAAGTTTCCTGCTACCAAAATGAAAGCACCACCAAATAAATATTGATTTCCACGGAAATCTTTCATTATTCTTTCCAAAGCTTCAATTGATTTCTTGTGTGTCATTGTGCATTCACCCTACAACAAAATATCAACTTGTTCTAAAACTTTAGCTATGCCAGAGGTTTTTGATAAATTGCATGATGGTGCTCTTCCTTTCCACCACCCAATAAAGTGGCTGCAATTGAAGGAAATGCAAGTGTCAAAGAAATTCTACCACGCAATCGTACTTTTGCTAAAATTGAAGTTAATTAAAAATTTTTGCCAGTACATATAATTTTTTATTTTTTTTTTTTATATAATCTTTATTCCATTAATAAATAAATTTACAATTCAATAATTAGTGCCTCAGCATCCAATGGACATTATAGAATGATAAAATTAAAGGTGCGCATATTATGTATGATATCTTCCATCATGTAATCGCGAAATTTCATCAATTATTCAGGTGATTAGCCGTGTTGCAAGTCGAGATAATGATAGAAAATAAAATTCCAACTTGTTGTGAATGTGCTGATATCAACGCATTAGTTAATGTATTTTCCCAATGTGTATCGTGTTCAAGCAATCCAAATTTTTGACATGATTCACGATAAGTGACGCATAATTATCCACCAGGAGTTCTCAAATAATTAAATGATGTTGGACAGTGAAAATTAATCAAAAGCAACCGCATATGAAGACACTGATCATTATTTGGGTGAACGGGGTAAATTCGGACCGTGGACCGTTTTTGAAGCAGTCTAAGTATAATATGATGAAACTTGATTATAAAGCAACGCTATCTTGAATCTTCTTGGCACAATTTAAAAAATGCGGTTATGTTGTCTTTGGTGACGCAATTGCCCTTTGTGCTACATTTTGTTCATTACACTGACCATTTTCTGGTATTTTTCGGGTACTCAAGTGTTTTTCGTGTATTGCAAAATAGAATATACGCCATACTGCTTCATTGCTGCTGATGTAGCGACCAGTTCGGTAATGTGTTATTTCATAATTTTCAATAACACTTCCTTCCGTGATATATTTACAAATATATTTGATTGCTTTAACTGCATTGCAGTATTCAACGTTAATGCGATGATTAAAAGTTTTTAACAAAATTGTTGAATATGGAACAGTTCAACAATTGTCGACCTCGAATTGTAGTGTTCTCACTTTGATATTTTTTGAACTTGTGTTGATTGTCGACGAAATTTTGGATAACCATAATTTCCAGAAAAAGCTTCAAAAACTTATTCTTGTGGATAATTCTTTGTACACTTTCCATATTGAATTCATAATATGGTACACATGATTTTCGGACTCAATTCTGACAATTGCAGCTAAAAGTAGTCCCAAAAATAAGAACTCGTGCACAATTAGTTGTGTCAAGTTGGCTGCCGTTATAAATTAATGGCCATACGAATTTTTTTGCTCAAGGTGGATTTTTATCACTTTTCGTATATTTTAACACGGTTATAACTCGGTAACGGTACAAAATTTCTCTTTTGTGTCTAAAACAAAGTTGTAGATATTGGATAGGAGAAAAAAAAAGCGGAACAAACCTACCGAAGAAAGTGCATCCAGTGCCTTAAAATTCGCAAAAATGACTATTTTCCCCTCATTTTTCCCCATTTTCACCATTTTTGATAAATAACTGGATTACGAATCCACATATATTTTTATACCCTATACCACTGTGTGTTTTGGGTATAACGACTTTGTGATGCTCTTTGTAATTACCAAAAATGTTTGATCTAGACCCATCTCTTATTATACCGATCGAATCAGAACCACTTTTTGAGTCGATTTAACGATTTCTGTCCGTCCGTCTATGTGTCCATTTAAACCTTGTAATCAAAATTTGGTATATAAGCTTTCGTCGGCCATGGTATGAACGCTGTTGAAATTTGTGAGAATCCGTCCATGTTAAGACTTAGCCCACATACAAATGACTCTATGAAATCGACATAATTGCCATAAGATCCAAATTGTCGTGTAGATCTTAGTCAAATTGGGTTTGCATGTGTTTGTTACATCCATTAATGAGTAGGCCAAAAACGATCCCTATAGGAAAACTCTTAGTCGTAGGCCCCATATAGAGCTGCTTCCCGATCTTCACTTAAATCTATAAAAAAACAAAAATATTGCACTGATTCATCTCAAATTTTGTTTGTATATATTTTTGCAAAATACAAGAGACTTTAGCATCCATGGTCAGGATGGGACCATTTTTGGTCTTAGTCCCCATATAAATATAGCATCCGATATGAACTTTTTCATATCTACAGCCAAAAAAATTTATAAAAATGCCACTCAAATTTGGTTTATGCTTATTTTCTATATCCAGTTAGTTGGGCCTAAGAGATAGAGTCTCTAAACGCATGGAATAGGGTATCGTATAGTCGGTCTGGACCGACTATAATTTTCTTACTTGTTTCTATATAAGCTTTAGTTTGCCTGAGAATAAAAATTCCGATTCATATTACAGCTATTCTTACACAGAAAATATGAGATTTTTATTTGTTATCTGTTATTTGTTATCAATTATTGTCAATATCCATCCCCGTTGAAGTTGATGCAATTTTTGGCACGATATGACCACAAACGTAACAAAAATAATATAATGTTGGGCACTTGTTATTTTCCATATTGAAATATTCAATGTTCTTCTGGTTTTAAAATGTAAGTGTTGTTTATCCCACAGCTTTCAAAAAACGAATGAACAAAAATAAGCTACTAACATGGTGTCTCGACTAGACATAATTCATGACAATGTTCAAGTCAATGGCTAGTGGAGACCGCTATGTTCATATCATGACTAAAAAATCCAACTTTTTGTCATGACAGGAAGTCTGTCATAAACTCAGCCATTTATTTGAAGTCTCATTCGAGTTTGACGTTTAAGTATATTAAAAGGATTCACTCAAAATCTCGTGCTTTTTTTCATTTTTTCTTCTTCAATTTATATTTTTAGTTTTTGTAACTGTTTTAAGGCATTGAGTACAATAACAAAATTTTATTCTTTACGGTTCAGAGACATTTTGGAAATGAAATGTCTAAACACTAAACCACTTCGCGGTTTCTCTCATTTTGTTTCTCTGACTTGAACATGAACATTGTCATAAATTATAGCTAGTCGAGGCAGCGTGTAACTAAACACGTATACGTATACGTATTATTATTGACAATAATTGAAAATGTTCTGAATTTTGTTTCCATGCATAGATAACAAATAAAAATATCATATTTTCTGTGTAAGAATAGCTGTAATATGAATCGGAATTTGTTTTATGCAAAATAAAGTTTATAAAGAAAAAAGCAGATTATTTGCGGATTTGTAATCAAGTTATTTAGCAAAAAAAAGATGAAAATGAGGAAAAAATTGGGGGAAAATAGACATTTGCGCGATTTTTAAGGCACTGGATGCACTTTTTCGGGTTGGCTTGTTCCGCTTTTTTTTCTCCTATTCAATATCTACAACCTTGTTGCAGACACAAAAGAGATATTCCGTACGGTTACCGAGTTGTAACCGTGTTAAAATATACAAAAAGTGATAAAAATCCACCTTAAGCAAAAAAATTCGTATGGCCATTAAATTATAATGGCAGCCAACTTGACAAAACTAATGATGCGAAAGTTTTTATTTTTCGGGCTACTTTCAGTTGAAATTCTCGGCTTTAAGTCTCAAATCAATGAGCTGAAAAATGTTGTACTGTGTATTCAACGTACTGAAGGATAACGAATCATGTTTTTGGTAACAACTTCATGCAATTCTGGATCAATTTCGAGATCAAGAATTTCTGATTATATAATGCAATCATTTTGTTTCGGTGTTATTTTATCATCCATCCAATTTTAAATATGAGCGTGCGGTTGTCCTTTGTTTTGTCATTCAATCAAATACATCCAACAACGTACTTCACCACATATTTTGGATTTTACCAACATGCCCACTAAAGATTTCATTTTTTGCTTAAATATACGTGCAGTTATATCATGTCAGTATGTTGGCTTTTGACCTTCAAATAAATGTTCTTTAACTTTTTTCAATTGCGAATTGAATGTGAAAGTTATAAAAAATCAGGTCTTCCATAATGACGCACATAACACATTGCATCTTGGTCGTATTCATGCTTATATCATGGTCCACCAACATGACGGTGTTAATATCACCATATTGGTAATATCGGTAGGATTCACATCATTGTTTATGGCATCACGCAAATTAATGTATTCTTCCGAACGTAGTTTTTTTTGGTTTTTTTATGTTTAAGTTTTAAGTTTTTGCATACATATCAACAATATATCGATGCAAAAACTTTTAGCAATGCAAAATGTGATTGTCGAAAAATTAATCGATATGCCTAAAATTTCACAACGTTTACCTATTTATCAGGTACCACGACTGCAATGAAAAGAAAAAAAAATAAATTCAGAAAGAATTAAAATAATTTCGAATATTTTATACGCGAAAAACGTACAATCACAGAAGTGTGTGTAAAACGAATATGTGTTAACATATTTCGATATTCTTTCCTACTATATCATCAGCAAAAGTGGAACTTTCCGACGCGTTGATTTTTATATAAAGATATTTAATAATTCTAGTACTCAGTTTAATCAAACTGACAACAAATGATTAGAGTCGTCATAAGCATAAAAACTGACATATTTTTCAAGGATAACATGATAAAAACATATCTAAAATAGGTATTGCGAAAAAGATAAAGAGGTAAAACGTGCGTTAGGATTTATTCGACATCACTTCTTGTGTCAAGTTTTCATCATTCTAGCTTTTTTAGTCAATTTGTAGTATATAATAAAATTTTTAGTCAATTAACAAAATAAATTTTTTTCTCCACATTTTCGAATGTAGGGTAAAACTATATTAATAAAAACAAAGCATTTTGATATCCATTTTATTTGTGGTTTTTAAGATCTTTGTGAAAATAATAATATATAATATTCGCTAAAATATAATAAAAAATAATTATGCGAGTTTGGCATCAACCTAGTTAAATATTCTCATTCTCTGAAATATTTTGTGCCTTTTAGTTTAGTATGATAAGTCGCTAATCAATTTAGCTATTGCTACTTTGGAATATATATTATACATATACTTGATATACTTTTTATGACAATATATAAAACATAGACACTTAATTTATGTCCAAAAATATGAAGATATCTCAGTGTATTTGTTGTTGTATTTTTTTTTTTTTTATATTTTAGTATTTTTATTTTTATTTTTATTTGCTTTTCCCATACAAAAAGAGTTACATCTTTTATATTATAGTATGGGAATTTTTAAAGAAAAACACTTTACAGTATACAAAAATATTTAAATAAATTGTATAATTATATAAAGTAAAAAAATAAATAAATAAATGGCTAAATAAATGAATGAGATGACATAAAATAATAATATAAAAGAATCAAATGGTAAGTTTGATAAAAAAAAGAAAAAATGGACGAAATAACATTAAAAGAACATTGGTGTATAAAAAACAATAAGTGACAAATAATTTAAATTTACGTTGAAAAACTAGAAGTTATTTTGTTTTTAAACTGTAGTGCGTTGTTGATTTTCTGTGTTCGATTTGGTAGTACGTTTCAGAGATAAATGGCACTAAAGAAGAAATGCCATTCAGAAATTTTACTACGATATCTTTTCGGTACAAGCTTTCTCCCTCTATTTGATCTTGAAAAGGTTAAGAGGTTGAAAAGGTATGATGCTTCCTTCTGATATATGATTTTGTGTAACAAGACTACGAGTAGCACCTTCAATTTTAAAATATTATCAAACGACATTCCATATAGTCTTGTTGAAAACGAGGTAATACGATCAAGTATCTTTAATCCAAAAACATACCTTATGATACTATTGAAAGCCACATTTAGTTCTTTCGTACTAGTTGAGTCATATAAGCAAAAATTTCACACCCTTATAATAAAACCGGTATTTGGTATAATTTTGCAAGTATTATTCTTATATTTATAGAGTGCAAGATTTTTTTACAATTAAATTTATCAAATTTTTTACCGTTTCAAATATTTTGTTTACATTTTTTATCACTAGTGCAAAAAGTGCAGATATTAATATAAATATAAAACCCATCATTTTTACTTGTTTCTTTTATTTATTTATGTTTTTTTATATATAAATTCATTGTCAATCCTTAAGGTTTAAATTTATTGAATACTAGCTGTTTTTACCCGGTCTTGCCCGGGATACCAAGCGCTGAGTACTTAAAAATTTGTATGGACAGTACATTAATTTTTTATTTCAATTCAAAATTTTTTGATTTTTTAATTTAGAAGTTTTTTAAGATGCTGAAGCAAAAATGCTTCAAAAATAAGTTGCGAAACCGCTTTAAGTATTTTTTAAGTTAATTTATAAACATCAAATATAACGGAATCGTTTGCAAATTAAAGGAATCAGAACTTTTAAAAATTGAATTACTTCATTCAATAAGTGATCACCATTGAGCAGAGAAATCAAATTCAAGTTTCAGAAATGAAATACTAATGCGACGTTTAATATTGTGTCGCAAGGTTTCTTTAAGCAACTGCTTATAGTATATGTGTGTCCTATTTTGATCAACAGGTAATTATTTCACATACGTAGATAAAATTTATCATACGACATTTCACTTCGCTGTGTTCCGCGCAGTTGTTGTCAACTTATTTTAATCGCCAAAATATATTTTTCAGATCATTGCGATATTTTTGCTGAGATGTGTTCCGCGAGCGCGTCGCGTCCGCGTCCGCGCGCCTCGCGCCGCTTCCTCGCAGCTACTACCCGTTCTGTCGCTTAGTTCTCGTTACCTTATTTTAATTCCTAAAACATATTTTTTGGAGCATTACGATATTTTAGCTGGGCTGTGTTCCGAGAGTGCGTCGCGTCCGCATCCGTCGCATACGAGTCCGCGGTAGCGCACTGCGCGCCGCTTCCTCGCAACTACTACCCGTGCTGCCGCTTAGTTTTCGTTAACTTATTTTAATTCCTAAAACATATTTTTTAGAGCATTGCGATATTTTAGCTGAGCTGTGTTCCGAGAGCGCGTCACGTCCGCATCCGTCGCGTCCGAGTTCGAGTCCGCGGTCGCGCGCCGCTTCCGCGCATTTGGCAACCACACCTGTGCTGCCGCGCAGCTGTTGCCAACTTATTTTAATTGTCAAAATATATTTTTCAGATCATTCCGATATTCCAGCTAAGCTATATTCCCCGTGCTATTGAAAACAAAACTCATTTTAAATGCATTTATTGTAGGACATATATTGAGAGCAGTATGCAAATGTTTACTAAAATAAATATTTAACAAAATTCATTAAATAAAAATATGTAAAAATTTAAGAATGAATTTGGGGATAAGTTAATTTTTTCTTTCGATTAAAAAAAAAAAAATGGGGAATTTGTTCATTTCTTTTGGGTGCCTTTTTTTAAGTTTGGTGAATTTGTTCACCGTGTAGTTATTTCCGTGTAAACCAAATTTCAGAGAAATCCGTTGAAAAGTACAAATTTGTATAGGGAAGAAATATACCACACAACAAAATGTGAATTTTATATGAAAATTGGGCGTAAAAGTAAGCGTGGTCGGTAAAATTCATATGGCGGCCTTCCTTGGAATATGTACTATTTTTCGGAGAGAGCCATTGAAAAATAAAAGTTTGTATAGCAATCAAATAAAGAAACAAATAAAAGGAAAAAAATAAGTTTTATATACATAGAAGTGGCTTGTAAGAAGGGTCTGGTGACCTTCCCTGTAGTATAGAGGTCGTGTGACCAAATTTTAGACATCCCTCGAAAAATAAAAATTTTTATAGTGAACAAATGTACCAAAAACAGAAAATTAATTTTGTATAAAAAGTGGGCGTAGAAGTAGGCGTGACCGGCAAGAATCATATGGCTATCTCTCTGGAGTGCTGGGATCGTGTGTAGAAAATTTCAAAGAAATCGGTTGAAAAATAAAAATTTGTATAGCGAACAAATATACCAAAAAACAAAATGAATTGTGTACAAAAAGTGGGCATTAAAGTAGGAGTGGCCGGTACGGAGCATATGGCGACCTTTCCTGGAGTACAGAGATCGTGTGTACCAAATTTCAGAGAATTCCGTTGAAAAATAAAAATTTGTGTAGCGAACAAATATACCAAAAAACAGAAAACGAATTGTATAGAAAAAGTGGGCGCAGAAGTAGGCGTGGCCGATAAGAACCATATGGCGACCTTTCCTGGAGTATGGAGATCGTGTGTAGCAAAATTCAGAGAAATCTGTTGAAAAATAATAATTTGTATAGCGAACAAATATACCAAAAAGCAGAAAATGAATTGTATATAAAAAGTGGGCGTAAAAGTAGGCGTGGTCGATAAAAAGTATATGGTGACCTTAGCTGGAGTACAGGGATCGTGAGTACCGAATTTCAGAGAAATCTGTTAACAAATAAAAATTTGTATAGTGAACAAATATGAATAAAACAGAAAATGAATTTTACATAAAAAGTGGGCGTAGAAGTAGGCGTGGCTGGTAAAAAGTATATGGCGACCTTTCCTGGGGTATAGAGATCGTGTGTACAAAATTTCAGGAAAATCCGTTGAAAAATAAAAATTTGTATAGCGGTCAAACAAACAAACAAACAAACAAACAAACAAACAAACAGAAAATGAATTTTATATATATAGATATTCTACAAATGGAAAATTACATATACGTTCTTATATTACAAAAAAGTATTTCTTTTCTATAATATGATCTCGAATCGAACAAAACAAATTATTTGAAATTCTAAACACACAGCGTTTCAAATAAGTTTTACGACTCGTCCCAGAGCACATGTTTTAATGGCGATATGAGAGTAAATGCGCATGCGTCATAACGTTCATCGCCCGCTGGTATTTTTTGCGCATTTTGTTAAGGGGAAGAAATGAAATGGGAAATCATCAATGGTTCTTGCATTGTAGCGGAATAACTAAGTGACATCAATATCAGGAAAAATATATTAAAAGGTAAGCGCCCCGGTAGGTGAGTAGGTAGCATGCTCGCCTATCATGCGGGGGTCGTGGGTTCGATTCCCACCAGAGGCTTTGGTCTGTCGCTGCAAAAACCAGCCAAATTGTCTTTGTCACCCGGCTTATCCCTGGACCCAAATTAGAATACAAATTCACTTTGTATTGTAATTAATATAAATAAATAAATATATTAAAAGGTCATAAAAAGTTTGGCCTCGGAACGCTAAAACCTTTTGGGTTTTTTTCTGTACATTTAGGTACTATAACAGTCACTTGGAACTTCTCATTTCCCAGATAATGACGTTGGAAATGTTCGACAGTAATATAAGTAATTAGCATACCCAGCACTCGAAATTGGATAGCAAATTCTAGGTAACTTTATTTTTTCTTTCCATTTTTTTCTATAAATATTTTTTAAATCTATATACATTAGGGTGACAATGAAAAATCAACTTTGGATTTTTGATGATAAATGTGAAGATTCTTTTGCCACTTGGTCTAAAACTTACTTGCTGAAAATTTGAGCCAAATTGGATAACTCTATCCCGTGCACCTTTGAGGTCAAAGTTCAAGTTTTGGGAAATATAGTGTATTCGCCTATATTGGAGCTAAAAAAATAGCTTTTAGTGTTGAACTTGCATGCTGAAAATATTAGCCGAATCGGGTAACTCTATGCCGTGCACCTTTGAGGTCAAATTTCAAATTTTGGGAAATTCTGTATATTTAACTATAATTGATCTAAAAATATCGTTTTTTTAAGTATATTCATTTAAATTGTTCAGAAACTGGATGTTTTAGATATTTTTAAAAGTATTCTGAAATATTATGAATAAGTTTAACCCTTTTTTTGCTACGGGGGTCAAAACGACCAAATTTCTTAGCTTTAAATACAGCATTTAAAAAAGGTGATATACTAATCCTGAAAAACGAAAAATATTTTTAATAAAAATATTAACCCTTTTTAGCTACTAGGATTGAAACTACCCATTTGAAATATTTAGTTTTCATTTTTTTTTACAAGAAATTACAAATATTTGCAAAGCTTTATTATTTTAATCAGTTTGACGCGTTAAACGCTCGAGTTAACAGTGCAAAGTGGTATTTTGTCAAAAAAATAGTTTTAAACAATGCCTTTATTAAGAGATGAAATTTATCTCATCGGTTTTGAAAAAAGTCAATTAACTGGGAGTAAACTTCCATCAATAGGGGATTGTCTCAGAGTTATATTTTATAATTTAAGAACTGTGAAATTAAAAATTAAAGACAGTGTACGACTGGTGGTAAAGGAGTGTTTTACTTTTTGGGAAAAAGCTCGGATTCCTACTATGTCAATTCAAAATGCAGAGAAGAAATTAACTCGCTTGTACGAGGAGTGGAGGGAAATGAATAGACGGAAAAGCAGAACATCCGAAATTTAAAAGAAAAAGAGAGAAGCATGGAAAGATGCACTCGATGATTTGTTTGACATCGCACATCCCGATGCACTTAAGTTAATGAAAATCGAGGAAGATAAATTGTTTTTGTTGAAACAGAGAGAATAAGGAGTTGATGCAAAATTAAAGAAAACTGAAGAAAGACGTGAAACCCGGAAGCAACGGGAAGAAACTAAAAGAAAAATGTATCAAGGGGCTCCTTCAATATCAAAAGGTAATTTTTATAGTTATTAACTATTTTTTATAAATCTGTGAAACTTTTACAAACCCAGCAAAGCCTTCTATTACCCTGCAATGGGTTTAATATACTAAAATCAATATTTCCACCTAAAATATATAAAAAATTGTTGATTTTTTTTTATAATCATATAAAAAAAATTATAGGATTTACTACGTATGTAACAAGTTCAGATGAGTCAGAAAACGGTGAATCTACGGAAGCTAATGATCATATAATAGACCCAATGACCACGAGTTGTCCTGATACTTTGAATAGTTCACAAAAACAAAATACTTTAAACACAAAAAGGCCATCTAAGGAAATTTTAACGCCCAGACTTGCTGCGGTTTTAGATAAATTAAAACTAAGCTCTAGAGATACTGTTCACATGCTTATTGCAGTTTTGGATGCAGTTGGATTAAACTCATCAGAGTATGTTATTAACCGCACGTCTATTCATCAGCAAAGGGATGCTTTCAGAAAAGCAAATAGCAATACTCAGCCACTAACGATACACTGGGATACAAAACTGTTATCTGGCATATCAGGAAAAAACAAGACCGACTGTCAATAATTGCAACCGCTCCCGATTTTGAACAAATAATTAATATTCCTGATATACCGGCTGGAACTGGCGTTGAAATAGCATCTGCAGTATATGATTCATTAGAAGAGTATCAAGTTTTGGATAGAATCGAGGCATTTGTCTTTGACACAACCGCCTCAAACACTGGCAAATTTAAAGGGGCCTGCAATATATTAGAAAAAAAATACGTAGAGACATTTTGTTCCTAGGATGCAGACTCCATGTGTTTGAAATAATTTTAGCTGCTGATTTTAATGAAACAAAAATTTGTTCTTCGACTGGCCCAGAAGTCAGCTTATTTAAAAAATTCAAAAAACAATGGTCGAACGTAAAAAAGGATGAGTATATGATGGGATTAGCAATACCTCGAATAAAAGAAATAGTAGGTGATGATTGCGCTAAAATTTTAGATTTTGCAAATATAAAAGTTAAAGAGGACTTTCCACGAAATGACTACAAAGAGTTCCTGGAATTGATTATCATATTTCTGGGTGGAAGTCCTCCTAGTGGCATAAAATTTTTTAAAAGCGGAGCAAGCTCCCTTAAACGACATATTATTTTTGAGAAATTTAGAAGATTATAAAAAAATAAATGCACAAATTGCTGATAGAGCCATAACAAAGTTTATTAATCATCTATATTAATTTAATGAAGAATGCGCAGCATTCAGTTTATTCGATGATAGAATAGACTTTGCAACAAAAAGCAAAATGGCTAAAAAAATTTTGACTTTTATAGAAGAAGAAAACCTTGAGAAGAAGAAATTTTTGAAAAGTTTTTAATTAAAAAAGAAAATCTTAATACTTTCTTCGCTAAAGATAATTCATCAATTTTGATTGAACTTGTATCCAAAAATACGAAAAGTGTTTTGAAGAGATTCCAAATTTCAATGGATTTTTTACAAAAAGACCCAAGTAGCTGGAAAGATTGTGAAGATTATAGAAAAGGAAAATTTATTATACAAAAACTAAAGGTTGTTAATGACTGCGCCGAACGAGGTATTAAGCTTGTTGAAGATTATCATGAGAAGATCACAAAAGATGAATAGCAGCGACAATATTTATTCAAAGTAAGTTATATTTAAATTTAACTAATTTACATTTAAATAATTATTGTGTTTCTTTTTAGGTTGCTCAAAACTATCGACAACAATATACGAAGCATGCGAATTTAAATAATTTAAGAAATGATTACATTTAATCAAACTTACCGAAAAAGACCTTTCAAGTTGCCTTACTTTTTATATTAAAAACATATTTTTATTCCAATTAAAATATACTGCTTTTGCTTCTATACGAAAAACATTCACATAAATATATATTTTTAAATATTGGTTTTAAAATTTCAGTTTTTCGTTTTTAGAAATAATTTAAGCAAATGTGTAGTTTTGACCCCGGTAGCAAAAAAGAGTTAAATTTACTCATAATATTTCAGAATACTTTTAAAAATATCTAAAACATCCAGTTTCTGAACAATTTAAATGAATATACTTAAAAAAACGATATTTTTAGATCAATTATAGTTAAATATACAGAATTTCCCAAAATTTGAATTTTGACCTCAAAGGTGCACGGGATAGAGTTATCCGATTTGGCTCAAATTTTCAGCAAGTAAGTTTTAGACCAAGTGGCAAAAGAATCTTCACATTTTTGTTTAAAATTCTGGAAAAAATTTTTTCCCATATATTTCATTGTCGCCCTAATATACATATATAAAAAACATATGATAATAAATAATTTTATAAGAGCATAAAGGTATGCTAGTCAATTTTAGGCAATTCAAAATTCAACACAGGACGTGCGATATACAGTTATAATGAAATTCGTTGAATTTTGAATTGAGTGGAGACTGGTAGCATCACGCTTGTCATCGATTTAAAAATTTAGAAAAACGCCTTAATCGATTAAGAATCACAGTAATTAGCCTTTATAAAATAATATATTGATCTTAACCACATGTATATAGTATAAACAATATTAGAAAATACTTTAACTTATTTTCTCCCACATTTTTGTGTCCTTAAAGCTGATAGCACTTCAACCAAATTACGTGTCGTATTCGATGGGTCGCCGAAAACAGCATCAGGATTGTCTCTGAATGACATTCTTATGTGTGGTAGAGCATTTCCTGTGAAGACTCTTTAGAAGAAGTGAATGAAATAAAACTTCAACCAACAAGCCTCTTGGAGAGAGGAGAATTCTAAATTCATAAATGGTGTTTCAATGATCCTCGTATACTAAATAAAATTAGTGATGATGGAAAAGGATCATTTTTAAAATTTCACGATGGTAGTGATGTAACGAAAACTCTTGGTTTAATTTTTGAACCCAGCAGTGATAAATTTCTTTTTCTCGTTCTTACCATTTTCGCAAACAAAGCCCATAACGGAAAGAATGATTTTATCTACAATAGCAAAATGCTATGATCCCCTTGGATTAATAGGTCCGTTTATTGTAAAATCAAAGGATTTTCTCCAAACTTTATGGAAAGAAAAAATAGATTGGGACGACAGTCTTTCAGAACAACTCCAAAACGCTTGGTTTAAATTGTGTGGCGAATTTGAAGAAATCGAAAAATGAAAATTTCCCAACAGGTAGAGCTATAGCAACTAGTGGCAAACTTCAAATTATGATTTTTGTGATACCAGCTTATGGGGTTTTCGTTTATATACGAAGCGAATGCAATGGTATTGTTGAAATTAATCTTACTTGTTAAAAGACATGGTTAGCTCCAACAAAAGTTCCATTCTAAAATTCTAAATTGGAGTTGTCAGCGTCACTGCTCCATTTGAATCTTGAATATTTTTAATGAAAATTTTTACGGTTGGTTAGACTCAACAATTGTCCTACCGTGGATCTAAGAAGGTCTTCAAATTATCAGGTATTTTTTTCGAATCGTATAAGTCATATTCTGTCATTGACTTCTAGTAGGAAATGGTTATATTTTCCTACAACTGTGAACCCCGCCGACGTTTTATCGAGAGGAGCTTCTCCAAAAGAATCATCAACATCAACTTTGTGGTTATGTGGCCCGGAATTTTTAAAAAAGAGTAAACACTGCTGGCCTGATCAGTCTTTAGCTATCGCCAATCATCCTGAACGACGAAAAAGAGTTATAGTTTTATCATCATTAAAATTTCCTAACATGTCGCTTGATTCTAAGTTCGTAACATCTTTTGGAAAAATTTCCAGAGTTTTTTAGTTTTTTCTAAAAATTTGTTGGGGCTAAAGTTACATGTAGAAAAGGTCAATTGACAACGGATGATGTTAAAAAAGGCACACAATTCGCATGGTTCAGAAAATTAATTTTCCTGTTGAATACGATCGTTTAATAAATAAAAGATCAATTGCTGCTCATACTTTCAATTTTTGGTCAGCGCTTTAACACACTCACCTAAAGTCAGGCCTACGAGCAGTGTGGCTAAGAATAAGTTTTCATACCATACTGATTTTACTTCGTATTAATCTCAAAAGATACAACTCTTTAGCAAACAATAGTTATTTTTAAATTTTTGAATATTTATGCATTTATATTTGTAATTTCCACTAATCTCATATGTGATGTATGGTTTGTACATTCTACATATTGCACTTTTTACACATATTAGAAATGTTGCTCTGAAGCGAAATTTTTAATAGTTTGACGTTACTTTTCAGACATATTGCAGTTATTAGTGTAATTCATATGCAAATTTTAATTTTGTTTCAGTGCTGCGTGGTAGAGAAGAAGAAAGAATAGATTTCTAAAAAAAATCTCGTTCTCTTAATTTCCTAAGCAGTCTGTATGATGCAAAATCCAATATTTACACAAAAGAAATTTTTTTTTGAGGCTATTTAAAAACGCTCACATGTAATGCTCGCAATTCAAATCATCGTAATATTTTTCACATCATCGTTAAACACGTTCAAGTTTAATTTGAGGAAATGTGCTAGGGGAGATGTGGTGAACAGCAAATACTTTTGTCGTCCCATATAAAATGATTCAATCTAATAAAGATAATTTGATAACAAAAAGTAAAAAGAAAATAATATTTCACTGATAAAGTTATTTTAACAAAACCTTCAAAGTTGCTGTCGATATTTGAGTAAATATTAGTTTCACAGATAAAAATAGCTCTCTGTATCGTCAGCCTCTACATCTTAATTCATAGTTCTGCTTCATGCTGACATTTAAAGTGCAATTTCAAATTTATCACTAAAATAATCTCAGAATTGAAATACAATTGATATTTTCTGAAACATGATTGCAAATTGTTATTTTCTCAAATATAGTCGATATTTCTGAAATAGAATTTTAAACTTCTGATACGGAATTGTTATTTTCTGACAATAATTTAGTTAGCGCATTTTAGTGTACTTTACTAAAATAAATGTTTCAATAGGAAATGAAAACTAATCCTTTAAGATAAGATCATTCATTTATTTGCCATCATAGTTATACCCTGTACTACACTATGGTCAGATAAAACGAGTTAGTGCTGAAACTATGGAAAATATATAACCTAAACCCATTTTATATTACACCGATCGACTCATTAGTTTATCTTTAAATTTTACATATTGGTGAAAATTCCCTCATGTTCAGACGTGACCTCAATAGAAATGACCCCTATGAGACCGACTTAAATCCTAGTTATCACATAGATCTACGTAAAATTTGGTTTATGCAATATATATTGTGATATTTGAACCCCGATTCATTTTAATTTATTGCGTCAGTATTTTAATTTTTCTCTGCTATGCTAGTCGCTTTTTAAAAAATGTCGTGAGAAAACCAAAGGAAAGCCTGGTGTCTAATTTTAGCAGTAGAAAACGAAATAATTCCGTATTGAAATTTATTTCGATAGTGTAAATATTTTTAATTTCCTTATTCGTTAAGAAACGAAACGATTTATTGTTTCAGTATTGTGAAAGACGGAAACAAATATGTTTTGCAACACTGTATAAATGGAGACAGAAAATGTAAATAAAAAACACATGTTTATTACAAAATTGAAAAAATTTACGTTAAAAAGAAGTAAAATGTTAACAGATGGTTTTAACTTATTTTTTTTTATTCATCATCTTCCGGTTTGATCGTAAAGGAGAGGTTATTATCTCGGATGCTGATGGCAACTTGTGTACAGCTCCAAGTAAATTCAACCACACCTCGAAACCACACAACGAAACATTATTAGGCTCTTTGCTGGGTCCCACCAGAGATCTAATGGTTGATTCGTATAGTGCTTTTTTATATATGGTCACAAAATTTGGTGCTGTAGTTCGTTGTGTTTATAAGCAAAATATGATGACCGAAGATATTGAAATTATTCGCATGACTTCGAAAAATATGCCGGAAATTCTCTTTGGCACCGACGCGTCATTCTGGTTAATACCCGAAAAATGGTTAATTTTTTTCCCAAGTTTGTATCATGACGAAAGTCAGTCTATAAAAATAGCATCCGATATGAATCTTTGATTTGTTTTTATTTTCCATATTATACTAGTTCGGCCTAAGACATTTGCTCTAAAGAGTTTAGAACGGCATTATAATTTTTACCCGTTTTATTTACAATAAGCCTGCAACCTAGAAAAACAGATTGTCAAACATTCCATTGTGGCACTGTTTCTATGGGCAAATGACTGTATGCCTATTAACTTTTAGTTTTGATTGTTAAACTAAGCAACAGTATTTTTGGTATAAAATATACTGGTTACACGGAGTACGAATATTTCTATATTTTAACCCCACTTTAATATGTTCGTTTTGCAATTGGATTTCGTCAGTTAGTTTTAGTGTTTTTAAATGTGGGGGATTTTTTTATATCCTACTTTATTATAAATGTTTGTTAGTGATATATATTACATATATATATTTTATTTAAATTTATAAAAATTTTCTTTAAAATCATTGTATTAGCAATGATATCGATCCCAGTGATTTTTTTTTCATGTTTCTTATTTATTTTTCAGGATAAATTTATTTTATAATTTTAAAGCAATCCGCTTAACCAATATATTATCTTATCTTTAAAGTAACATCAAAGCTAAAATGTTCTTTTTATAACCCATACCTAAAAGAAATAAAGACAAATTTATCGGATTCGCCTCTATTGACTGAATAAACTACCTACATTATTTGTTTTGTCGTTTCTTACTTTAATGGTCATTGTTAACAAATTACTCCAGTAAAGCCTTTTCGTTAAAAAGAGATATTTATTGGCAATATGCATGGGTTATACTCCTCACTAAAGAACGTAGGATACTACAGTTTTAAGAAATTGTAATATATGGTAGCAGCTCCAACCTTATTACACCCTACTCCATTCTGTGATCAAAAAAAATATATTGCAGAGATTTTTCTCAAATTTGGGTTGTATATGTTTTTGCAAAAAATAAGTGACTTTGTAGTCAGGATCGATCCGTCTTTCGACCTAGTCACCATATAAATATAGCACCCGGTGTGAACTTTTTCATATCTGCAGCAAAAAAAAAATAATAACAATGCCACTCAAATTTGGTTTATGCTTTTTTTGCTATATCGAATTAGTTGAACCGAAGAGATAGGGTCTCTAAACAAATGTATAGGGTATCGTATAGCTGGTCTAGATCGACTATAATTTTCTTACTTGTTATTTCTACATTTCCAAAATTTTAAGAATTCTCAAAGCTTTATTGCAGAGATTCATAAATAAGTATATTTAATTAATTCAGTATTAGTAACATATAACTTGCACATTTAACGTTATCATGTGAATTTATTTTTATTAGATAAAGTACGTTATACTTATGTTCTATTGAAAAATTAATAAATTTTAACTAAAGTTAAATCACTCCATCTATGTTGGTTACCAATGACGTGGTTGTAAGAATAAATAAATAAAATCTAAGTTCCATAGAATCGAATCTACGCTTGTTTGGAAAATATATAACTCAACAACTAAATTCGATTGGCAACAAATTCCGTTGCCACAACGAATCCGACTTCTATGCTTGTGTATGAAGTTGAGTCTGTTGGGTCTGCTCTGGATTGTTCTCACCCCGTATGTAGCAATTTTGTTTACTAACAGACTCTCTAAGCTAAAAATGATCATCATCTCTGAACAGAATTTTGCGATAAAATATCGGCCAGCTTCCAATCGTCGAATGGACGATGCATATGATGGTCTCGTGGCTTAAACACCTGATCTTATGCGGGTGTACACCAATATATTTGTAAAAAATTTTCTGTATACTGGACGAACAGGGCTCCGATTTCTGCGATCGACGACGAATCGATAAATTTGAATCTTCGTCCACACTTTCGTTTACAGCAGCATTATTCTCTTAAATACGCACATCCCTTCGATGTGTGGGGGTTTAGGGTGGCCCTTCGTTATATGGAGGGAAAAAAAGTGTTCAAACTGTCGGTCTCACCCCTTAGAAATATGCGAATAGCAAAAAAACTGAGAAATACGAAGTTTTGGGCCAATCAAAAAACGTTTAGTCGTGGCTCAAAGCGATTGAAAATTTCAAGTGTGTTTATATGGGGAAAATATGACTTTTTTTCAGATTTTTCGAAAATTTCGTTCTATAATTTAATTTTTCCGACAATCTGTTACATAAGTCGGGATCAGTGTTAAATTATCCTTTCAAAAGGCTATATAACTTCAAAATCGTGTGAAACCTCGCCAAGAAATAGCAAATGCCCCAGACCACTTTTGTGCCAAAAAAACTAGGTCATGACATTTGATGGCATTTTTTTCAACTTTGAGAAATTGATTAAACCCATCATTCTTTTTTGGTTTCTATACTTGTAGGTACTCAGATATGATGTATTGTTTTATTACCACGTTGTTAACATATTGCGCATTGAGACCGAAAATTGGAAATTTTTTTGATAAAATTTTGAAAACTCCTTTTTCAAGTTTGAAAAAATTTTCTTAAACAAAATTTAAAAAACTTAATATATTAATTTAAGGTTTTATTAAATACATATTGCAGATTAACTGTGTGAATTTTTAAGTAAATCCCTCTACCAGAATTTTTTTGACAAGGATTTTATTTTTGCGGATTTCGAGAAAACTTGGATTTTTGTGAAATATTCTGTAAATGTACTCTTTCTAAATACTTTGTATCAAAAATTCATCACTTTTCTACTTTTAAATGTTATATTTTATGTTAACAGCCTAGGGTTTCGGAAAAAAATAATATGACTCCATTAACCCTTTTGGAATTGGGGTCACATATGACCCCAAGATAATAAAAGACAATTTATTCAAAAAATTCAAATATCTTGTAAGTGCTGTTGAATTTGTAGATGCGACGCTTAAAATATAATAACCAAATGTGTAGAACTACCGTTCCTAAAAGCTGGGATAAATCCGCGAACGTTAACCCGTTATTTGCCAAGGCCAGCTTTGGATTTTAAGATATTTTAAATAAAAATGACCTAAAGCGAGTTTTTCTAATAAACTCTTTGATACCACTATTTAGAATTTAGAAAAAATAATTAGTTTAATTTTTATTTATTTAACCCTTCAGTGCTCCTGAGATCAAAATTATCCATTGTGATATATCTCTGGTGCAATTATCTGCTTACTGCTCGCGAATATAAATTAAAACAACTTAGGTCATATGTCTAAAAAATAAGACGTTTTTTGAAATTCACTTTGATTTAATTTCGTAATTTATTCCATTAATGCCGGTTTTCTCAATGTATCGTCAAACTGCCTGTTACTTAACCAGGACATAAATTTATTGGACCGATAAACTGCCGGTTAACAATTTTGGTTTTCTCAGTGTACCGACAAAAACATTATTTTCAGTTGGCAATGCCTCTCAAAATACGTATGAAAGTTGGGAGAATTATTTTCAGTTGGCAATGCCTCTCAAAATTAATATGAAAGTTGGGAAAATAATTTATCTGTACGATACATAAATAACTGGCAGATGAGTGCCGGTTAGCTTTGCGACAAAATAGAAGCAAACCAGACTTTGAGAAAACCAAATATCTTTAATGGGCAGTTTCTCGTTGGGATAAAAGATAATCGCCTATTGAGAAAACGGGCATAAGAGTAGTATTAATTTAATATTACTTTTTTTTATATATTATTATAATTGAAATTTACTTTTATTTAATAAACTATTTAAGACTGGGAAAGAAAATGTTAGAAGTTTGAAAATATGTAGGTGACATTGAAGATAATATAAAGCGACCGATTATTAAAAATCAAAAATGTCAACCATTATAAATAATGGCACCTTCACCGATTGACCTCAAATTTTTTTTTTTTTTTTTTTGCGTTTTTTATCAATATCCACCAAATTGGTGAGTGAGACCGCAAGAAATTCAACTATTACTTTATTATATAAAGTAATTTTATAACAAAACTAGCTGTTTTTACCCGGTCTTGCCCGGGACGAAAAGGCCTTTGACTTGAAAAATGGTTCACTATGCTCACCAGGCGCTGAGTACTTAGTCCCCAATTAACAAATTCCCCAATAAAATGAACTTTCTCCCAAAAATTTGTATGGGCAGTAAATTCATTTTTTATTTCAATTAAAAAGTTTTTGGTTTTTTAATTTATAAGTTTTTTATAAGATGCTGCAGCAAAAATGCTTCAATAATAAGGTGCGAAACCGCTTTAAGTTTTTTTTCAGTTTATTTATAAACATCAAATATAACGGAATGGGCCGCAAATTAAAGGAATCAAAACTTTTAAAAATTCAATTAATTCATTCAATAAGTGATCATCATTGAGCAGAGACGTCAAATTAAAGTATCAGAAATGAAAGACTAATGCGACGTTTAATATTGTGTCGCAAGGTTTCTTTAAGCAACTGCTTATAGTATATGTGTCGCCTATTTTGATCAACAGGTAATTATTTCACATACGTAGATAAAATTTATCATACGACATTTCACTAAGCTGTGTTCCGCGAGCGAGTCGCGTTCGCTTCCGCGCGTTTGGCAGCCAGACCCGTGCTGCCGCGCAGTCGTTGTCAACTTATTTTAATCGCCAAAAAATATTTTTCAGATCATTGCGATATTTTTGGTAAGATGTGTACCGCGAGCGCGTCGCGTCGGCATCCGTCGCGTCCGCATCCGTCGCGTCCGCGTCCGCGCGCCGCGCGTCGCTTCCTTGCAGCTACTACCCGTGCTGCCGCTTAGTTCTCGTTAACTTATTTTAATCCCTATTTTAGCTGAGCTGTGTTCCGAGAGCGCGTCGCGTCCGCATCCGCGCGTTTGGCAGCCACACCTGTGCTGCCGCGCAGCTGTTGCCAACTTATTTTAATTGTCCAAATATATTTTTCCGATCATTCCGATATTCTATCTAAGCTTCTGCGCAACGAAATGATGCTATTGAAAAGAATACTCATTTTAAATGCATTTATTTTAGGACATATATTGACAATTGTTCACCAAAATAAATATTTAACAAAATTCATTAAATAAAAATATGTAAAAATTTAAGAATGAATTTTGGGAGTAAGTTCGTTTTTTATTTCGATTAAAAACAAATGGGGAATTTGTTCAATTCTTTTGGGTACCTTTTTTTAAGTTTGGGGAATTTGTTCACCGTGTAGTTATTTCCGTGTAACCCAAATTTTAGAGAAATCCATTGAAAAGTACAAATTTGTATAGGGAAGAAATATACCACACAACAAAATATGAATTTTATAAGAAAATTTGGCGTAAAAGTAGGCGTGGTCGGTAAAAATCATATAGCGACCTTCCCTGGAATATGTACTAAATTTCGAAGAAAGCCATTGAAAAATAAAAGTTTATATAGCAATCAAATAAAGAAACAAATAAAAGGAAAAAATAAGTTTTATATACATAGAAGTTGGCGCAAAGTAGGCGTGGCCTGTAAGAAGCATATGGTGACCTTCCCTGTAGTATAGAGATCGTGTGACCAAATTTTAGACATCCTTTGAAAAATAAAAATTTCTATAGTGAACAAATATACAAAAAACAGAAAATTAATTTTGTATAAAAAGCGGGCGTAGAAGTAGGCGTGACCGGCAAGAATCATATGGCGACCTCTCTGGAGTACAGAGATCGTGTGTAGCAAATTTCAGAGAAATCCGTTAAAAAAAATTGTGTAGCGAACAAATGTACCAAAAAACAGAATATGAATTGTATACAAAAAGTGGGCGTAATAGTAGGCGTGACCGGTACGAAGAATATGTCGACTTTCCCTGGAGGAGAGAGATCGTGTGTACCAAATTTCAGAGAAATCGGTTGAAAAATAAAAATTTGTATAGCGAACAAATATACCAAAAAACAAAATGAATTGTACACAAAAAGTGGGCGTTAAAGTAGGCGTGGCCGGTACGAAGCATATGGCGATCTTAGGTGGAGCACAGAGGTCGTGTGTACCAAATTTCAGAGATTTCCGTTGAAAAACAAAAATTTGTATAGCAAACAAATATACCAAAAAACAGAAAACGAATTGTATACAAAAAGTGGGCGTAAAAGTAGGTGTGGCCGCAAGAATCACACGCTGACCTGATCTGGGGTACAAAGATCGTGTGTACCAAATTTCAGAGAAATGCGTTGAAAAATAAAAATTTGTATAGCGAACAAATATACCAAAAAACAGATAATGAATTGTATACAAAAAGTGGGCGTTAAAGTAGGCGTGGTTGATAAAAAGCACATGGCGACCTTAGCTGGAGTACAGGGATCGTGTGTACCGAACTTCAGAGAAATCTGTTAACAAATAAAAATTTGTATAGTGAACAAATATGAATATAACAGATAATGGATTTTACATAAAAAGTGGGTGTAAAAGTAGGCGTGGCCGATAAAAAGTATATGGCGACCTTTCCTGGCGTATAGAGATCGTGTGTGCAGAATTTCAGGAAAATCCGTTGAAAAATAAAAATTTGTATAGCGAACAAATATACCAAAAAACAAAATGAATTGTACACAAAAAGTGGGCGTTAAAGTAGGCGTGGCCGGTACGAAGCATATGGCGATCTTAGGTGGAGTACAGAGGTCGTGTGTACCAAATTTCAGAGATTTCCGTTGAAAAACAAAAATTTGTATAGCAAACAAATATACCAAAAAACAGAAAACGAATTGTATACAAAAAGTGGGCGTAAAAGTAGGTGTGGCCGCAAGAATCACACGCTGACCTGATCTGGGGTACAAAGATCGTGTGTACCAAATTTCAGAGAAATGCGTTGAAAAATAAAAATTTGTATAGCGAACAAATATACCAAAAAACAGATAATGAATTGTATACAAAAAGTGGGCGTTAAAGTAGGCGTGGTTGATAAAAAGCACATGGCGACCTTAGCTGGAGTACAGGGATCGTGTGTACCGAACTTCAGAGAAATCTGTTAACAAATAAAAATTTGTATAGTGAACAAATATGAATAAAACAGATAATGGATTTTACATAAAAAGTGGGTGTAAAAGTAGGCGTGGCCGATAAAAAGTATATGGCGACCTTTCCTGGCGTATAGAGATCGTGTGTGCAGAATTTCAGGAAAATCCGTTGAAAAATAAAAATTTGTATAGCGGTCAAACAAACAAACAAACAAACAGAAAATGAATTTTATATAAATAGATTGGTTAAAAGTTGTTTTAATATATATTCGCGAGCAATAAGCAGACAATTGCACCAGAGATATATCACAATGGATAATTTTGATTTCAGGAGCACTGAAGGGTTAAATAAAAAAAAAAATTAACCGAATTATTTTTATTAAATTCTACATAGTGGTTTCATCGAGTGTAATAAAACAACTCGTTTTCGGTAATTTTTATTTAAAAATATCTTACAATCCAAATCTGGCCTTGGCAAATAATGGGTTAACGTTCTCGGATTTATCCAAAATTTGAACGAAACTTCCACACATTTGGTTATTATATTTTAAGCGTCGCATATAAAAATTGGACAGCACTTACAAAATATTTGAATTTTTTGAATAAATTGTTTTTTATTAGTTTGGGGTCATATGTGACCCCAATTCCAAAAGGGTTAATGGAGTCATATTATTTTTTTCCGAAACTCTAGGCTATTAAGATAAAATATAACATTTAAAAGTAGAAAAGTGATGAATTTTTGATAAAAATATTTAGAAAGAGTACATTTACAGAATATTTCACAAAAATCCAAGTTTTCTAGAAATCCGCAAAAATAAAATCATTGTCAAAAAAATTCTGGCAGAGGGATTTACTGACACATTCACACAGTTAATCTGCAACATGTATTTAATAAAACCTTAAATTAATATATTAAGTTTTTTAAATTTTGTTTAAAAAAATGTTTTCAAACTTGAAAAAGGAGTTTTCAAAATTTTATCAAAAAAATTTCCAATTTTCGGTCTCAATGCGCAATACGTTAACAACGTGGTAATAAAACAATACATCATATCTGAGTACTTATAAGTATAGAGGCCAAAAAAGAATGATGGCTTTAATAAATTTCTCAAAGTTGAAAAAAATGCCATCAAATTTCATGACCTAGTTTTTTTTTGGCACAAAAGTGGTCTGGGGCATTTGCTATTTCTTGGCGAGGTTTCGTACGATTTTGAAGTTATATAGCCTTTTCGTAGAATCTGAAAAAAAATCATATTTTCCCCATATAAACACACTTGAAATTTTCAATCGCTTTGCGCCACGACTAAACGTTTTTTGATTGGCCCAAAACTTTGGATTTCTCAGTTTTTTTACTATTCGCATATTTCTGGGGGTGAGACCGACAGTTTGAACACTTTTTTTTTATTAAGGGGCACCCTAGTAGGGGTTATAGCGTATTTTAGAGAGTATGAGGCATGACATCTATCCATATATCGACGGGTAGCTTGCGCACATGGACGATTATGTGCGCCATAAAAATCATGAAGCCGTCTATATGGTGAGCGCGTCGATGACTTACTTTCAAAATAAATTTGATCAACTTGGTAGTTTGATAGAGTAAATGTGAAAAAGAGTTTTGGGGGTGAGAAATCTTTAAACTTGTTTTTTAGCTACAACTCAATAACAAATGATGATTTATCATTTCGTGATTATGATTTCTCATTTCAAAATTGCTGTTTAGTTTAACAGACATTATTGATATATTCATTTAAAAAATTGATTAAAAAATACTGATGTGGATACATATATTTATTTGGTTAAATCTTAAAAGTATCACTCGCACGTATACATCTCTTCTGCTCTACTAATAAATAATAATCATACGCCGCACAGTGGACCATTTGACGAGAAGGCGGTCAAAAATGTATAACTTTTGATTGGATTGGAATTTTGATATGCGGTTTTTTTTGTTTGGTAGATGAGACTTTAGCCTTTAAGTTTTGCTATAAAACGTAATTCTCGACCGAAAATAAAAAAAAGTTACGGATGGTTGTTTTTAATATAATGTCTTATTTTTTCAGTTAATTTTACAACTAATACTTTTTAACAATTTTTTAAGTTAATTTTTTCAGAAAATGCCAAACTTTGGCCCCCGTAAAATTTTAGTCCTAATGTGCACAAGGGCCATAGGTTGTTTTTTTTTTTTTTTTTTGAAAGATCCCGAGTTAAAATATAATTTATTAAGCAGCGAACGTAAAATTTACCTTATATTGGTTCAAGATAGAGAAGTTTCAATGAAAAACTCGTATGTTTTTGCTTTATTTAAATTTTTATACCCTATACCACTATGTGGTTTGGGTATAATGACTTTGTGCTGCTGTTTGTAATAACCAAAAATATTTGACCTAGACCCAACTTTAACTATACCGATCGAATCAGAATCGCTTTCTGAGTTGATTTAACAATGTCCGTCCCTCCGTCCGTCCGTCCGTCCGTCCGTCCGTCTGTGTGTCCATGTAAAGCTTGTAATCAAACTGCAGGTCGCAAATATGAATATATTTTGATGAACGCTATTGAAATTGGTGATAATCGGTCCATGTTCAGACCTAGCCCCCATACAAATTACCCATATGAAATCGACATAAATTGCCATAAGATCCAAATTGTCATATAGATCTTACTCAAATTGAGTTTGTATGCGTTCATTACATCCACTAATGAGTAGTCCAAAAATGATCCCTTTGACCCCATATAGAGCTGCTTCCCGATCTTCACTTAAATCTATTAAAAAACAAAAATATTGCACTGATTCTTCTCAAATTTTGTTTGTAAGAGATAGGGTTTCTAAACGCATGGTATAGGGTATCGTATAGTCGGTCTAGACCGACTATAATTTTCTTACTTGTTTTTTATTGTCTTTTTAGATATTTCTATATCAATTTTTATGGTAAATTTATGAAATATAACAATTTTTATTGTAAATTTAGAAAATATATAAATTTTTAGATCAAGAAAATTTTTTAACTATATAAAAAAAAGTGTAACTTATTGTTAGTGTAATTAAAAAGTACTTTAAATCAACCAAATTTAGTAAGAATTTCTTTTAAATAGCCTTGATTTTCATGTTCTAGAAGTTGTTTAGCTTCTTCGTCTTATTCAATTGAGGTAGTTTTCCATTTTTGACGAATGGTGGACATATGTGGATCTGAAGTGCACAAGAAAATAGTAATAAGGACTTCATTAGTACAACATCTGGACATTTTCCTTGTGTTCTGCTCGCGAAAGAATCTGTAGTCTTTGTTCCTTATTTCTTGCGCTTCTTCAGATGGATCTCCTATTGGTAGCATATTGTTTTGAATTATTTGTTCCTCATGGTACAAAATTTTATGAACTGTGGATGGCATATATCTCCAAGAGTAATTGTGGAAACATTATTATAAATAGTCTTTCTTGCAACTATGTAAAACAAAACTTTTTATCTTTTATTACCACTTTTAGAAGCATAAAAAACCCTCACCCTAACCCCTTTTAAAAGGTGAAGCATACCTGCTCATATCTTAAAGGGCTATGTCGCAATAGTTTTTATTTTTTACCATTTACAAATTTTTATCTTTTATTACCACTTTTAGATGCATAAAAAACCCACACCCTAACCCCTTTTAAAAGGTGAAGCATACCTGCTCATATCTTAAGGGGCTATGTCGCAATAGTTTTTTTTACCATTTACCTGTTATTTAAATTGTTTCCCATTTTGTCAGGTATTTAAACTATATAACTCTAATTCAGACTATTAATGTTTTTGAAAGATACCTATGTAAATGTACCTGTAACAATTAAGCGCATTATATCTCAACCCTTTTTTATAAGTATATAACAACTCCTGACAACTTTACCGACATGCAAAAAAATACACCGCGGTGCACCGGTACGACCAACTTTTGTATTCATAACACTCAGACGGACGGACGGACATCGTTTAATCGACTCAGAAAGTGTTTTTGAGTCGATCCGTATAATAAAAGATGGATAAAGGTCCAATATTTTTGGCAGTTACAAACAGCACAGCAAACTTAATATATCCTAACCATATAGTGGACAACTTTTGTATTCATCAATTTTGCAGAAAATATCTAACCTTGGGTCAGAAAAATTGTTCTGGTGCACACGTTCGGAAACTGGCGGGTATATAATGGGGTATTGTAGTATAGGGATGGTTCGGACTATAGAATAGTGTAAGACCTTTTCTGACTGCTTTTGACTGGCAGGAGTTATGCTCTATTAAGTAGGAGATTTTCGGAAAATTTGGACGTTTGGAAGTTCCAAATCATACCCAATTTAAGAATATGCTCCATGAAACGTATTCTAACATGAAGAGAGGACATTCCAAATTCGTAGGCTTCCTTAAAACTATCGTCTTCTGGTGGGGGTTGGCTTAATTGACTTGATGTCTTTTGGCATATAATGCAGCTTGAAAAAATACACCGCGGTGCACCGGTACGACCAACTTTTGTATTCATAACACTCAGACGGACGGACGGACATCGTTTAATCGACTCAGAAAGTGTCGATCCGTATAACAAAAGATGGATAAAGGTCCAATATTTTTGGCAGTTACAAACATCACCTCAAATTTAATATATCCTAATCACTAGTGGACAACTTTTGTATTCATAAATTGTGCATAAAATATCTAACCTTGGGTCAGAAAAATTGTTCTGGTGCACACGGGCGGAAACTGGCGGGAGTAAAATGGGATATAGGAGTATAGGGGAGGGTTCGGACTATAGAAGAGTGCAAGATTTTTTCTGACTGCTTTTGACTGGCAGGAGTTATGCTCTGAGTGCTGAAGAGTGCAAGATTTTTTCTGACTGCTTTTGACTGGCAGGAGTTATGCTCTATTAAGTTGGAGATTTTCGGAAAATTTGGACCTTTCTAAAAAATATTTTTTTTTTTAAATTTCGGAACGACTCAGTGATTTTATATTTTTAACGTTAATAGCATGGAAGTCACAAAATTATACAAAATTTACTTCACTTCTAAATCTTTTAAATCCAAAAAGTTACAGTCATTCAAAAATAAAAATTTACAAAGAAATTTTTAATTTTAGCAAAATACTGAGAAAGCCCATTTTCGAAGACCCTGTTCGCTGTGATGTGGTTGAGTTAGAGTCACAATTTTTCTAATGAATAACATAACTTTAAAATCGGTACCAAAAAAAAAATGATTTTTGGCCGCCTTCTCAAAATATGGTCCACTGTGCGGCGTCCAGTTTTGATATTTTTGTATATAATGAAGCCTACAAATATTGATATGCCAGGTATTTAAACGAAACATGTTTTTTATGTTCGGTGACGAACAGTCCTATTTCAAATGGATATTTTTCGACAATTTGTACAATGTGACGGTACACAGTGGTTCAAAACCAAAAAAAAGTGGTAATAAGTCTGGAACTTCTAAACTATTGGTTGGATTGGAATAGTATATTCTAGGCGATTGTAGTCAAGGATATAGGCTTTCAAAATATTTATCCTTGAGATACCCTGTTGTAACACAGGGTGAGCTACAGGGTGCCAAAGTCGACCACCTCGAGGTGGAAAATGCTTTCAAAGCTTTTAACTTTTATAAATATCAAGTGATTTTTACGTTTTTTAAATTTTTCCAATAACCATTAAATTATTAACAAAAAACTTGCTTATACTACCTAGTTATCGCTTATGGTTTAAAAAATATTTGATTTTAAAAATCAACTTTTGAACTTTTTACCAAATTCTTTCTTGGTTTTTCGCAAATAACATTTTTATTAAAATAGACAAAAAAAAATCTAAAAATACGTGGCGATAGCCAGTACTTTTTAAAAAAATATGTTGAAGTACTTTTTGAATTATTTCAAACCGTTTAGTGAGCACAAAATCTTAAAGTTGACTTTTTGAATCAGGTTCTAAAAATTGAAATTTTTTGCCAAAAAATACCCTTCATTCTTTCACTTTTTTGTCACAACCTTGGTAAAACATGTATATATTTTTCTACATATTTTAAAAGAATATGCTTCAGGAATGGTTATAAGTGAAATTTTTAATATTTTTGGACATGCACCCTACGTCCAGCATTGGACGAAGTTGGGCAATTTAAAAAAAAAAAAACTAAGTTTTAAAAGTTAATACAAAAATATCCGCTCGATTTCTTCAAATATTTCACCGCAGTATTAAAGCTCCAGATATTTCTATTTATTTGCCGCAATAAAATTCACCGCCGTTACATAAACGTGGTTAAATGGTGAAAAAAGTCAAATTTTCATACGAATTTTTTTTGTTAACATAAAAAACGTATTAAGATTAGCTATTTTTATATTTTGTTTATTGATTCAGAACGACATTTAAATTATCTAAAATACTTCAAAAAATCATTTTGATAACGTTAATAGTTTTTGAGATATTTATATTCAAATTTCAGAAAAAAATATAGAAAAACTATGGTTTTTCGTTTTTTTTTTGGTTTTTTTGGTAAAGTGTTCCCAAAATTTTTGAATTTTACTTATTGTTATATATATTGATAAAGAAGACATATTTATCTATTCAACGATATATAACGTGTCTATCAAATATATTGCAACATGCTGAAATAATGACCCCAAACCACACTCCACAGGCAAAAATTTAGCTATTTCTCTATTTGTTCATATAAATGGTCATTTACATAGTGAATGACATATTTTTTTATTGTTTCTTTGGTAAAGGGTTACATACGTTTTTATTACTTCAAATAATTTTAATATCTTTTCAAAAAACTAAAAATGAAGGATGGTTGAAAACGGGCCTCACAGTACAAATTTCGTCCAATGCTGGACATAGGGTGCATGTCCAAAAATATTAAAAATTTCACTTACAACCATTCTTGAAGCATATTCTTTTAAAATGTGTAGAAAAATATATACATGTTTTACCAAGGTTGTGAGAAAAAAGTGAAAGAATGAAGGGTATTTTTTGGCTAAAATTTGCAATTTTTAGAACCTGATTCAAAAAGTCAACTTTAAGATTTTGTGCTCACTAAACGGTTTGAAATAATTCAAAAAGTACTTCAACATATTTTTTTGAAAAGTACTGGCTATCGCCACGTATTTTTAGATTTTTTTTTTGTCTATTTTAATAAAAATGTTATTTGCGAAAAACCAAGAAAGAATTTGGTGAAAAGTTCAAATGTTGATTTTTAAAATCAAATATTTTTTAAACCATAAGCGATAACTAGGTAGTATAAGCAAATTTTTTGTTAATAATTTAATGGTTATTGGAAAAATTTAAAAAACGTAAAAATCACTTCATATTTATAAAAGTTAAAAGCTTTGAAAGCATTTTCCACCTCGAGGTGGTCGATTTTGGCACCCTGTAGCTCACCCTGTGTTACAACAGGGTATCTCAAAAATAAATATTTTTAAAGCCTATATCCTTGACTACAATCGCCTAGAATATACTATTCCAATCCAACCAATAGTTTAGAAGTTCCAGACTTATTACCACTTTTTTTTGGTTTTGAACCACTGTGCCGTATGTCCTTTCATCTGTCCACCGTGATGCTCCTCCCAAATACAATGTTTTAATAAATTTTTGTTGTTTTATATTTTTTAGATTTATTTATATTATAAATTTAAGATAGTTCTATTTGACTCTTTCCATTCAAAAAATCTTTAACAATGCAACTAGCTGTCAGTCAACTTAAATTAAATTAAAAGAGAATGCAAAAAAAGCCGTTAAACTTGAAAATAGAGACAGTGCAATTTGTCCTTGCTTAAAGTTGATTTTATTTTGTCCAACTGAAATGGTGCCATTTTTATTTTTTGGTTTACAATTTTAGTTTTGTGTTTTTATTTCTAATATTATAAAGTGTAAGAAATGATAAAGAAGATTTTGGAAAAACAACAGTAACAACCTAAAAAATATAAAAAAATTTAATATGGACTTTGGTTGCTTTCGTTCTGACCAACACTGCTTATGCTGATTTTAAACTAAAATATTAACTAGATACGTTTTATTAGGATATAGTAAATATTCATTAGTTAATTATCCATAAAAAATGAACTAATTTATAGCAGAAATCAATAGCAGAAATTTTGTATATCAATTGTATTGTTATTTCTTTGCTTTATAAGTTTCTTTCAAAAAATCTAAAATAAGTTTAATGCCATTTTCTTAAATAAAAGATACAAATCTATTGATAAAATACGACTCACAAGTTATCCGTCAAATAATTAACATTACATGAGAGTTAAAGCATACGAGTATAGTATGTATGTGAATGAATATACCTTCCAAAGCAAGTGCTGTCATACCTTTTTTTCTCAAGTCTACGGGAGATAATTTTTTATTAACTTTGCTTTGATTTTATAAAATAAAAAACATTTGAATGTGACACATATTAAAGAGGAACCTTAAAGTGTATTCAATAGAAAATACATTTAAAATGCTTAAACTATCTTATCTGACAGTTTTTCTACATAGCAAATATGTTGAGTTCAAATTTGAAGTTCTTAAAACTATTGCAAACAAATTTTTAAGATAAGATAAATTTTTACCTTTATTAATTTCTATAATTAGTTATTTTATTTTTTTTTTTATTAAGAAAAAGTGTGGAAATATCAGCAGCATAAACTAATATGTTACATAAACACTTATTATGCAAATTCTACAAAGACAGCGACCACAACAATAACTACGACCAAACCACACAAATTACACTAATTGAAATAACAATAATAATAAGAACAATATAGAGAAATTATATTTTTTTACATTACTTAGAAATAGAAATAATAGAAGTACATTTGAAATTTTAGTTGTTGTAGGGTAAACCGCTTTTTTATTCTGCAATACATTTAAATATTTTTTAATTACAGTGAATCAAACAACTGACCACATGTTTCAATAAAGAGAGTTTGAGTCACTTTTAAAACAAAACTACTCATCAGAATTTGCTCATTTTTGCTACTTACGTTTCGTTGGTTTGTTAGCAATGCAATAAGCCTAACTTCAATGGGATCAATGGTACCGTTATCATTTTGTAACAAAATAATTAAAAAAAATGTATGTGGTCAATTATTTGTGTAAAAAAAGTTATAGCGATAACATCAAATAAATTATTGTAAAAATCAGTGATTGAAATTTTTTAAATTGAAAGTGAATATTTTTTATCAGGTAAGTTCATAACAAATATTTTCAATATTATTAATCATGATTAATTTATTTTCTATTAGTGTTAAAATACAAAAATGGTTCGGGCATTAAGCAAAGAGGTCGTTCGCCATATTCACCAGCTTTTACAGGAAGGTAAAAGCTGTCGTGCAATAGCAGCAGCCCTGGAAGTGAGCAAGAGTGTGGTCATCAAAACTCGAAAAAATATGGCTTCACCTACTCAAATTTGCCGCAGCGGGCGCAAAAAAATTTTAAGCACGGAGCACGAACGGTGGATTCTTAGAGATCTCCGCACGCAAAAGGTTGGAAATGCTGTCCAAATTCACAGGAATCTGGTAGCGTATGGCGGAGTCAACCTCTCAGTGGAAACCGTCAGGAATACTTTGCGTGCGGCTGGTCTCAAAGGGCACGTTAAAATAAAAAAACCGTTGCTAACACAACGACATAAAAAGCTACGATTGGAGTTCTCCCGTGCTCATGCCCATTGGACTGCGGAGGATTGGGAGAAGGTTATATTTTCGGACGAGTCCAAAATTAATCGGTTGGGATCAGATGGGCGGGTGTGGACATGGTACAAACCTGGTAGTGCTTTGGAGGCTCGACATGTGAAGCCGGCATTAAAGTTTGGTGGCGGTAGTGTTATGATATGGGGCTGTATGATGACAGGGGGTGTTGGAACAATGCAACGTATAGTTGGCAAGATGAATGCCAGCTATTATGTTGACATTTTGTCAAGAAACCTCCCTGCTACATGCGGAAAATTTAACAAAGAAACCCAGGACATAGTCTTTCAACACGACAATGATCCAAAACACACCGCCAAAATGACACAAAAATGGCTTATAGACAGTGGATTCAAAGTACTGCCATGGCCACCCCAGTCACCTGATTTCAATCCGATTGAACACCTCTGGGGCGAACTAAAAAGAGGAGTGGTTGGAACTCCAACAAGTATTGAAGATTTGTGGGCGCAGGTCGACGCAGCATGGGGGAGGATTCCAGCAAGCTGCTGTAAAAACTTGGTGGATAGTATGCCAAGAAGATTGGCAGCTGTTCTTGCAGCCAATGGTGGCTACACTAAATATTAATAGTCATTTTTATTTATTTTCATATTATATTAATAAACACAAATAATTGACCACATGCATTCTTTTTACTTATTTTGTTCAGAAATGATAACGGTACCGCTGAACCGTTGAACGTAGGCTTATTGCATTGCTAACAGAACAACAAAACTTAAGTAGCTAAAACGAGTTAATTCTGATGAGTAGTTTTGTTTTTACAGTGACTCAAACTCTCTTTAATGAAACATGTGGTCAATTGTTTGAGTCACGGTATATTTGATAATCTTTGAAAAACATTTGATGACTTCTGAAATAAATTTGATGTTTTCTGAAATACAATTCAAATTAAAGTTGTTGTAGGTAAACTGCTTGTTGCTTTCGGATTTCAATTGATATTTACTGAAATACAGTTAAATATTTCTGAATTACATTTGGTAATTTCTGAACTCCGGTTGCTAATTCTGAAATACATTTCTGAAATACGTTTGATAATTTCTGAAATATATTTGGTGTTTTCTGGAATACAATTAAAAAAGGTGTAGTAAAATTTTGAATTAATTATCAAAAACAATATTTAAAAAATTTGTATTCATACTTGTTGGGAAATTATTTAATGATATAAATTTTATCAAAAATTTGTTTCGTTCTTTAATCACTTCTTAATTATTAAGTGTGCTAAGCAGTCTTCTTTTTTTAAAAAGTACTTTTTTAAAATTTTTTATTTGAATACTAGATGTTTTTATCTGGTCTTCCCCGGGACTCAAAGGCCTTCGACTTGAAAACTGGCTCACTATGCTTACCAGGCGCTGAGTATTTAGTCCTCAAAAATTTGTATGGGATTGGGGATTTTGTTCATGATGGAAAAATTCCCCAATGATTACGTTTTTTGGGCAGTGAATTCATTTTTTATTTCAATTAAAAATTTTTTGATATCTTAATTTAGAAGTTTTTATAAGACGCTACAGCAAAAAAGTTTCCAAAATAAACTGCAAAACCGCTGTATGTTTTTTTTTTTTTGAAGTTTTTGTATTTTGTAAACATCAAATAAAACGGAATTCTTTGCAAATTAATCAGATTATCAATTAATCAAAACTTTTAAAAATTGAATTACTCCAATCAATAAGTGATCATCATTGAGCGGATACGTCAAATTCATAGAGGTTTCAAAAATGGAAAATAAATGCAACGTTTGAAGTTGTGCGGCAATGTTTGACCGCATTTACCTAACAGGTAATTATTGCACATACGATGAAAAAATTTATCATAAGACTTTTCACTGAGCTCTGTTCCGCAAGCGAGTCGCGTCCGCGCGTTTGGCAGCTACACCCGTGCTGCCGCGCAGTTAGCGTCAACTTATTTCAATCGCCAAAATACATATTTCACATCATTCCGATATTTTAGCTGAGCTGTGTTCGCGAGCGCGTCGCATCCGCGTGCGCGAGCGGCTTCCGCGCGTTTGGCAGCCGCACCAGTGCTACCGCGCAGTTGTTGTCAACTTATTATAATTGCCAAATTAGATTTTTCAGATCATTCCGATGTTTTAGCTAAGCTCTGTTCCGCCGCGTTTGGCAGCCTCACCAGTGCTGCCGCGCGGTTGTCTTCAAGTTATTTTAATCGCCAAAATATATTTTTCAGATCATTTCGATATTTTAGCTAAGCTGTGTTCCGCGAGCGCGTCGAGTCGCGTCCGCGCCCCGATTCCGCAAACCGAAATGACTATGAGTTTCAGATTCCCTGGATTCAGCTTGTCTTTGCTTCTGAATTTCTAGACGCACCTGAGTAGATTCAGGCGTTTCCGCTTCTCTTAACAAAGCTGCGTTCCGCGAGCGCGTCAAAATGATGCTATTGAAAAGAATACAGATTTTGAATACGTTTATTGCAGGACAGATATTGAGACCAGTATGCAAATTTTCACTTAAATAAATATTTAACAAAATTCATTAAATAAAACAAGTAAGAAAATTATAGTAGGTCTAGACCCTATACCATGGATTAGAGACCCTATATCTTCGGTTCAACTAAGTGGATATAGAAAATAAGCATAAAGCAATTTTGAGTGGCATTTTGCTGTATTTTAGTTCGAAAAATGGACCGATCCTGGCCATATTTGGTAAAGTCACTTAAATATTGAAAAAATGTATACAAACCAAATTTAAGAAAAACCTGTGCAAATATTTTTGTTTTTTTATAGACTTAAGTGAAGATCGGGCAGCGGTTCTATATGGGGCCTATGACTAAGAATTGTTCTATAGCGACTATTATTGGACTACTGATTAATGAATATAATAAATACATACATATCCAATTTGAGTGAGACTTATATGATAATTTGGGTCTTATGGCAATTTATGTCGATTTCATAGGGGTCATTTGTATGGGGAGTAGGTCTGAACATGGACCGAATTTCATCAGTATCAATAGCGTATATAAAGCTTTTATACACAATTTCATCCAAATCTATACTAATATTATCTAGTTATTAATAAAATTCTTAAAATTTTCATTATCTTAAATGTTCTCCATTTTTGTCTTTTATTTTCTTTAGTCCGATATACAAAACAACATTACAGCACTGCTCTCAATTAAATAATGGAGCAAAAACAGTAAACATTGATACAGCCGTGGAGCATTCAGGTTGGAAACATAAAATATCAAAATAATTTGATTTTTGACGAACCAAAATTGAAACATAAATTTGGACATGAATCATTACTACACACGATGGATCATTAAGGGAAACATGCCGGTCATTTGTATGGGGACTAGGTCTGAACATGGACCGATTCTCACCAATTTCAATAGCGTTCAGCACAACGTTAATAAAAAATGCTTTAATTTTTAGATGTTTACACATCTTCTTTGTGATCGGACTCACATGATTTTTTTTTTGTGTTTATGCTCAAGAGTGTGTTCATTTCTCTTCACACTATTATATACGCACACGCATTGTGTTGGTTTGTTTTTTCTATAACATTGTTAGTCACCCTTCTGTCCGTTTTAGTCGCGACATATCCAGTGTGTTTTTTATTATTTTTTTTTTTTTTTTGCAAATTTTGGTTTTGCTTCTAATTTGTTAAAATAATACCGCATATTAAGAAAATAAAATTTTTTAATATAGTTTTATATTATTAGTTTATAATATATTATTATTTTTTCGGATTTTTTTTTAACGAATTTTTATATTGTTACTTAAATTAAATTAACTTATTTTAAAATAAATTCGAACCAAAATGCCGGGAACTGCGCTTGATATTTTTATTCGCGATTCGGATACGCTCATTAAATTTGAGGCGAAATTCAACGATATTCGTGAGGAGTTACATTCGGTATTTAATCTTGAAATTCGTGGAAAAGAATTGGACTTGCTTTGGGAACAAGTAAAATCGACATATCGTACTTGTAAATTATAAAGAGGTAATGTGTGTTTGTTTGTTTGTTTGTTTGTAGGAGGTAATCTCCGTAACTACCCATCTGATATTCCTGAAATTTTCACAGAGTCTTACTGCGGATATGGGAAGTACTATAGGCTATCATTTTTTAAATATTTTTAGTGGGCGTGTCACCACCCACACAAAGTAAATTTTTAATATCATATACATATATTGAGTATTATGACAGGGAGAGGTTTGCAAATTTGTGTGAGGTCACCTATTGTTAATATTAGTAGCTACGCCGGAAATGGGCGGGATCGGACAAGTGGGCGCGGTACCTCCCATACAAGTAATAATTCAATATTATATATCTCGAGTACTGTGATAGAGAAAGCTTTTCAAATTTCTCTGGTGTCACCGATTATTAATGTGAGTAGTCGGACAAAAAATTGGCAATTGTGTGGCACCTGCCATACAAATCAAATATAAAATGCCATATATCAGGAGTACTGTAAGCCCATAATGTGAGCCCATAAGTTATTCATGTGATTAGTTAGACAAAAAATGGGCGTGATCGGAGCAGTGGGCGTGGCACCGCCCGTACAAAGTATCATATAATTATGTACCATATAACTGGTGTACTAGAAAAAGGAAGGTTTGACACTTTGCACGACCCCATCAGATCTTAGTATGAGTAGTCGTTGCACCGCCCGCACAAAGTAAATATATGATATCATATGATAGGTGTACTAAAAAAGGGAAGCTTTGACACTTTGCGCAATACCATCAGATCTTATTATGAGTAGTCGGACAAAAAATTGGCGTGGCACTTCCCATGCAAAGTAACTATTTAATGTAATATATCTGGAGGACTGTCAAAGAGATGGCTTTGTGGCTTGGCATGAGCCCATAGGTTCTTTGTATGATCAGTAGAACAAAGAAATGGGCGCGATCGTAGCAGTGGGCGTAGCACCGCCCATGCAAATTAGGTATCTAATATCATATAACTGGTGTTCTATAAAAGGGAAAGACTCGATATTTTGCACAAGTCCATCAGATATTAATGTGAGTAGTCCAATAAAAATTGGGCGGGATGGGATTAGTGGGCGCGGCACCTCCTATATAAATAATACGAAGTACTACGAAAGCAACAGTCTTTTGACAAGTACATTAGTTATCAATGTGATTTGTCGTGGAAAATATATCACCAAAATCAAAAATTTACCAAAATCGAAAATTGTGAAAAATAAAAATCGCACAAAAATCTTCAAAATCATAAATGGGCAAAATCGAAAATCGCTAAAAAGAAAAATTGGCAAATGATATTCTTAGTTCAAGGCCAAGAGTTAAGTGTTGCCAAATCTAATTTTGATAATCCATCTTCTAATCTAATTTTGATAATTGTTGTACCGAATGAAAAAACCAAAAAACATTGTATATCAGCAAGTAATCGAATAAAAAAATCTATGCTAATAATCTATACTAACATAATAAAGGAGTAGTATATGTTTGTTTGTTCGTTTGTTTGTAGGAGCTAATCTCCGTAACTACTCAACTGACCTTCCTGAAATTTTCACGGGGTCTTACAGCGGATATGGGAGTGCAACAGTCTGTAATTTTTTTTAAATATTTTTAGCGGGCGTAGCACCTCCCATACAAAGTAAATTTTAAATATCATATATATTAATATGATAGAGAAAGCTTTGCAAATTTGTCTCAGGTCATCTATTATTAACGTGAGTAGTCAGACAATAGACAAAAAAATGGGCGGGATTGGACAAATGCGCGTGGCACCCCTACACAAACTTAATATTAAATGTGATATATCTGAATAACTGTATTAATGAGAGCCTTGCGACTTGGCGTGAGCCCTCTCATAACGATTCGTGGGGGGGGGGGGGCAGGGGCAGGGTGTAGCGAAGCACACCGGGTTACATCTAGTGTATTCATATTTGCGACCTGTACTTTGATTACAAACTTTGCATGGACACACAGACGGACGGACGGACATCGCTAAATCGACTCAGAAAGTGATTCTAAGTCGATCGGTATAATAAAAGATGGGTCTAGGTCAAATAAATTTGGTAGTTACAAAGAGCATCACAAAGTCATTAAACCCAAACCACATAGTGGTATAGGGTATAAATATGTAAAAATTTAAGAACGAATTTGGGGAGTGAGTTAATTTTTTTTATTTCGTTTAAAATAAAATTGGGAATTTGTTCATTTCATTTGGGGCCCTTTTTTAAATTTAGGGAATTTGTTCATGGTGAAGTTATTCCCGTGTGTACCAAATTTCCTAGAAATCCGTTGAAAAATACAAATTTGTATAGCGAACAAATGTACCAAAAAAACAGAAAATGAGTATAATAAAAAAGTGGGCCTAAAGGTAGGTGTGGCCAGAAAGATATATAATCTTACCTTCGCTGCAGTACAGAGATCACGTGTACCAAATTTCAGAGAAAGCCGTTGAAAAATAATAGTTTGTAAAGCAGTCACAAAAAATAAATTGTATATACATAGAAGTAGGCGAAAAATTAGGCGTGGCCGCTAAAAAGCATATGGCGACCTTGCCTGGAGTACGGAGATCGCGTGCACTAAATCTCAGAGAAATACGTTGAAAAATAAAAATTTTTATAGCGGTCGAACAAACAAACAAACAAACAGAAAATGAATTTTATATAGATTAAAAAAAAAAAAAATCAAGTATTTAAAATTTTACAATTTTTATTTTGTTAGAGTATACTCTAAGTGCTCTGAAGCATAATTCTACACTAAGTATACCTACAACACAGTATGTACATTAGAGCCATAACTTTTTAATTTTTTTTTTTTCGAATATCAAAATGGCCCTAGCATAGTCGAATAGGCCATTGAATATTACTTCAAGTAGAACAGGACATTTTTCCATTATGCAAAACAAAGCACACGTAAAATTTGAAATGAATGTACTTTTTTTGGGAGACTTAAAAAATAGTTTTTGTGGGTGACCTTGTTATTCCAAAATGACCAGAATTTTTTTTTTTTCGTAAATAACACAACATTCGCCCTCTCACGGCGCTTAGGCCAAAATTTGGTTATAGCCCTAATGTACATACTTATTGATATTTCATACCTATAATTATGGGTACGGCAGGTAAAATTTCAACTTTTACTTATACACAGTTGTACTGGGATACAATATTGCATGAGTGTTCGTTCGATACACATCGACTTGTATTTATGTTAGTTGCAGTTGGTTTGAATATGTTGTGTATAGGTATCATTTCAGTGATAACTTTGTCATTCTCTGGTATATGCTAAATCCATTAACCATTCAATATAAGCAACCTAAAAATACGCTTCAAACTGCATAAAAGCCATGTAAAAAGTTATACGTCCTGAACTCAATATTTCTTTTCATATGATATGAACTCTTTAATATGATCGTAGTCGGAACATTTTATTACCTAATGCTCATAAAAAATTACAATGGATTTGAGCTCTTACATACTATTGGGCATATCAGCTCACTTAAGAGTACAATCTTTACTTGTGGGTTATGCTTCATCGTACAGTTGGCAAGACCGACTATAATTATACCCTATACCACTATGTGGTTTGGGTATAATGACTTTGTGCTGCTGTTTGTAACAACCAAAAATATCTGACCTAGACCCATCTTTAAGTATACCGATCGAATCAGAATCACTTTCTGAGTTGATTTAACAATGTCCGTCCGTCCGTCCGTCCGTCCGTCTGTGTGTCCATGTAAAGCTTGTAATCAAACTGCAGGTCGCAAATATGAATGTATTTTGATGAAATTTGGCACATAAGCTTCTATCGGCCATGGGATGAACGCTATTGAAATTGGTGAGAATCGGTCCATGTTCAGACCTAGCCCCCATACAAATTACCGATATGAAATCGACATAAATTGCCATAAGATCCAAATTGTCATATAGATCTTACTCAAATTGGGTTTGTATGCGTTCATTACATCCACTAATGAGTAGTCCAAAAATGATCCCTTTGACCCCATATAGGGCTGCTTCCCGATCTTCACTTAAATCTATTAAAAAACAAATATATTGCACTGATTCTTCTCAAATTTTGTTTGTATATATTTTTGCAAAATACAAGAGCCTTTACCAAACATGATCAGGATCGGTCCATTTTTGGACCAAGTCCCTATATAGATATAGCATCCGATATGAACTTTTTCATATCTGCAGCCAAAAAAATTAATAAAAATCCCACTCAAATTTGGTTTTTGCTTATTTTCTATGTGCAGTTAGTTGGGCCTAAGAGATAGGGTCTCTAAACGCATGGTATAGGGTATCGTATAGTCGGTCTAGACCGACTATAATTTTCTTACTTGTTTTTTAACTGTTTTAGCTCGCATGCATTACGTCTAACCAACAACAATAATAGAAATTTTATACAATTGAAGATAATAAAATAACACGTATTTGGTGTTGAAATTTCAAAATAGCTTTTATAACTGCCAAATTAAACTGCCGAATAGTACTGAAGAGAAGTTTATATGGTATAGGGGAAAAATTTTTCCTTCAATTTATTGAAAGTCCCAAAACGTTCATGCCAAAAGTTTTATTTTCCTAAGGGAATGATGAACGTTGAACATAAATATTCGAGTATGTATTTGCATTAGGCTTTCGCACGAATTGAGATTATAAGTAGTATTCACTGATTCAACTACACAAACATTTCGATATAAAACCGTTTATGAATTTAAATTCGTTAAGCACAAAATTATGTTTTCTGTGTGCGTAAAGCAGTGATTTTATCTGCGAAAATCCTTTAATGGAAATGCTCGAAAAAAAGTTCCCATCAAATAGCAGGCCATTTTTTTTAAGTCATTCGAAAAAATTTTTAAATTTTCGTATGTTTAAATACATAAATTTTAAAGCATAACAGGTTCCTTATACGCAACCAAGGTTCCAAACAAAAAAAAAAAAACAATTTAAAGCAATTTAAATAAAAAATAAATTTGCAAAATTTTAAATTTTCTTAGTTTAAATTAAATCAATGTAAAAACTTTAAGGCTTGTTTAAGGTTTACTTATCATCTCAGTATCTACCCTAATTCGTCATTTAGTTGACATGATATTTGCAAGTGATAGAAGTCAAGTAAGAAATTATGAAGTTTATGCATATTTTGAAATTACTGAGAAAAGTAAAAAAAGTAAATAAAAAATATTTTTATCTTTAAATTAACATCCAAAGTGGGTTTGTTTGTTGCATATACCGCAATTCACAGCATACAACTGCCTTTGAAAAGAAGCAGTAGGTTTAATTTTACCCTATACCATTATGTGGTCAGGATATAATCGAGCATTAATCACGAAAATAGCGTAAGCTGCAAAACACGAATGTTATAGGAGAGAGTTTTTTGAATTTTTTTTTTTCTTGTGGGAAAGATTTCCTTGAAACTTGAAATGTAGTGAATTAGAGTTCTCATATGAATATAGATACATTTATAAGTTTATTTTGTGCGAAACAAGTTTGTTTTGGAGCTTAGGTTATTTTTTAAAGTATTTAGTACACTATACATTTTTAAAAATTATAATAGGTGCTTAGGAAATTAAGGAACTTTTTCTTCATCTGTTCCGTTTACAGCGTGTCTAATATTTTGTTAATATTTTAGGCCAAGATATTTGTGTGGAATATATTGGGATGTAGTTATAGTCATAGTTGTATCAAAAATTACAGACCGCGTCGTACATCATTTTAATTTTAAACTTATAAACGAAAGGGTTTGTTCTTGCCACTTGCTACGAGCCCATACACTCCGGTTTCGATTAAATGATTCTGTTGTACTGTGAATAGAATCAACAGGCATCATAGTATGGCCATGTAATAACTAAGTAATTTTAATAGAATTAATGGATTCGGATGGCTTTATTGTGATTTTGCCCGGCACAGCCATCGTAATAGGATATAAATATCAGGTGTCCCTCAACGTAGCATATTGGATCCGCTGTGTTCTAATCTTTTCATAAATGATGTATCGAGTTATTTTTATACCCAAACCACATAGTGGTATAGGGAATAATAACTTTGTGCTGCTGTTTGTAATTACCAAAAATATTTGACCCAAACCCGTCTTTTATTACACCGATCGATTTAGCGATGTCCGTCCGTCCGTGCGTCAATCTGTGTGTCCATGTAAACCTTTTAATCAAACTGCATGTCGCAAATATGAATATATTTTGATGAAATTTGGCATATAAGCTTCTAGGATGAACGCAATTGAAACTGGTGAAATTCGGTCCATGTTCAGACCTAATAGCCATACAAATGACCCCTACGAAATCAACAAAAATTGCCATAGGACCCAAATTATCATATATATCTCAGTCAAATTGGGTTTGTATATGTTTATTATATCCATTAAACACTACTCCAAAAATAATCCCTACAGGACAATTCTTAGTCATAGGCCCCATATAGAACTGCTTCCCGATCTTCACTTAAATCTAACAAAAAACAAGTAAGAAAATTATAGTCGGTCTAGACCGAGTACTATACGATACCCTATACCATGCGTTTAGAGACTTTATCTCTTAGGCCCAACTAATTGGATATGGAAAATAACCATAAACCAAATTTGAGTGGCATATTTATTAATTTTTTTGGCTGCAGATATGAAAAAGTTCATATCAGATGCTATGTCTATATGGGGACTAGGTCCAAAAAAGGACCATGGTTGGTAAAGTCTCTTGTATTTTGCAAAAATATATACAAACAAAATTTGAGATGAATCAGTGCAATATTTTTGTTTTTTGATTGTATAGTTGGTCCAGACCGACTTTTATTATCTTACTTGTTCTAATTTAAATTATTTGTTATATGCTGATGACTTAAAAATATATAATAAAATAAATTGAATTCATGACGTATTAAACTTGCAGGGTGATTTGCACAACCTACAAAAATGGTATTTATTCAATAACCTTCAATTAAATCTAGAAAAATGCCTTCATATCTCTTTCGCCAGATCTAGAAACCTACTTCAATCGGTCTTCAAAATTAATGGTAATTATAAATTGGAAACTGCTGACTCAACAATTAATCTATGTGTTGATTTTGACTCAACCATATCCTTTATTCCACATCAATAATATTAATAGGCTGGGCGATTCCTTGCGACCGATGTTTTGTTCAACCGTTTTATCCCGATTTTTATTAAATTAACATTACTTGAAATGTGTTTCTTTTTAGCCGTTTTGCAAACTTGCAGATTTTTAAATTTTTTCCTTTATTTTGAGTAAATTGCATTTAAAGTTGCTACTAACACATACATAAAATTGAATATATACTATGTGTATTTTATTATATTTGTTAATGTGTTTGTTAATGAGCTTTTTATCTTCATTCATAATAATAATACCATAAAACTATTGGTTTGTGAATTGGCTAAGTTGAGAAATAAAGCTGCCTAGAAATTGCACTCGAATTTCGAGCGCTGGAATCTACTAGTATTAATTATATTGTTCCAAAGGCTTATGCCTTTCTTCCGTTTGTAAAGAGGAGTCGTTCCTACTTATCTAATCCTTGTAATATATATCTTACGTCAGATCAAAGTTAAGGTACGGTCACATTAGGCAAATATTTGACGCAAACTTTTTTTCTCGTATCTGCCCAAAATTTTGCGAAACAAATACAGAGTTTATTTATTGGTCACACTAGGAAAACTTTTGACACTGGCTTTTATATAGCTTTGTTATTTAATATCGGATTTCAATACTATATATCATTTAAAAGTTTACTTGAGCCCGTTTATTCGATATCTTTAAATTTTAAATCCATTAACCCATTATGAACCTATTTAAAATTTTGTGATCTATATAATTCGTCAATGCATACTGGGAATATTTCGGTTACTCTTACTTTTATTTGTTAATGCTTTTTGCTGTTTGTCGCTTACGTAATTTTTGGGCATTTAATTTTCATTAATTTGGGTATTTATGCGTACAACACTTTTCTATAGATTTTCATTAAAAAGCCAATGTCGAAAAAAATTTCGCTTAAGTTATTTCCGCGGTTAGTACTCGTAATGAGTTTGAGCTGGATTTTGTAACTGTCAAAAGAAATTGGCATGGTCCCTTTTATTATACCGACCGACTCAGAGTCGCTTTCTGAGTTGATTTTTCTATGTGCGTCTGTGTGTCGATCTAAACATTTTAATTAAACTACTAGAGGTCGTAAATATGAATGCATTCGGATGATATTGCTTTTGTCGCCTATAGGACGAACATTTGTGAAAAGCAGTGTATGTTCATACCAAGTCTTCAAACAAATGACTCCTATGAAATAGACTTAAATTGCCAAATTATAATATTGTAGGGTTTGAGACTCTTTATCTATACTAATATTATAAAGAGGTAATGTGTGTTTGTTTGTTTGTTTGTTTGTAGGAGGTAATCTCCGTAACTTCCAATCTGATATTCCTGAAATTTTCACAGTCTTACTGCGGATATGGGAAGTGCTAGAGGCTATAATTTTTTAAATATTTTTTTGGGCGTGGCACCACCCACACAAAGTAAATTTTTAATATCATATACAAATATTGAGTATTATGACAGGGAGAGCTTTGCAAATTTGTGTGAGGTCACCTATTGTTAATATTAGTGGCTACGCCGGAAATGGGCGGGATCGGACAAGTGGGCGTGGTACCTCCCATATAAGTAATAATTCAATATTATATATTTCGAGTACTGTGAGAGAGAGAGCTTTTAAAATTTGTCTGGTGTCACCTATTATTAATATGAGTAGTCGGACAAAAAATGGGCAGTATCGAAACCAGAGGCATGGCACCTGCCAAACAAAGTAAATATAAAATGCCATATATCAGGAGTACTGTAACAGTGAGAGTCTTGGGACTTTGTGTGTGACCATAAGTTATTCATGTGATTAGTTAGACAAAAAATGGGCGTGATCGGAGCAGTGGGCGTGGCACCGCCCGTACAAAGTATTATATAACTTTGTATCATATAACATGTACCAAAAAAGGGAAGCTTTGACACTTTGCACGACACCATCAGATCTTAGTATGAGTAGTCGGACAAAAAATTGGCGTGACACTCCCCATGCAAAGTAAATATTTGATGTTATATATCTGGAAAGAGAGCGCTTTGTGGCTTTGCATGAGCCCCTAGGTTCTTTGTGTGATCAAGCGAACAAAAAATGGGCGTGATCGTAGCAGTGGGCGTAGCACCGCCTATGCAGAGTAGATATCTAATATCATATACAGGTACCTTGCTCCAGGGTGGGAACGCCGAAAAATCTGATAATTGTTGTACCGAATGAAAAAAAAAAAAAACACTGTATATCAGCAAGTATTCGAATAAAAAATTTATGCTAATAATCTGTACTAACAAAATAAAGAGGTAATATGTGTTTGTTTGTTTGTTTGTTTGTTTGTAGGAGGTAATTTCCGTAACTACTCATCTGACCTTCCTGAAATTTTCACAGGGCCTTACAGCGGATATGACCACCACCATGAGTAACAATCTTGCCGCGATGCGGTGGCTTAAGTGCACTGCGGCTCCTTACTTTATGCTAGTATGTAATAAATAAATAGGGACAAAGCCAGACGAATCCGTCCAAGCTGTCCACTAATTATTATTATTATAATAAATTATATAATCGAGGCTAGAACAGACTGTCAAAGCGTCTAATTCGCCAACGATTAATTTTTTATTTTATTAATTTTTTATTATTTTATCTTTTAAAAAAAGGCCTTTTCTATTTTTTTTTTTTTTTTTGAATCGTTTATTATTCAATTGATTTGAACAGAATGAATCTAATTGTATTTTGTTTGCTCTTTATATACACTAAAATAAATGACAGAAGACACTAAGGTATTAAGTGAAAAAAATAAATATACATATGCATTAAATTCAAATTCAAAACAAAAAATGATATTTAACACTAAGGTATCGAGTTAGACAAAATAAATATACGTTGAATTTAAGCTATTAAGTAATAATAATGTTTTCTTTTAAATATTTTAAATAATATATATAATTACGCCTGCTACAGCCTCCCCCTCTGCCTCAGAAATCGTCCCGATGATGTGGCAGGACCTTATTTGTACTTTTTGAGTTTTCTTGGTCGTAGCATTCTTCGGTTATCATTGTTCAAATTGGTTGTGTGAGTTTGTGTTGTTGGCGGAGATTGTTGATTTAAATTTGATGTTGAAGATGCCTCTAGGTCTGTCGTGAAGTAGTTGCTTTCGGCGGAAAGTAGGAGACGAATACAATATTCTATGCAATGTTCGTTCTCTTTCTCCCCTTGGATTAACACTGCTCCGAACGCATAATTACTTGCATTGTTTGACCATTTCCATTTACTACGTTTGCTAGTTAATTGCGACAAAATCTTTGAAACTTCGGCATGCTCTTGTTGAGCATGTTTGGACGTAAAATTCGGTTAACCACAAAAATTTATTCTCAACAATGTATGTTGGATAGAAATATTCGCGGAGTTGTCTTTGGTTGCTGCTTCTCTGGAAGGCGAACAAATTGTGACTGGTTTTCCAAGTAACATTTTCCACATGTGGGATTGGTTCTGATTTCTCCCCAAAAGTATATTGAACATCTGCCAATAAGTTCTCTAGCTTTTGGTTTTCATGATCATTTAGATTAGATCCATCGTCTTCTCTTAGTTTTAAATCAAAAACATTTAATTGAATGGCCAGCTTAGAATTTTTATTTGAGTTATTGTTAATTTCTATTATTTTTAATGGTGGAAATAAATGTGAATGATTTGTAGTTTGTAAGTCAAAGTTGAATACTGCCTTCAAAAATATTGTCTATACCATCTGGCGAATAATCATAGGTTGATGTATTATCTATATTTCTAGGGGTCGATCCACCATCGTTGTTAGTTGTGTTTGTATTTTCAAACCATATTAAAAAATCAACTGGATTATGCTCTTTGATATCTGCTTGCGTTAATGGTATGGATTTTTACTAATTTTCACTCAGTCATCTTGAATTCAAACTGAGTATTAGGGTCATCTTTAAAATGCCAATTCCTTTGAGCTATGTCTAAGACTATCCCAGCCTGTTCGAGGAAGTCTATTCCAATTAAAGTACGGTTTCCTCGTGCTTTAGGTAAGCAAATAAAACGAATTCTTTTTAGTCGTTTTCCTATTACTATGTGGACGATTGTAGAATAAACTATTTCTTCTCTTGGAATACTATCAGCTAAAATAATTTCTGCGGAGACTTTTTGAAAATCAACTTTTCTTATATTTTGATACAGAGTATAACCCGCAACACTTGTACGAGCAGCTGTATCAAACAATGCTTCACCATTCATGCCATTAATGTTAATACCCACAGTTGGAACAACTCTACCGACTATAGTTGTGTGGATTGCATTAAATTCAAGCTTTTCTGGACTATGAACAGGATTTATCTTATGGCAATTTGGACAATTTGATCTGTAATAACCAGCTAACCCACAGCCGTAACAGTTTAAACTGACTTCCTGCACTTTTTTTTTTCCTTTTTTGTCTGCTTCAATTTTCCTAAAACAAGATTCTGCGGTATGGTTTTCATATCTGCAAAAGGTACAGCGAGTAGAGGGTTTCCCAGAGACTTCAATAGTTTTCAATTTTGGTTCTTTGTTTTCTTGAATGACTTATCTTATCTTATCTAGCTGCTTGTAATAGTTCTTGAAAAGAATTTATGCTATTTCTTGATATTTTTTCTTATGGACATATGAAGCTGTGAAAAAATCACATTGAACATTGTATTTTCAGACAATCTTTCTGATAACTGGGCAAAAAGGCGACGTTTATGGCAAATGTTATCTGTAGATTCAAAATTCTTTTGCCTTTCTTCATTTATTTCAGCAAATATGCGCCAATCTGGCTTTGGGGGTGAAAAAGCTTTTCGTAACAAATCAATTGCCATATTAAAAGTTGTAGCTTCATTTTTGACTCCTTGCCACCATGTGGATGCATAACCTTCCAGAAGGAGTGGTAAGCTAGTTAATGCAAGAAAGTCGGTTACATTTTCTGCGTCTTTATAAACTAAAATAGTTGCAATAAAATCGTCAACCGTAGATGTATTTCTTGCACCACTAAAACGGGCACTACAGTTCGAAAAAGTTGTTTTGGACTCCTTTCTGATGTTCAATGCACCTATGAGATCCATAATTTGTTCTTGAGTCAACGTTATATTGACTGAACTATTATTTGTTAAAACGCTTTCAGACTCATTTCTCAGTGTAACGTTTTCAAGAAAATCATTTGACATAACTAAATTTTGAGCAGTAGCTGCATTTTGCATTGGGCTTGTCAAATCAGATGTTGATCGCGGAAGGATATATGTCTGAAGCGGCGTTGGAGCTTGTACGTCGCTAACATTACAATTCGGTGCAGCATTTTTTACCACAGACGAATTTTTTTGTTTTGTACATTGCATGGACTCCTAATCATTTTGGAAAATTATTGATGCAACAATTTTTAAAGTTTTAGATTGGTTAATATTTAAAAATATTTTCAACTGAATCACAATAACAGAAGAAACGAAGATTTTGTTTAACAATACAACACTCAACAACACAACTCTCTGTAGGAACTCCAAAAACAATGATGCTAATCTGGTGGCATCCAAGACAGCAACAACAAAATGTAGTAATAGGACTTCTCCAGCAAATTTGTACAACGTATGTATGTAGGTGCGTTTATCAATGTAAAATTTCGTTCAGTTTTTGCGAATATTTGGATTTACAAAAAAAGGTTTTTAATTTAGTTGGGCGCCAATGTAGGGTTTGAGACTCTTTATATGTAATAAATAAATAGGGACAAAGCCAGACGAATCCGTCCAAGCTGTCCACTAATTATTATTATTATAATAAATTATATAATCGAGGCTAGAACAGACTGTCAAAGCGTCCAATTCGCCAACGATTAAATTTTTTATTTTATTTATTTTTTATTATTTTATCTTTTAAAAAAATGCTTTTTCTATTTTTTTTTTTTTTTTTTTTTTTTGAATCGTTTATTATTCAATTGATTTGAACAGAATGAATCTAATTGTATTTTGTTTGCTCTTTATCTACACAAAAATAAATGACAGAAGACACTAAGGTATTAAGTGAAAAAAATAAATATACACATGAATTAAATTCAAATTCAAAACAAAAAATTACATTTAACACTAAGGTATCGAGTTAGAAAAAATAAATATACGTTGAATTTAAGCTATTAAGTAATAATAATGTTTTCTTTTAAATATTTTAAATAATATATATAATTACGCCTGCTACAATATAGATATCGTCAAACTTTTGTTTGTGTGTTTATTACACCCATTATTCAGTAGTTAAAAAAAAAAACAAGTAAGAAAATTATAGTCGGTCTGGACCGACTATACGATACCATGCGTTTAGAAACCCTATCTCTTAGGCCCAACTAACTGGACATAGAAAATAAGCAAAAACCAAATTTGAGTGGGATTTTTATTAATTTTTTGGCTGCAGATATGAAAAAGTTCATATCGGATGCAATATCTATTTGGGGACTAGGTCCAAAAATGGACCGATCCTGATCATGTTTGGTAAAGTCTCTTGTATTTTGCAAAAATATATACAAACAAAATTTGAGAAGAATCAGTGCAATATTTTTGTTTTTTAATAGATTTAAGTGAAAATCGGGAAGCAGCTCTATATGGGGCCACAGGAATAATTTTTAGACTACTCATTAATGGATGTAATGAACGCATATAAACCCAATTTGAGTAAGATCTATATGACAATTTGGATCTTATGACAATTTATGTCGATTTGGGGGCTAGGTCTGAACATGGACCGATTCTCACCAATTTCAATAGCGTTCATCCCATGGCCGATAAAAGCTTACGTACCAAATTTCATCAAAATATATGCATATTTGCGACCTGCAGTTTGATTACAAGGTTTACATGGACACACAGACGGACGGACGGACGGACGGACATTGCTAAATCAACTCAGAAAGTGATTCTGATTCGATCGGTATAATTAAAGATGGGTCTAGGTCAAATATTTTTGGTTGTTACAAACAGCAGCACAAAGTCATTATACCCAAACCACATAGTGGTATAGGGTATAAAAACGATGTGTTGGACATTTCTTACTCAAAGCCCCATATAACTTTACTTAAATCTATCAAAAAACTGAAAATATTATTTTCTCAAATTTGGTTTGTATATGTTTTTGTAAAAAATAAACGGCTCTACTGAATATGGTCGGGATCAGTCCATTTTTTTTTTTTTACTGAGTCCCCTTATATATAGCATCCGATAACAATGCCACTAAAATTTGATGTGTACTAATTTTTTATATCCATTTAGTTGGACTTAAGATCCTTTCTCTATATGCATAGTAAATTTTACCGTAAACCTAGTCCAGTCCGGCTATATTTTTTACTTGTTTTTTTTTCATTGAAAAAGGGAATATTTGGCTTAAATATAGATTACATAAAAGTGAGGATATAGACAACACACTTGCTTATTGAGAAGTCTTCTAAACATTCCAGTTATTTTGCAAACAACATTATTTGGAATAATTTACTTGACAATTTTTGTAAATATAAGTTAATAATCACCTGTCATTTCCAAATGCGCAATGGGATATTCTTTAATGATTAAAAAAACTGCAGATCCCATTGTTTAACACATGCTTGGCTTCCTGTATATTAAAAAAAAAAAAAACAAAAAAAAAAAACATGCAAATATATATATATATATGTCATTATACATTATATATATATATATATATATATATATATATATATATATATATATACATATATATATAAATACCATGAACATAGCATACCATAAGAGAGTCAATTTCATTTCACATACAGAAGTAAATAATTTACTTATTGAGAAAATTAAAAAAAAAAAAAACATCCACTTGTTTGTGAGAATTTAATCAGAAATAAAGAAAAGTGGAACAACTGTACACCATGATTTCAATTTGAAAGACTAAAACATACATGTGTATGAAGGTAGCTCTCATTCACAAAATTGTATGCAAATTTACTACATATTATTTGCATACAGTGCTATTTTAGCATTTAAGTATCCTTTAATTTTAACTCTAGTTGAATTAATGTTGGCTTACTTAGCATATATTCACTATTCGTCGGTGCAAAGGTAGATTGCTTTTGATATCGCAGCATTATGATTATATTTACTATACGTAAGTATAATCTCATAGAATTTCCACGAGTTTATTATATTTGCCACACTCTTATGTAAATATCTAAACATTTGTATGTTAATGTTGGAATTTTAAATAGATGTAGCCAGAATTTTAAATATAGATTACAGGAGATATTTGATTTTATCTACTTTCGTCATATGGTAAATCTTAATGAACATTTTATTTTTTCACACCTAATGATAAGAACTTTGTTTTTTTTTTTTGCCTTTTAAATTATTCCAAACAATATATAACGATTTAAGAATAAGTTATTAACTCAAAATATGCCAATATTATTCATATGTCCCATACAAACAGCATTCCATTAGTAACTTTAATTTGCGTAAAAATGCTGGTGGTTTCTGCATGAAACTTTGGAAAGAGCATTAAAATGCAAGTATAGTGTAAAAGGCAGGATCGCCATATAGTGTAAAAAGGCAGGATCGCCATATAGTGTAGGTGGGACGCCAGCTAGGATCACCAAATATTATAAAAATCGCTGGACCGTTATATAATGTATGCCTTGTAGCAATCTACGTACATAGTGGCATTTAAATTTAATATAGTGTATGTATGGGGGTAGGATCGCCATATAGTGTAAGAGGGGGGCAGGATCGCCATATAGTGTTAGCTTGGCAGGATCGCCATATAGTGTAAGAGGGTGTACAAAAGGACACTAAGATTGGGTGAGAACCGGACCAATCTCAGGAGGAATTTTGTCAAGTGCTTTCCTCAAAGCAGTTCCCGCGTGCACGCTAGATGCACTTTTTTTATATAGCACGTAGGCAGATTATGCCAATGTTTGAACCCTTTGGCAGAATATGCCAGTAAAAAAAAAGAAAATCTCTGTTTAGTTTTAATTATAACCCTTTTAAATCAGAATTACAATTGATTATTTATTTGAAAATGCTGGTCTTTTATATCATTATAATTTAATATTTTTACTTAATTTAAATAATAGTCTTCTCTTTTCTTTACATTCGCATATTACAAATTCATTGATTTTTGAACGTTGGGCTCAATAGCCAATCAGAAAACGTTCAATAATCAATTTAAATTTTTCCCCTCAAAATTTGAGTGACATTCCTATTTGTCATGGGTTATTGACACAATTTGAATTTTCACAAATTTGTCATTTTGCATTCCAGTGATATTTAATTACACAATAATTTATTGTTTTGTAATTCAAGCCTTTACCCAAGGTTAGTGTACTTTGTGGTATGTGTTGAATGAAAAGAAAAGATATGCAAAAAATAAATAAATGTAAACAAATAATTACAAATAAATATGTGCATGTGCATATAGTAAACGAAAATAAACAAAAAAATATAAACAAATAAAGATGAATAAATGAAATAAATAAAGATAAATGAAGATGTGTGTAACATCATCACACAAGTTACTTTGAAAAATTAAAATGGGGAATTAAGAGCATATAATGCTGTGAAATGTAAACTCTGAAATTAATATTTCTTAAAAAATATAAGTTATCATTATTAAATCTTATATATAATATCAACACTTTCCGTTTTAGTGACAGGACAATTGAGGAAATTTCAGAAGGCATTTCGAATCTCAACATGACCTCCAAGAGTACGTATTGAATGTAATTGTGAAATCTCAACACAATTGATTTTCAATAGTATTAGCCACACCTCAGTATCTTATATATTAAAAGAATTTATGAATCAACTTTGCATTCAAGATTTTTTTCAATATTTTTCTTCTCTGAAACCTCTATAACTAGAGTTCTAATTAACGTAGGCTGTTGACATAGTTCTAAGAACACTCAGTGGTTCGAGCTCCTTCTTTTGAGCTATTAACTGCTTAAATTCGTTGGGGTTGAGGAAAGTTATGCGTGGAGAATCAACTTTACTTTTACTGTACGTTAACTTATCTTAGCATATTTTGGCATTACTGTACGTTAACTTCTCTTGGCAAATTCGTTGGGTTTGAGGAAAGTTATGCGTGGACAATCAACTTTACTTTTACTGTACGTTAACTTCTATTGGCATATTTTGGCATTACTGTACGTTAACTTCTCTTGGCAAATTTTGGTATTATATTATAAAAATTAATATAATATAATATAATACTAGAGGACCCCTGCTGCTCCGCAGCATTAGATTATATTATATTAATTTTTATTATATTATATTATATTAATTTTTATAATATAACTAGCTGGTTTTACCCGGTCTTGCCCGGGATGAAAAGGCCTTTGACTTGAAAAATGGTTCACTATGCTCACCAGGCGCTGAGTACTTAGTCCCCAATTAACAAATTCCCCAATAAAATTAACTTTCTCCCAAAAATTTGTATGGGCAGTAAATTCATTTTTTATTTCAATTAAAAAGTTTTTGGTTTTTTAATTTATAAGTTTTTTATAAGATGCTGCAGCAAAAATGCTTCAAAATAAGGTGCGAAACCGCTTTAAGTTTTTTTTCAGTTTATTTATAAACAGCAAATATAACGGAATGGGCCGCAAATTAAAGGAATCAAAACTTTTCAAAATTCAATTAATTCATTCAATAAGTGATCATCATTGAGCAGAGACGTCAAATTCAAGTTTCAGAAATGAAAGACTAATGCGACGTTTAATATTGTGTCGCAAGGTTTCTTTAAGCAACTGCTTATAGTATATGTGTTGCCTATTTTGATCAACAGGTAATTATTTCACATACGTAGATAAAATTTATCATACGACATTTCACTAAGCTGTGTTCCGCGAGCGAGTCGCGCTCGCTTCCGCGCGTTTGGCAGCCAGACCCGTGCTGCCGCGCAGTCGTTGTCAACTTATTTTAATCGCCAAAAAATATTTTTGAGATCATTGCGATATTTTTGGTAAGATGTGTTCCGCGAGCGCGTCGCGTCCGCATCCGTCGCGTCCGCATCCGTCGCGTCCGCATCCGTCGCGTCCGCGTCCGCTCGCCTCGCGCCGCTTCCTCGCAGCTACTACCCGTGCTGCCGCTTAGTTCTCTTTAACTTATTTTAATTCCTAAAACATATTTTTTAGAGCATTGCGAAAATTTTGCTAAGCTGTGTTCCGAGAGCGCGTCGCGTGCTCATCCGTCGCGTCCGAGTCAGCGGTCGCGCGCCGCGCGTTTGGCAGCCACACCCGTGCTGCCGCGCAGTTGCTGTCAACTTATTTTAATCGCCAAAATATATTTTTCAGATCATTACGATATTTTAGCTGAGCTGTGTTCCGCGAGCGCGTCGCTTCCTCGCAGCTACTACCCGTACTGCCGCTTAGTTATCGTTAACTTATTTGAATTCCTAAAACATATTTTTTAGAGCATTGCGATATTTTAGCTGAGCTGTGTTCCGAGAGCACATCGCGTCCGCGTTCGTTCGCCGCGCGCCGTTTCCGCACGTTTGGCAGCCATACCTGTGCTGCCGCGCAGTTGTTGTCAACTTATTTTAATCGCCAAAATATATTTTTCAGGTCATTAAGATATTTTAGCTGAGCTGTGTTCCGCGAGCGCGCCGTGTCCACATCCGTCGCGTCCGCGTCCGCGCGCCGCGCGTCGCTTCCTTGCAGCTACTACCCGTGCTGCCGCTTAGTTCTCGTTAACTTATTTTAATCCCTATTTGAGCTGAGCTGTGTTCCGAGAGCGCGTCGCGTCCGCATCCGCGCGTTTGGCAGCCACACCTGTGCTGCCGCGCAGCTGCTGCCAACTTATTTTAGTTGTCCAAATATATTTTTCCGATCATTCCGATATTCTATCTAAGCTTCTCCGCAACGAAATTATGCTATTGAAAAGAATACTCATTTTAAATGCATTTATTTTAGGACATATATTGAGAGCAGTATGCAATTGTTCACCAAAATAAATATTTAACAAAATTCATTAAATAAAAATATGTAAAAATTTAAGAATGAATTTGGGGAGTAAGTTCGTTTTTTATTTCGATTAAAAACAAATGGGGAATTTGTTCAATTCTTTTGGGTACCTTTTTTTAAGTTTGGGGAATTTGTTCACCGTGTAGTTATTTCCGTGTAACCCAAATTTTAGAGAAATCCATTGAAAAGTACAAATTTGTATAGGGAAGAAATATACCACACAACAAAATATGAATTTTATAAGAAAATTGGGCGTAAAAGTAGGCGTGGTCGGTAAAAATCATATAGCGACCTTCCCTGGAATATATACTAAATTTCGAAGAAAGCCATTGAAAAATAAAAGTTTATATAGCAATCAAATAAAGAAACAAATAAAAGGAAAAAATAGGTTTTATATAAGTTTTATATGGCGCAAAGTAGGCGTGGCCTGTAAAAAGCATATGGTGACCTTCCCTGTAGTATAGAGATCGTGTGACCAAATTTTAGACATCCTTTGAAAAATAAAAATTTCTATAGTGAACAAATATACAAAAAACAGAAAATTAATTTTGTATAAAAAGCGGGCGTAGAAGTAGGCGTGACCGGCAAGAATCATATGGCGACCTCTCTGGAGTACAGAGATCGTGTGTAGCAAATTTCAGAGAAATCCGTTAAAAAAAATTGTGTAGCGAACAAATGTACCAAAAAACAGAATATGAATTGTATACAAAAAGTGGGCGTAATAGTAGGCGTGACCGGTACGAAGAATATGTCGAATTTCCCTGGAGGAGAGAGATCGTGTGTACCAAATTTCAGAGAAATCGGTTGAAAAATAAAAATTTGTATAGCGAACAAATATACCAAAAAACAAAATGAATGGTATACAAAAAGTGGGCGTAAAAGTAGGCGTGGTCGGTACGAAACATATGGCGACCTTTCTTGGAGTACAGATATCGTGCGTACCAAATTTTAGAGAATTCCGTAGAAAAATAAAAATTTGTATAGCAAACAAATATACCAAAAAACAGAAAACGAATTGTACACAAAAAGTGGGCGTAAAAGTAGGTGTGGCCGCAAGAATCACACGCTGACCTGATCTGGGGTACAAAGATCGTGTGTACCAAATTTCAGAGAAATGCGTTGAAAAATAAAAAATTGTATAGCGAACAAATATACCAAAAAACAGATAATGAATTGTATACAAAAAGTGGGCGTTAAAGTAGGTGTGGTTGATAAAAAGCACATGGCGACCTTAGCTGGAGTACGGGGATCGTGTGTACCGAATTTCAGAGAAATCTGTTAACAAATAAAAATTTGTATAGTGAACAAATATGAATAAAACAGAAAATGGATTTTACATAAAAAGTGGGCGTAAAAGTAGGCGTGGCCGATAAAAAGTATATGGCGACCTTTCCTGGCGTATAGAGATCGTGTGTACAGAACTTCAGGAAAATCCGTTGATAAATAAAAATTTGTATAGCGGTCAAACAAACAAACAAACAAACAAACAGAAAATGAATTTTATATATATAGATACCAAAATTTGCCAAGAGAAGTTAACGTACAGTAAAAGTAAAGTTGATTGTCCACGCATAACTTTCCTCAAACCCAACGAATTTAAGCAGTTAATAGCTCAAAAGAAGGAGCTGGATCCACTGAGTGTTCTTAGACCTATGTCAACAGCCTACATTAATTAGAACTCTAGTTATAGAGGTTTGAGAGAAGAAAAATATTGAAAAAAATCTTGAATGCAAAGTTTATTCATAAATTCTTTTAATATATAAGATAATGCTGCGGAGCAGCAGGGGTCCTCTAGTACGTATTATATGTATTTAAAAATCTCTAAATTTTGACTTAAAAAATGGTTCAATATGCTTACCAGGCACTGGGTGCTTAGTCCACAAGGAACAAATTCCCCAAAAAAATTAACCTTCTCCCCAAAAATTTGTATGGGATTGGGGAATTTGTTCATGATGAAAAAATTCTACAATGTTCACGTTGTTTGGGAGTAAATTACTTATTTTAGTTCAATTTAAACTTTTTTAGTTTTCTAATTTAGAAGTTTTTTTATAAGACGCTACAGCAAAAATGCTTCAAAAATAAGCTGCGAAACCGTGTTAGTTTTTTCTTTTGAAGTTTATTTATTTTGTAAACATCAAATATAACGAAATCGTTGAAAATTAAAGGAATCATAACATTTAAAAATTGAATTACTTCATTCAATACGTTATCATCATTCAGCAGAGACGTCAAATTTATAAAAATGGAAAATCAATGCGACAACTGCTTATAGTATATGTATAGTAATTATTTAACATACGTAGATAAAATTTATCATAAGACTTTTCACTGAGCTGTGTTCTGCGAGCGAGCCGCGTCCGCGCATATGGCAGCCACACCCGTGCTGCCGCGCAGTTGTCGCCAACTTACTTTTATCGCAAAATATATTTTTCAGATCATTCCGATACTTTAGCTGAACTGTGTTCCGAGAGCGCGATGCGTCCGCGCCCGCGCGTTTGGCATTTACACTCGTGCTGCCGCGCAGTTGGTGTCAACTTATTTTTATCGCCAAAATATATTTTTCAGATCATTTTAGCTAAGCTGACTTCCGCGACCGCGTCTATGCGTTTATTGAAGGACAGATATTGAGAACAGTACGAGCAATTTGTTCGTTTCTTTTGGGGACGTTTTTTTTAACTTTGGGGAATATGTTCATGGTGAAGTAAGTTATCCCCAAATTTTTGGGGGAATAAGTTAATTTTTTTTTTTTTTTTTTAATTTTTTCATCCCTTACAACTAACTAACTGTGTTTAGGCACAGATTATTTTGAGTGTATAATGTCTATAAGTTACGAATTTAAGTTATTGTAGAGCTTTGGGATATACAACATTTCTGGTTTTTCCTACTGGTGCATATACGAAAAGACTGTGATGGCTCCCTACTCTGCACCAGGCGACATATAATTGGTTATGAGAAAAACAGGGAGATTCGAAATTGATACCTGCTACCGTAAGGGATTGTCCTGTTATGTACGTTATGTTACAAAAGTTTTCTGGTAGGGATATTACAGTCGTTTCAAGACTTTCAGATTCCCTGGAGTGAGCTTGCCTTATCCGTTGGGTCTCAGGAGGTTGTTGCGTCGTTTCAGGAGCTTCATATTCCCTCGACTCAGCTTGTCTTAGCCGCTGGATTTCTAGACGCACTCGAATAGATTCATGCATTTCCGCTTCTCTTACAAAGCTTGTCTTGATCTTTGGGCTTCAAGACGTTATTGTTTGTTTAGGTGTTAAATCATTTGTCGACCCAGATTGTCAAACTCATTGAGACTCGATACGAATTTGGGTCTGATCGTTTTCTCTAGAGTTCTGTTTAGTTTAAGCCTTTTTTCATTTGCAGTAGTACGGCCTATGTGCTATGCTTTCATGTGCAAGTCACAATTGCAAATAGTCCTTTTTCCACCTTTACAACTTATTTATACGGCGAAAAAAATAAAAACGAAATATATATAATAAATTGCTTTCCAATAAAGCCAAAAGGTGATATGGGAATAAATATAATATTATGTTTTCCAATGTAGTTGAAAAGTTAAGACGGAAATATTTGTAATATGTTATGTTGATATACAATATTTAATTCATAATGATGTAAACTCAGGAGTAGTACGTAAAGATATTTATCCACAAAGTTTTAGGGAAGTCCATTGAAAAATTAAAATATATGAACAAACACTAAAAGCTTATATAGAAAATTAAAAAAAGTGGAAGTGGCCGATAAAAATATATGAAGACCTTGCCTGGGATATGTGAAAGATGTACAGTAAATTCGAGCGAAACCCGAAAAAATTAAAAAGTGGGCGTAAAATTAGGCGTAGCTAGTAAGCATATGCAAACCTTCTTCGTGGTATATAGATACTGTTTACCAAACGTCAGAGAAATCCGTTAACAAATAAAAATGTGTGTTGCGAACAAATATACCAAAAAACAGAAAATGAATTTTAAATAAGATGTGGGCGTGAGTAGGTGCGGCCTGTAACAAGCATGTGGTGGCCTTCCTTGGGATACGGAGATCGTGCGTTCCAAACTTCAGAGTAATCCGATGAAAAATAAAAATTTGTATAGCGGTCAAACAAACAAACAAACAGAAAATGAATCTTATATTTATATAGATGATTTTTCAAAGACAAATGACCTCATAGAACATAAAATTATGATTTGGAAACTGCAGTAATATGGAATAATAGTAGCGAATTATTTTTTTAAAGCTAAATGTACAATAGGAAATAGTACGTAGAAGTAATTGACAGTAAAACTTTTCTCGGTGTGCTTGAACATGGTGTGCTGCTCCAAAATTAGAAAATGTGAGACTTAAAAAAATGGTCTTAATTTCTAGGACAACAAAACTTCTCAACTTCCGACCTTGTTTCAATAACGATGTTGTAAACTTTAGTATTTTTGTAAATGGTGATGAGGTAGTTGAGAGCCAATCAACAAACTATCCGGGAATCAATTTACAATGTAATGTATCACGGAGTTTATAACTAAGATCAAAAATAGCTTCAAAAGATTTAAATGATTTGTATTGATACGCTTGGTAAAGATCTCTGCTGAATATGTTGAAGACTTTTAACTTATTAAATCATTTTATCTTTATTTCAGCTGAATAAATAAACAATTATAAATGATTTATGAATCTGAATTTAAAAATAAAAAAACGTATTTAAAATGTTATTGTTATGAAAAGTTTTATATGAAAATTCCGTTTTGGTTTGTATTGGCGTTGGGTCGTGGGCATAGCCGATTTCGATAAATTTTTCAGTGTCTTTCTATTTTTAAATGTAAGCTCTGTGCAAAATTTCAAGACATTCCGACGAAAGTAAAAGTTTTATAAGAAAATTCCGTCTTTGGTTGTATGGGCGGTGGCTGGTGGGCATGGCCGATTTCAATAAAACTTCTTATTTTTCTTAGTTTTTTTAATGCGGTTCACCATTTTTTGGTGATTTTCAAAATTATTTTTTTGAAGACGTAATTGTTACCTTTGGAAAGCAACCAAATTCTAAAACAAGGAAGAAAATTATAGTCGGTCTAGACCTACTATACGATAGCATGCGTTTAGAGACCCTATCTCTTAAGCCCAACTAATTGGATATAGAAAATAAGCATAAACCAAATTTGAGTGGCATTTTTATAGCTATACCTTTATGTGGTTTGGGTATAATGTCTTTGTGCTACTGTTTGGAGCTACCAAAAATATTTGACCTAGATCCATCTTTAATTATACCGATCGAATCAGAATCACTTTCTAAGTCGATTTAACCGTGTCCGTCCGTCCGTCCGTCTGTGTGTCCATGTAAACTTTATAATCAAACTGCAGGTCGCAAATATGAGTCTATTTTAATGAAATTTAGTATATAAGCTTTTGTTGGCCATGGGATGAACGCTGTTGAAATTGGTGAGAATCGGTCCAGGTTCAGACCTAGCCCACATACAAATGACCCCTATGAAATCGACATAAATTGCGATAAGATCCAAATTGTCGTACAGGTCTTAGTCAAATTGGGTTTGCATGTGTTTATTACATCCACTAATGAGTAGTCCAAACACGATCGCTATGGGACAACTCTTAGTCTTAGGCCCCATATGGAGCTGATTCCGGATCTTCACTTAAATCTATAAAAAAACAGAAATATTGCACTGATTCATCTCAAATTCTGTTTTTATAAATTTTTGCAAAATACAAGAGACTTCCAAAAAAAAAAATTGATAACAGTGCCACTCAAATATGGTTTATGCTTATTTTCTATATCCAATTAGTTGGACCGAAGAGATAGGGTCTCTAAACCACGGTATATGGTATCATATAGTCGGTCTAGACCGACTATAATTTTCATACTTGTCATTAATTTTTTTGTCTGCAAATATGAAAAAGTTCATATCGGATGCTATGTCTATGTGGGTCATTTGTATGGGAGCTAGGTCTGAACATGGACCGATTCTCACCAGTTTCAATAGCGTCCATTTTATGGCCGATAAAAGCTTATACACCAAATTTCATCAAAATGTATTCATATTTGCAGTTTGAGTAAAAAGTTTACATGCACACACAGACGGACGGACGGACGGACGCACATCGTTAAATCGAATCAGTTAGTGATTCTGATTTGATCGGTATAATAAAAGATGGGTTTAGGTCAACTATTTTGGTAGTTACAAACAGCAGCACAAAGTTATTATACCCAAACCACATAGTGGTATAGGGTATAAAAATTAAATAACGTGTTGTTTATTACTCAATAAGTATTAATTCTGATAATGATAAAAACGTCATGAACGTTTTTTATTTAGATTATATTATGGAGCACATCAGTTATACAAACTCGAAAAATTTATATGTACATTAAAAACAGGTGACCGATTTCTGGTTATTTTTGTCAACATTATCGGGCTTAAGAACTCAGGTACAACCAATGAAGAAAGAAAATTCGAAGCAATTTTATTAACAAAAGAGCACGATTTGTAAATAAGTTATAATGCAGAATTTTCATTCAACAATTTGAAGTCGTTATATAAAAAATATTTTAAAAATTTGTTAGTTAATTTAATTAAAAATATATAAATTTAAATCACAAATATATATTAAATTTAAATCACAAATAGTTTATGGTAAGAAGAGTGAAATTGACATGAATTAATATATGTTTTCCTTTAAAATTTTTGTTTTGTAAGTTAAAAAATTCTCTGCCAATTTTTATCCCACAGTGCACCCCAATAAGTTGTATATGAATCAAAAATTCCAAATTAAATTTTAAACTAAATTTAAATAAAATAGGATATAGAATAGATGAATTCAATAAACTACCGCACAATAAATAATATTTATTGAAATTGCCACATTGCCGCACATGACGTCTGAGGGTATGCAATGCGTGAGACTAGCAGCATATGTACATTTGGGAGCCAATAGTGAGATTAAAAGTAAATAAGAATGTATTTATTAATTTTGAGTACATAGACTTAGTTTTTATATGCTAAAGTATTTTGTTATATAACATATTTATGTATATTCAATATAACAAAATAATTTCAAAATTCATTTAGAATGTTTTAGGATGCAAATGAAACTAAATTCAATTTAGAATAATTTAGATCACTGTATGCTCATTGAATACACAAAATTTGGCACCCTAATGTATAATTAAAAATGAACACACTTGGTATGGGAAATTTTACTTATATGTCGAAAGACATTAAGTAATACTGACAACACATACCCTGAACTTGATTGTTAAGAACTTGAATCTATAAATATTTACATTATAACAAAAAAAAAAAAATATGAGAAAATTACAGTAGGTTCAGATCGACTATGAGTTAAGCTACAGTGCCGAAAACAATATGTCCTCATATATAAGCTTCGAAAAACCCAATATATACTTGTTTATGTATTGCAGTCAATATTGGGTTCATGATGCCAGAGTTTGTATGCATGTTGCAGCTGGTATCAAACTGCATAAAGTATCTGTTAATATGTTCATGATTGGACCATTAATGCGCCTAGTCCGAATAACATCATTAAGTTCCATATGATATTTAACATATATAAAAACGTTACACGAAGATGTTAGAATATCATTTGTTTTGACTTATTTACATTGTCAATTATCGACCTCTTCGAATCATCTTTCCCCAAATTCATTGGTGTTTTTGTTGGGATGTGGAAGGGCGGTCCGAGAAGTACTCGAAAATTTTCTTTATTTCTCAAAATTTTCTTTGAATACAATTTTTCAATTTCAGTCCACTATTTTGACCTTCTCTGTATCAGGTGTAGAGTGGAGGACCCATGTTTCATCCTAGTTAAGAGTCGGCGTAAAAATGAGGCTTTATTGTGGTGAAACAGCACCAAATACTGTCATCTATACGTTAGATCGGGTTGTTCTTGTACTGCATCATGTATTTCTGAAAGACTTTTGTGGAAACTCAAGTTTTTGAATGTGATTTTAATAAAAAATTTAAGTATTCAATTTTAGATACCAAGGTATTCATATAGAAAACTTTTCATAAATTCAAAACAATATCTAAGATCCTTTCAACATTTCTCATTTACTGTATTCGAATTTATGGAATGCAGATTCATCTTATAAAGGGTGAATAGAGAATTTTTTGTGACCGAGTGATGATATTTTTATTTCACTGTATCGTATATTATGTAATTAATAAAATAGTAGCCATAAGGCTCCCGCGCCTCTGAACATAAGCTCTTGCTCTCTTCATTAGCAAAACTGTGGCTCTATCGTTGGATGTTAGCCATTGGCTCTGGAATTGTTTGTGGTTTATTCAAATAGACTGAGATTAAAAAAAAAACCAAAGAAAGAAATCACACGGCGCTAAGTTACATGATCTTAGCAGTTAATGTATATCGGAGTTTCGAGAGATGATTCGACCTATGAAGCGTTGCTCCAATAAATCACTAGTAGCTAGTTGACGCCACAAGAATACCATTATGATGTGTCTGTAACGAATGCAAATTTAACTAGTTTTATTTTATTGGGTTATCCTTTTTTTTTTAATACTTGAAAGCAATCGTGTTTTATGAAATCTTACAATTGTAGCCGAGACACAGCAATTTTTCTTTAGTAGTTTTTGCCATATCTATTTTTCTTTTTCTCTCGAGTTATATAAAATATATTGGTCTGATTAGAGTTTTCTGTATGTGTTACAAAGAGAGTTACCCAAAAATAACATCATATTTTTTATAATAGTGAACTCAAAGAACTAAATGGTTGGTATGAGTAATGAACAATGAGCAAAGGAAATGACACTTGTGTTTTTGCTAGCAAAGAAAAAAATTAAAATAAAATTAAAAATTTTAAGCAAAAAACTGTTGCATGTTTAAAGTGGAAATGTAAAAAAAATATAAAATGCTTGTCGTCATTAATTAGGTGTACAAGTTGCACTTGAGTAAGGAAATTTTAACAGATAAAACAGTATATATGTGTCATTTTAAAAAACTATTGTAATAAAAAATGACATTTATATAGAAATTTCTAGTAGAATGAAATTGCAATTGCAATCTTTACGTATTTCCATAAATAAATACAAATAAATTTTCTAATAGAAATATATTTGTAAAGTTGTAATAAACTTCTAAAAAGTATCAGAAATTGTGACTGGTTTCTTTAAGCATTTAACGTATTGTAAGAAGTTATTCTTTTAATGCTGAACCTAAGAAAAATATAAGAACAGTATGCACATTTATCAATAGCTAGCACAATAAGAAAAAATTTTATACATTACAGTAACAGCAGGTAAAAGCTTACAAGTTAATATTATGTCAACTGAAATTCAAAATACAATTTGTATATAAAACTTAAAAATAACAATAGTAAAAAATTTTTAGTGTCCAAACATAAAAATTTAAAAACATACATATAAAATTATAAAGTTAAAACATTTATCCGTAGTCCGTACATTATTATTTTTTTTTTTTCAAAAATTTCTAAAAGTGTTAAAGTTTGGTTGCCCATTATTCTTGACTTTTTCTTTATCATGTATATGAACCGAAATGGTTTACTTTTAAGTTTTAAATCACAAATTCAATTTGGCATGCTTGGTGTATGAAACTTGTATGGAAAAAGTAACTTGTACGCCAAGTATAAAAAGAAAACAAGAAACCAAACAAGTATGCATATTTTCTATATTGGTAGGCTATGGATTTTTGATGCTGAAGTTGATGCTGGTGCTGATTTGGTTGATATTGAGCATTTGTTTGTCGCAAATAACAAAAGGCTTTGGAGCGCAACAGCTATGTAAACAGCAGGACGCAATCGAACCGCTATGTGTTAAGAGTACGGCCTACTACTACGGTTACTACTTCATCGCGCGTGAGTAGTATCAAGGATGAATCCTTGATATTTTTTCCACAATCATTTTGGAAAATGCATGCATTTGGCGGGTTAAAGAATGAAAACTATGAAGAATTCGATGCTTCGTGCGTACCTAGCTGTTTTGATATTGGCTGGTATTCACAAGTAATTTGTATATTGTTGAATATATATGAATAACGATCTATTCGATGTCACTTTCGCCCCGCCTTCGGTACGACGACAAAACAGATCTGCGAATAAATTTCCTCCAATTCGTCGCCTTGGGATATGTGTTCTGAAATGTTGATAATGCTTTTCAACCCTTATATCACTGCAGACGAACAGCTATCTGTTTTCCATGGAGGTTGTGGATTTAGGCAAAGCAAACTAGAGAGATATGGTTTCAAATTATGGGTACTAGCATGTGGAAAATCGTTCTATGTCTTGAAAATACAACCACACCTTTGGATAGCTGCTGATGCTTGTCCAGAAAAAATTAAGGCCAACGAGTTTTATTGCATCTGGTCGAAGGCCTAAAAGGTCATAATGATACAATGTAAAATTTCTTAACGTCTTATGAGTTGGTTCAAAAATTACTACAAAGCAAATTGATCATGGTAAGAACCATGCATAAGAACAAGCGGTCGATTCCACCAGTGCAAAACGGGCTCCACTTTTCCAGTGTAGATTCGAATTTACCAAAGATACTACAATTATTTCTTAGATTGGAAAAAGAAATTAAATGCACAGAGTACTCTTCACAACCCGCCAGATGTCGAGACTGGTGGAAAGAAGCTACCAGAAATAATATCGTATTACAACCGAACTTAGGTGAAGTTGACACAGTTGACAAAATAATTTCTGGATAAAGCTGTAAACGAAGAACCAATTGGTGGCCATCCAATGGTTGTACTGAGTAACATGTTTGATATATCAGCCTTAAATGCAACTATTTATTGAACATAATGCAATACTTTCATATACTTTTAGAATTAACCCTAATTAGAAAAACAGAAAAACAAAAACATGCAAAGCATCGTTTGTTTTTGCGTGATCTGGGACTTGATATTCCCCAACCGTACATGCAGTGGTGGGATTAAAAATATTTAACAACCGGTTCGCATCCGGAAAACAATTGAGAACCGGTTCGGCCGTAAAAAAAAAATCAAAAATTTGTTATCGATTTTATTTCAATTCATTGTTTAATTTCATATATTATTTTAAATTAAAACAGTTAAAAAAAGGTAATAGAAACAGGATAGTTATTATTTATATATATATATATATATATATATAAAGTGCTTAAAATTATTTCAAATATTTCCAAATTGCAATTTGATTATCATTATAGTTTATTGGTGCAGGTTTTTTTACTCTGTTGTCATCTGCAGAGTGATTCTTCCTCAACCACGTTTTAACAAATCGTTCAGGGTTCCATATATCCAAAGGAAGACCAATTAAATTTATTACCATGGGATTAGCAACATTTTGAACAATTAAACGGTTTCTTTTTTCGGAATATATTAGATTCATTCTAGAAAACCCTCTTACTGCTTCCGCAGAACTAATCGCTACAGTATTGATAATGGTTTTTGCTCTTTGTATTGATTTTGGAATGACAAAAATTTCGGGATTGCTTACAACATTTTCCAAAAAGTCACGGAAGTCATTTACGTCGATGTTGTATTTAAAAATATCTATGAATCCGATTTATTTCTCTTCTGCGGCTATCCATGGAACCACAATCTCATCGATATACCAAGAATCATGCTCGAGAACGCTAATAACTTCAAAAAGTTTATTGGTATCATTTTTCGTACTTTTTGTTGCCAATAAATGGTCATCATCATCCATTGGATAACCGCTCCATACAGCAACTGTTGCTCCTAAGCTGCAAGCGGCCCATCTAGGTCCTAAAACTCTGCTAATCTTTATAATTTCTAGCCCAAGTTCTTCAGAAATATTCTTAAGTTCTAACTGATTTTTATTTGATTTATAAAAAATCACGTATATATTATCAATAAATATCTTGAAATGATTTATTTGTTTTATTGTGTCAATAGAATCATCTAAAACCAATTGCAGACGATGGCTTAAGCAATGCCAAATAATTGTGCCAGGGAAATCTTTTGAAAGTATTGAGCTGACACCTGATTTACGACCAAGCATTACACTTGCACCATCAGAACAAAATGCAATCAAATTTGATTTCAAATAATTTATATCGAATCCAACTTTATATATACTCTGTAACATGGTCGTGTATATGGTTTCAGCATCTTGTGCTTCCAATTCAACTAAATCTAGAAATATTGTTGGTGGCACATCAGAAGCTTCAACTTTTAAATAAATTACACTGTCCAACAGCATTTTTGGAACAGAATAGCGACCCTGTAATTCTGAAAGGGTATGTTGAATAGATCATTTTTGTAGAACAAACTTATGGTCCAGCACGTCTGAGTATTTTTTTACAATTGGTCAAAGTTTTCATTTTTTGGTCGAAGGGAGCATTATACTTTATGAAAAAAATGCTGTAAGTTAATGTCTGAGAGAATTCTTATGGTCAGTGTTGTATTATGGAATTGTATGAGGATTATTTTTGTGGAAGATCTTAGCCCTCTAACTGGTCTCTTTATGGGTCAATTTGACCCTTTTTCGAGAAAATCAAAAAATATCCTTTAAAAAAGTACATTTAAGGATTAAAATATTCTACGAAAATGTTTGCCGAAAAATTTCAGTGGGGGTCAGCAAAGACACCATTGTTGTAAATAAAGCTCTTTATGCTTAATTAGTAAAATTATACACCAACATATACAAAACAGGTAAAAACGGCGTCAAGTTCGGCCGGGCCAAACACTGAGTTCTCGCGTCTAGTCAGCTGTGACTTACAAATCGGGTGTGATATTTTTTAAAATTAATAATAAAAATTAATGGAAAAAATTCAAGCATAATTGAGCTACTAAGCAGTACATATCGGGTGTGATTTTTACTAAAATTAATATAAAAAAAGAAAAATTAAAGCTTAAATAAGCATGGCGGATTCTGTTTGCAAATTAAGAGATTGGTTTTGTTTTATTTGTGGACATTTTACGCACCGTCAAAGCAGAAGAAAGATATTGCCTACAATTGAAGAACCATATTTTCTTTTCTTTGGAATACGATTTTTATCTGAAGCTTGGATACCAAAAACCGTATGTACTACTTGCGAAAGTGGTCTTTTGACCTGATACAAAGGCGGTACTAAGGCGCTGCCATTTTCTGCGCCTATTACATGGATTGAACCTGAAGATCACAAATCAGATACATGCTATTTCTGCGTAAATTACAAATTTGGTAGAAGCAACAAATAATGTCATTTTACCAGAAGTGCGCTGTGAAGGTGTTCCGGTGCCTCAACCGCCTACACATACATTTTCGGCCAATATGACTGTCGCCAATACAGAAATAACAGCGGCGGTTGAAAACATATCAGATGTAAGTTACTTGCCTCTTGATGGTTTAAACATATGTCCTAATTTGGTAGACCAAGCTTATTTTGAAGATCTTGTAAGAGATTTAGGACTAACAAAAGAGAAAGCTGAAATATTATGTTCCAGATTGAAAAACAGGATATATGTGTTTTCTTTGTAAATGGGATTCACGTGCTACCAGCAGCCATTATCATATTAAATATTTCGAAGAACGTAAAGAAAATATTATTGGTGACTTAAATGTAATCCATGAATCCCTTGTCCCAAAAGATAAGGTCATACTTCCACCGCTGCATATTAAGTTGGGCGTGGTGAAAAATTTTATTAAAAGCTTAACTACACAAGGAAATGCTTTCAAACGCATTCATACAATTTTCCCCAGATTATCTGCAGCAAAATTAAAAGAAGGTAACATACGGTTTTAAGAAATAATTTATTTCATTCAATGTAAATTACCTTTTCTAGGAATGCTCGTTGGACCCGATATAAGAAAATTATTACAAGATGAAGAATTTTATGGTCATCTGTCAGATATGCAAAAGACAGCATTTGACTTTATGCAGCAGGGTCAAATTCACCCATAAAGAGACCAGTTAGAGGGTTAAGATCTTCCACAAAAATAATCCTCATACAATTCCACAATACAACTCTGACCACAAGAATTCTCTCAGACATTAACTTACAGCATTTTTTTCATAAAGTATAATGCTCCCTTCGACCAAAAAATGAAAACTTTGACCCACTGTAAAAACATACTCAGACGTGCTGGACCATAAGTTTGTTCTACAAAAATTATCTACTCAACATACCCTTTCAGAATTATGGGGTCGCTATTCTGTTCCATTCAAAAAGTCTTAATTTGTTGGACAGTGTTATTAGTACAGATTTACTAGATATAGTCGAGGCTTCATCGATTATGATGCAAATTATCAAATCCTTTGCGTTTATTTTCCAAAATATTTCTTTTTTTATTTCTGATGCAATTTTAACAGCAGTTTTGCGGGAATGGAGTCCCACTCCCATGCTCAATCCATTTTTAACTTGTAGTTCAATCTCATTTTGAATATCAGAAAATGGTCTGCATTTTTTGCTATACTGTAAACAGTATTAAAGATTTTGCATGCAGAATCGACGTATTTTTAATTATCTTTATCGAAACATTACAAAATTACGTCTTGTGAACGATCTTTTAACTGCTGTACACTAACTTGGTGAGCCTTAGATGAAAAGTGTTCATTCATTTTCTATTGGAGAGATGCTTGTTGAATGGTTTTATTTTTTCCAGATGCTTCAATATTGAAGCTTTTCCATTCAACTGATGCATGAATTCCCTTCGCTTTTATTGAATCTATTTGCGCGCAATAATTACAAACCAATTTTTTATTTCGAACTAATAAGCCATCATATTTCTTCTGAAAATCTTGAAATTGCAAGGGCATCCAGCAATCTGGGAGATTGTGTTTTACTTCGTCATTGATTTGCACAGTATTAGATTCTACTTCTACTATTTATTTGATCACTGATTTGTACAGTATTAGCTGAATATGGCGATTCTGCTTCTACATTTGTATAATATTACTTAATTCCCCGTTTGTTATTGGCGTCATATCTTGACCAGGCTTCACCTTCTTTAGAAAAAAATCAGACAAAACTTGTTGTCCACCGCGCTTCATGATGGCTAAAATAATACTGAGAAATTTAACATATAATTAAATAAAACTAACACAATTTAACATAAATTTAACGTCAACTGCTTTCTCATAAAATTAAATTAGCAATAACTATTTATTAATATATACTTGCAATTTTAAAGATTTATTGGTAATATAATAAAACAAATTTTATGACCACACTCACGAAAACTTTTTAAAACCATAAATTCAAAGCATACTTGGGTAAATTTTTTGAATTTCGTATTCGATTGTTTACTTTTTTTTTTTTTAAACCGGTGCGAACCGGCTGAATCCCACCACTGCGTACATGGCGCAGAGACAACGAGGTATATGAGCAACTTCTGTGTGGTGGAATATACCTGAACTAAACTCTGCTTCATGCGTTCCATTATTGAAAAAATAGGCAGTTGGATATTTTATGTGCAAGAAGAGAACGAGAAAGCAATTTATAACCATGAGTTAGCTTGCTGTCTTTGTTAAAAAAACCTTTGCAAGGCTCATCAAAACCAAATTGATTGCGTTTCCTGTCTAGAAAGCTTGTAGAACTATATGTAATTCAAAACTTTATACGTAAAGACATACGTAAAACTGATTTTTCTTTAAATAAAATAATTTTTGTTTACAAAATAAACCTATTTTCGTATAAAAAAAAATACAAGAAGTAGAAAACTACACAAGGGTAGGATTAGGAAGTCTTTTTCAAGGTGGGAGTATGGTTAATATATTTGAAACAAATTTAAAAGTTCCTTTTGAAACCATAATGCGGTGCTAAATAATTGAGTATATGATGGTAGCTTGTTGCAAAGACCGATTGTATAATAGAAAAATGGTCACGTAGATAAAAGGGATTTATATTTTTGTGATATCATGTTTTTTCCACGAGGAGATTTGCAAAAGTAATTCTCCTATAAAGTTATTAAGGTTCCTTTAAATATATTAGTTTATGCATCATCGAAAGATATTTATACTTTAATATATCTTTAAAACACATTTTATCCAACTGATATGAAAACGATTAAATAAATAACTGGCTATGCTGTTATACGTGACAACAAGTCGATTATAATCAATAGTCTGCAAATATTTCACACGCATACAATAAAACAGGACTTCAGTATGATTTAGCCAGGAGCATCCGTATATAAAGAGGCGTTGATGCTTTAACAGCGCACAGGTTTTTCAGCATACCATGAACTTTTCAGCCGAAAGATTAATATGGTTTTTCCATGAAATTTTGGCATTGAATTTTGTTGGTAGATTTTATGATGATGGAACAAAATCGATAATATTGTTGTATATTTGTAAAAGGTCTGTATTTTCAAGACTTTTCTTAATATTTATTGACCATTTAGATTTGCCCGTTTCTGAATTTAAAGCAGTCAATACAATAACGTACATTTTCAACTTTAGAGCTTCTGTACAATTGTACATCATCTGCATACATTTGAATATCGCAGAGACTTAGAGAATCAGGAAGATAATTAATGTACATACAAAAAAGTAATGGGCCAAGAATGGACCCTTGTGGAACCCCTTTATGAACACCAACAAGATTGGAAATCAAACCATCAACTAGTTTTCGGTATAAAAAAACAGTGAGATCAGAAAAGTTAAAAAGCTTCTGGAGTTTGGTCTGCAAAATGGAGTGGTCAACTATATCAAAAGCTTTACTATGTTCCAACAGCACAAGGACCTAAGCTCTTCGAGCACATCGATCAACACCGTGATGCAGCTTCTTCCCCGTCTAAAGCCAGACTGTTTTTCTGTTAGAAGATTGCGCTCTTCTAAATATGCATTAATTTGTCATTGCATAAGATTTTTCATCATGCATGAGATTTTCCATTATGGTATGATGGCAATTGGTCGAAGGTCACTGTTGTTCTTTTGCATGGAAATTATTTTGGTAATACTACCTCTACCGCTCAAGACTAATTAGGACTTAAGGTACTAAAAGTACTTCAAAATTTCTGTTTGTCGTTTTGGATTTAAAATAAAAGTATACACTTTTTTTTGTTAACCTACTGACTTTTACCTCTTTAGTACCGACGCCAAGTATTTTTTTTTTCTTGTATCATAAAGGAATATGAAGTTCGTGTACTTCCAGATATGACAAAATATGAGGTTACCACCTTCATTTAAAAAAAAGAGGGGAAAAGGTAGCAGAAAGTTAGAAAAAGTGGCAAAATTTGACGAGTTGGAAAATGTGGTCAAAAAGTCACAGGCTGCTAAAAAGGTGGCAAATTGCAACTTTAGTCTCAAAACGATAACACTGCCATCAACTCAAAATTCGGTTATTAACTCCAGGGTTGTCAACTCAGTGCCTCAAGCACTGTTCCCAGTAACACCAAATCTTTAGTTTCCCAACAAAAAAAAAATATTTTTATTAAAAAACTATTTTACCGTGCAAAAACCTTAAGTTTGACTTTTACTTTTGAATGCTGGTATATACAGTTTACACATTGTAATAAAAAAAAACAGCTAAAACGTCTGCTATTTAACTTCTGTTGCCCCTTATTCAAACGCTGAAATTGGAAGGGGTTTTTAGCGACATAAACTTTTTAAAATCCAGAATTATAAATCGAATGCAATTACATTCAGTTTATGCTTTACTTCACACTAGATGTAACCCAGTGTACGTCGGTACAACAATTATCTGATTTTTCGACGTTCCTACCCTGGAGCAAGGTACATGCAGCTGCCCATGAGAAGAAGATGGATTATCCATATTAGATCTGGCAACACTTAACTATTGGCCTTGAACTTAGAATATCATTTGGCAATTTTTCTTTTTAGCGATTTTTGATTTTGCCCATTTTTGATTTTGAAGATTTTTGTTTTTGGGCGATTTTTATTTTTCGCGATTTTTGGGTTTGGCGATTTTTGATTTTGGCGGTATATATTCCATGACAAATCACATTGATAACTAATGAACTTGTCAAAAGACTGTCTCTTTCGTAGTGCTTCATATTTTTTACATAGGAGGTGGCACGCCCACTAATCCCACCCCGCCAAATTTTTATTGGACTACTCACATTAATATCTGATGGACTCGTGCAAAATGTCGAGTCTTTTCCTTTTATAGAACACCAGTTATATGATATTAGAAAGCTACTTTGCATGGGCGGTGCTACGCCCACTGCTACGATTACGCCCATTTTTTTGTTCGACAGATCATACAAAGAACCTCATGCAAAGTCACAAAGCCCTCTCTTGTACAGTACTCCAGATATATGACATTAAATAGTTACTTTGCATGGGGAGTGCCACGCCGATTGGTGTGAACGCGCCAATTTTTTGTCCGACTACACATACTAAGATCTGATGGTGTCGTGCAAAGTGTCAAAGCTTCCCTTTTTTAGTACACCAGTTATATGATATAAAATATTTACTATGTGCGGGCAGTGCCACGCCCACTTCTCCGATCACGCCCATTTTTGTCGAACTAATCGCATGCATAACTTATGGGCTTACACAAAGTCCCAAGACTCTCACTATTTATATTTAATTTGTATGGTAGGTGCCGCGCCTATTGGTCCGATACTGCCCATTTTTTGTCCGACTACTCACATTAATAATAGGTGACATCGGACAAATTTGAAAAGCTCTCTCTATCAGAGTACTCGAGATATATAATATTGAATTATTACTTGTATGGTTGCTACCACGCCCACTTATCCGATCTTGCCCATTTCCGGCGTAGCTACTAATATTAACAATAGGTGGCCTCACACAAATTTGCAAAGCTCTCCCTATCATAATACTCAATATATGTATATGATATTAAAAATTTCCTTTGTGTAGGTGCCCACTAAAAATATTTAAAAAATTATAGCCCATAGCACTTCCCATATCCACAGTAAGACTCTGTGAAAATTTCAGGAAGAACAGCTGAGTAGTTACGGAGATTACCCTCTACAAACAAACAAACAAACAAACACACATTACCTCTTTATTATATTAGTATAGAAGTATAGATTAAAAATAGATTGAAAAGAAAAAATTCATGATGCGCGAGATATCAATTACCTAATGAAGTAGATATTTTAATTGAAAGTAATAATGTTTAAAAAAACATCAGAACTTGAAATTGAAACAGTTTTATGGCCGGATAAAAGTGATGATGAGGAAGCAATACACTTTAATTTAAATATGTGATATTTTAAATTAAAAATGTGTGTGCATCTTATTTATTCATTTAACATATATAAAAATAGTAAGTAAAAATATATTAAATAAATTCTAGCTACCACTCCTAAGCTGTGGGAAATGATATTATAAATTGATAAACATTTTCAGCATAGCATAAGGTCTGAGGCGAAAAAGGCGTATTTTCATATATTTTTTTTTAAGATATGAATAATGTTGGATTATTTATTTAATATACACGTTATAGTATAACATTTGGAGTATCTTCGAAAAAAATGTCAATGAAAAATTTTATTAAAATAAGTCCGTGACAGCGAATTTCCGAGGCATCTCGAAAAAAGTTGTTTTGGAATGAACATCATAACTCGTTATCGGATCATGTGAAATGATAAAATTTAAATGCATTTTAAAAGCAATATGTATCCCGAGGTAATCGCGAAGAGTTTTTTAATTTTTTGCAGCATTTTGAAGTGAAAAACATGATTTTCTGGTAATTTGAAATTGTTGTAAAAAAATGGAAAAAAAGGTTTAACAAAAAACTCTTCGTGATTACCTGGTGATTCGTGTTCAGAAATAATGCATAAAATTTCAAAGGAAGAGGTCGAGTAGATTTTGAGTTATGATATTCATGGGCTTCGAACATGGTGTTTGCGAGAACCTCGATTTAAATTTTTTTAAAAACTGATTTATATACGGTACATCGCATGAGTTCGGCCTTTGGAAACGCTGTATCTACGTAAGTTTTCTTCTGGTTTAAATGAAATTTTGACACAATACTCTGGACATATTGCACATTCATTAAACGAGGAAAAACAGATATTATCATATTATTATATTTTTATAGTTATTATATTATTATATTATTATATTATTATATTATTATATTATTATATTATTTTATTATTATATTATTATATTATTATATTATTATATTATTATATTATTATATTATTTTATTATTATATTATTATATTATTATATTATTATATTATTCCTAGAATTTGCAATCGAATTTCGAGGGCTGGAATATGCTGGTTATTATACTATTATATTATGATATTACTATATTAATATATTATTATGTTATTATGTTATTATATTATTATATTATTATATTCTTATATTATTTTATTATTATATTATTATATTATTATATTATTATATTATTATATTATTATATTATTATATTATTATATTATTATATTATTATATTATTTTGTTATTATATTATTATATTATTATATTCTTATATTATTTTATTATTATATTATTATATTATTATATTATTATATTATTATATTATTATATTATTATATTATTATATTATTATATTATTATATTATTATATTATTATATTATTTTGTTATTATATTATTATATTATTTTATTATTATATTATTATATTATTATATTATTATATTATTATATTATTATATTATTATATTATTATATTATTATATTATTATATTATTATATTATTATATTATTATATTATTATATTATTATATTATTATATTATTATATTATTATATTATTATATTATTATATTATTATATTATTATATTATTATATTAATATATTATTATTTTTTTATATTATTATATCTATAATATTAATAGGCTAGGCAATTTTTAGTGACCGATGTTTTGTTCTACCGTTTTATCCCGATTTTGACCAAAAGTATGTTATTTGAAAGGTATTTCTTTTTAGCCATTTTGCAGATTTACAGATTTTTAAATTTTTTCCCTTATTTTGAGTAAATTGCATTTAAAGTTGCTACTAACACATACATAAATTTATACAATGCTATGTGTGTGTTTATTAAGTTCGTTAATGTGTTTGTAACAAAAATGAGTTTGTTTTTTTGTGTTGATTTGTGAATTGGCTATAATTGCTTAGCATACCTTTAGGGTCTTTATTAAGAGAAAAAGAAAGTTTCCTAGAATTTGCAATCGAATTTCGAGGGCTGGAATATGCTGGTTATTATATTATTATATTATGATATTACTATATTATTATATTATTATGTTATTATGTTATTATATTATTATATTATTATATTACTATATTATTAAATTATTATATTATTATATTATTATATTATTTTGTTATTATATTATTATATTATTATATAATTATATTACTATATTATTATATTATTTTATTATTATATTATTTTATTATTATATTATTATATTATTTTGTTATTATATTATTATATTATTATATTATTATATCATTATATTATTTTATTATTATATTATTATATTATTATATTAATATATTATTATATTAATTTTTTATTATATTATTTTATTATTATATTATAATATTATTATATTATTTTTTTATTATATTATTATATTATTATATTATTTTATTATTATGTTATTATATTATTTTATTATTATATTATTTTATTATTATATTATTATATTATTTTGTTATTATATTATTATATTATTATATTATTATATTATTATATTATTATATTATTATATTATTTTATTATTATATTATTATATTATTATATTATTATATATATTATTTTATTATTATATTATTATATTATTATATTATTATATTATTTTTTTATTATATTATTTTATTATTATATTATAATATTATTATATTATTTTATTATTATATTATTATATAATTATATTATTATATTATTTTATTATTATATTATTATACTATTATGTTATTTTATTATTATATTATTATATTATTATATTATTATATTATTTTATTATATTATTATATTATTATATTATTATATTATTATATTATTATATTATTATATTATTATATTATTATATTATTATATTATTATATTATTATATTATTATATTATTATATTATTATATTATTATATTATTATATTATTATATTATTATATTATTATATTATTATATTATTATATTATTATATTATTATATTATTATATTATTATATTATTATATTATTATATTATTATATTATTTTATTATTATGTTATTATATTATTATATTATTTTATTATTATATTATTATATTATTATATTATTATATTATTTTATTATTATATTATTTTATTGTTATGTTATTATATTATTATATTATTATATTATTATATTATTATATTATTTTATTATTATATTATTATATTATTATATTATTATATTATTATATTATTTTATTATATTATTATATTATTATATTATTATATTTTTATATTATTATATTATTATATTATTATATTATTATATTATTATATTATTATATTATTATATTATTATATTATTATATTATTATATTATTATATTATTATATTATTGTATTATTATATTATTTTATTATTATATTATTATATTATTATATTATTATATTATTTTATTATTTTATTATTATATTATTATATTATTATATTATTTTATTATATTATTATATTATTATATTATTATATTTTTATATTATTATATTATTATATTATTATATTATTATATTATTATATTATTATATTATTATATTATTATATTATTTTATTATTATATTATTATATTATTGTATTATTATATTATTTTATTATTATATTATTATATTATTATATTATTATATTATTATATTATTATATTATTATATTATTTTATTATTATATTATTATATTATTATATTATTATATTATTATATTATTATATTATTATATTATTATATTATTATATTATTATATTATTTTATTATTATATTATTATATTATTATATTATTTTATTATTATATTATTATATTATTATATTATTTTATTATATTATTATATTATTATATTTTTATATTATTATATTATTATATTATTATATTATTATATTATTATATTATTATATTATTTTATTATTATATTATTATATTATTTTGTTATTATATTATTATATTATTTTATTATTATATTATTATATTATTATATTATTATATTATTATATTATTTTATTATTATATTATTATATTATTATATTATTATATTATTTTATTATTATATTATTATATTATTATATTATTTTATTATAATATTATTATATTATTTTATTATTTTATTATTTTATTATTATATTATTATATTATTTTATTATTATATTATTATATTATTATATTATTATATTATTATATTATTATATTATTATATTATTATATTATTATATTATTATATTATTATATTATTATATTATTATATTATTATATTATTATATTATTTTATTATTATATTATTATATTATTTTATTGTTATATTATTTTATTATTTTATTGTTATATTATTATATTATTATTTTATTATATTATTATATTATTATATTATTTTATTATTATATTATTTTATTGTTATGTTATTATATTATTATAATATTATATTATTATATTATTATATTATTATATTATTATATTATTATATTATTATATTATTATATTATTATATTATTATATTATTATATTATTATATTATTTTATTATTATATTATTATATTATTATATTATTTTATTATTATATTATTATATTATTATATTATTTTATTATATTATTATATTATTATATTTTTATATTATTATATTATTATATTATTATATTATTATATTATTATATTATTATATTATTTTATTATTATATTATTATATTATTGTATTATTATATTATTTTATTATTATATTATTATATTATTATATTATTATATTATTATATTATTATATTATTTTATTATTATATTATTATATTATTATATTATTATATTATTATATTATTTTATTATTATATTATTATATTATTTTATTATTATATTATTATATTATTATATTATTTTATTATATTATTATATTATTATATTTTTATATTATTATATTATTATATTATTATATTATTATATTATTTTATTATTATATTATTATATTATTTTATTATTATATTATTATATTATTATATTATTTTATTATTATATTATTTTATTATTATATTATTATATTATAATATTATTATATTATTTTATTATTATATTATTATATTATTATATTATTATATTATTATATTATTTTATTATTATATTATTTTATTATTATATTATTATATTATTATATTATTATATTATTTTATTATAATATTATTATATTATTTTATTATTTTATTATTATATTATTATATTATTTTATTATTATATTATTATATTATTATATTATTATATTACTATATTATTATATTATTATATTATTATATTATTATATTATTATATTATTATATTATTATATTATTATATCATTATATTATTATATTATTTTATTATTATATTATTATATTATTTTATTGTTATATTATTATATTATTTTATTATTTTATTATTATATTATTATATTATTATATTATTATATTATTATATTATTATATTATTATATTATTATATTATTATATTATTATATTATTATATTATTATATTATTATATTATTATATTATTATATTATTATATTATTATATTATTATATTATTATATTACTATATTATTATATTATTATATTATTATATTATTATATTATTATATTATTATATTATTATATTATTATATTATTACATTATTATATTATTATATTATTATATTATTATATTATTATATTATTATATTATTATATATTATATTAATATAATTTTATTATTTTTTATAAAAATAAATAATAATAGTTTCGATCTTTATTATTTTAATGATTGAGTTTGAAATTATTCAGGTTCAAGATCAAATGTTTTTACTTTAAATAAAGCAAAAACATTGGCATATTTAATTCAAAAACTGATCTATATTCTGCATGAAAAGTTATAGAGCTGTTTCAGGAAGAGACACCAACCCTCATCAGTAACCAAAAGCAGTAGATAGTTTGTTTGGTAAAAAGCTAAATTCATATATATTTGGTGAAAACAACCAAATGAGAATTCAAGCAAAAGTTATACTATTTAAGCCTCTTCCAATATAACAGACTAAGATATAGAACAACTTTGAAACAAATATGATTGTATACGAGTACTCATTGCATATTACAATATACATGTTTGTTTTTGTCTTGAAAAAAAAACAAGAAAAACAATTTGTTTTTGCTAAATTTACATTTAGCGATAACGGCGTGCCCTGCGTATTTTTAATTTTATTATTTTTTATGAAAAATAAAAAATCTTATTTTCGATCTTTATCATTTTAATGATTGAGTTTTAGATTATTTATCTATATATTTCTGAATAAAATATGGAGATCCATAAATGACCCAAAGCTAATAAAAAATAATTTATTCAAACTAATATCAAATATAAAATTAATTCTATTTATTTTGGTGTATTTAAGGATGATTTAGTGTGCGATTCAAATTGTTTTCTGTAATCACTTACGACTTGCAATAAGTATTGCTTTTCTTTAATTTTATATCATTATATCAATTTTATATCTCATATCCATTTAAATGAAATGTCTTTTATTAGCTTTGGGTCATTTGAGGGCCTTCTTGTTATATTTAGAAAAATATAGATAGCTTTTGTACATAAAATAAATTTATAACAAAATTGGTTAATAGTTGTTTTAATTTATATTCGCGAGCAATAAGCAGATAATTGCACCAAAGATATATCACAATGAATTATTTTGATCCCGACAGCACTAAAGGGTTAAATAAATAAAAATTAACCGAATTATTTTTCTTAAATTCTAAATAGTGACTTCATGGAGCTAAATAGAAAAATTCTTTTTCGGTAATTTTTATTTAAAAATATCTTAAAATCCAAAGCTGGTCTTGGCAAATTAATGGGTTAACGTTTTCGGATTTTTCTCAAATTTTAGGAAGGAAAGCTTTATGTACTAGGTTATTATATTTTAAGCGTCGGATCTAAAAATTCAATAGCACTTACAAAATATTTGAATTTTTTGAATAAATTGTTTTTTATTAGCTTGTAGTCATATGTGACTCCAATTCCAAAAGGGTTGATAGGGTCATAAAATTTTTTCCCGAAACCGTAGGCCATTAAGATAAAAAGATAAACTATAACATTTAAAAGTAGAAAAGTGATTAATTTTTGATACAAAGTATTTAGAAATGGTACATTAAAAGATTATTTTACAAAAATCCCATTTTCTCGAAATCCGCAAAAATAAAATCCTTGCCAAAAAAATTCTGTAATACGCATTAACCTTAAAATTCACACAGTTAATTTGCAACATACATTTAACAGAACCTTAAAGTGCTAGATCAATTTATTTAAATTTTGTTTAAGAACATTTTTCAAAACTTGGAAAAGGAGTTTTCGAAATTTTATCAAAAAAAATTTCCATTATCGGTCTCAATTCTTAATTGGGTAACAAGGTGGTAATAAAACAATAGTTCATATCTGAGTACGTACATGTATAGAGACTAAAACAGAATGTTGGCTTTAATTAATATCTTAAAGTTGAAAAAAATTCCATCAAATTTCATGATCTAGTTTTTTTTTTTTTTTTTTTTTGGCACAAAAGTGGTCTGGGGCATTTGCTATTTCTTGGCGAGCTTTTATTAAATTTTCAAATTTTATAGCTTTTTGGAAATATAATTTAATACTGATCCAGAATTATATAACAATTTGTCGGAAAAAGTAAACTATAGAACGAAATTTTCTTAAAATCTGAAAGAAAGTCATATTTTCCCCATATAAAACACACTTGAAATTTTCAATCGCGTTGAGCCACCTCTAAATGCTTTTTGATTGGCCCAGTTTTTTTGCTATTCACATATTTTTAGGGGGTGCTACCGAGAGTTTGAACATTTTTTTTCTCCATATAATGAAGGGCCACCCAAGGACAGGACAAGAAATAAACAATTCATAAAAAAAATATGTAAATTAAAGTTATTAAAATTAAAACATAAAAAAGTATTAATCATGATATATGCAACTATAAAAGAAAAACTACCAGGAGTATTTAATTAAAAAGATAAAAAAATTTTTTAAAACTCATTGCGTTCTGTTTATTTGTTGGCTATGTTGAAGGCCATTCCAAGGACGAGTGGCATTTATGAAGAACTGACATTCAGAAACGAGACACTGGAATTTGGGAATTATGACATTTTTGCCTCTTGACGATCTAGCATAGCGTATATTTTGAAAAAGGTATTGCGGTTTTTGAGGGTATATAACATTCGAAAAATTATTAAGGTTTTAATCTTTAACAACTTTTCAGACGAAACTCCATAGAGAGACTTTGAATAGGACGATACTTGATCTGGCTTTTTAATTGCGTAAACATATCGTATGATATTGTTATATAGAACTTCAAGTTTTTCTTACTTATAGAGTCACAATTAGAAAACGATTCACAACCGTAAGTAAGACTTGGAATCAGAAAAGCTTTCGCGAGTAGCATTCTTACTTTCAGCAGCGTGAAGGCCTGAACAGACCACAAAGTTCCTAATTTGACATACATTTGCACAACCAGAGCATTGATATTATTTGACCAAGTTAAGTTACTGTTAAACACTATTCCCAAATTTTTTGCCGTTTGTACAATATCAATTTTCTCGTTAGTTATAATGATGTCATCTTGAATAAGTAGATTTACCGTTTTCTTGTGAATTACGATACATTTAGATTTTCGTGGACTTAAACACAGGCCTTTTGTTGATGCCCAATTAGATATATTGTTTAAATCTTGATTGAGTTTATTAATGTTTTCTCTGATTTATTGAACTGGACTACTTAAATACAATTTTACATTGTCTGCATACATGTGGATCTTACAGTGAGATAAAATATTTAGCGTTGATAGAAAAAAGTAGTGGTCCCAGAAGAGATCCCTGAGGTAAACCTCTTGTTAATATAAGGGGATTGGACTCAATGCCGTTTAAACATACCGACTGCATGTGGTCAGTGAAGTAAAATTATATAAGTTGTGACAATGTTGATGAACATTTAAAATGTGATCTTAGGTTAGTACATAATATTTGATGGTTAACTGCGTCAAAAGCCTTGGAGTGTTCGAGTAGCACCAATTAATACTTCAATTAAAGCAGTTACACAGCTGTGACTGCTAGACTTAAAACACATTCTCTAAAATCATGGTATAGTGTATCGTATTGCGGTGTAAACTGACAATTATTTTCTTACTTTCTGAGATTTAATTTTCCAAACCTGACAAATAAATTTGTTTATTTGGTTGGACTTATTATTTCAGAATCTTTTTTGGTTCTTGTACCAGTATAGGATTCATACAATTTCCGGGAAGTTATAACTTTTAACTCAAAAGTATTAAATCAGATACAAGTTTGGTTTTCCTTTGTTATATCTGAATTCTATAATTCTAATTACAAATTTGTTTGTTTTATACCTACCTTCACTTTGTTACAAAATTTGTAAATTTATATTTTGTTCAAAATATATTTAGGGTATTCACAAGGGTGTCCTAAGTGCTTTATGTGTCGTATGTGCTAAAATAATACAACAGTTGTGAAATTTTTGTTGATATTTTACATAAAAAAATCTTTTACGACAATACAACGTTTGCAGGTATGTTTCTGCGGTGGACTATTTGATAAGCTGTTCCTTGTTTACCATTTAATCAGCTCATGTTGTATATTACGTTTCGTTTAAGTTTTGTGGCAAAATATAAATAATTAATAAAAAAAAATGAAAGGAAATACTGATATTGAGGTAAGTTTTTGTATAAAAGAACAAATATTTAGCTTATATTTAAATTTAAGTTTGTTTTGCATAAGAAGCAGAAGCGCGCTCGTACCAATCCTACCAGAAAATGGACTGTGGCCGAAGAAAAGGCGTTAATTGGTCACATGTTGGAACACCTGGTAACGAGGTTTGAGTTTATTCATTCATGTAATACAAAATATTTAAATCTTTTTTTGTGTGTATTATAAAAACCAATAGCCCAAATATACTACAGACGGTTCAGTGAAGAAAGAAATGTTCCTGTATAATAGCGCTGGCAGCATGAATGATGAAACTGTAAAAAGTAAGTACAGATACAAATATTCTTAGATTTATATTTTGAAATCTTGTAACTATAATCTTTGTTTCTAGACACTTTACTTAAAATGTGCAATTATTATTTTGAATTTGACAACATTTTTCAACATAAATTTGCTGCTAAACTGAATTAGATTTTGACGAAAGTACACAAGAAAGTTCGTTGATAGAAATGGAAATCGTACCTTCGACAAACCGAAAGAGCATTTATTCCCGAACTGCTGTGTCCGACATCATGCAGTTCCAAGCAGCGATAATGCAATTAACCCTTCTGCACTCCTTTGGTCAATTTGACCCAATTTTGGTTTTCAATCGCAAAATTTTTCCCTTGAGCTATAAGATATGAACGTGAAACTTTAATTTATCCAGTACAGGGACGAAAATTATGCTTTTAAAATAAAATAATAAAATTTAATTTTTTCCTCCCCCCTCCACATTTCAAAACACGATTTATACACATTTATACACAATATTGCAATCTTAATTCCACTTTACCATTTTTTTCCTATTGAAAATAATTGAATTGAGTTCATCTTCATTCAGAATCATCGATCTATCATTTTTTAAGTCAAATAATCAATAAAATCGCTTTCAGTGAATATTTTTTCATTAAAAATTTCATTATTCTCAAACTGTGGGTGGGATTTGGAGAATCCCGCAAACATATCTCTTAAAATTTGTTTTATGATGATATGAGTTCAGTTTAATTTTTGGTGATCAGCGTGCATACATATATATATATATATATTTTCTTTTTTTTTTTGTAATTCATCATAATTGAGTATTTTTATATAATGCCACAAAGAAGAAAACTAAGTATTGTAAAACAAAATTTCTAACATATGACTGTTCCATAATGAAATTCTTTGTGATCTTGCATCACATAATGAATGACGAAGATGATAACATTTTTGATGTAGACGAAATGTTTTCGCCCAACAACGATGCAGAAGGCGATTCATATTCATCATCAAATAATAGCGTGAATGCGTGGATGTGGAAATTGAAATTGAGTATGGAAATTGCAGGACAAATTGATCACAGCACTTCAGTTACATATTTATCTGAGGGAAAAAATGTAGTTTGGAAAGAACAACCACCACTTCAAATAGCCAGGTTACCAAAAAACCAAATTTTATTGAATAAGCCTGGACCTACCAAAAGAGCAACATCTATTATTACAGATATAAAGTCTTCGTTCGATTTGTTCATATCACCAAAGATAAAAAATATTGTGATTCAAATGACAAATCATAAAGGTGTAGAATTATATGGAAATAATTGATACGATAGAGCTTGATGCATATCTTGGATTACAAATAATGGCAGGAGTTTATAAATCTCATGGAGAAAATCTCACTAGCTTGTGGAATGGAAAAATGGAAGACCGAGCAAAAATGAGTCTTAAGCGATTTGCGAGCATATCAAAGTACCTACGGCTTGACAGCTCTGAAGACTTGGTGACAAACTGCACCAATAAAAACGTTTTGGAGTAATCAGCTCAAAATTTTTTACAATCCACATAAAAATGTTACTGTAGATGAACAATTCGAGGTCGGTGCAGTTTTAGTCAATATATTCCATCAAAGCCCGCCAGATATGGCTTAAAAATTTGGGCACTTTGCGATTCCACAACTAAATATGCCTGGAATGTGGAAGTGACTGGGCGATTCCTGTTGCATTATTTTCAAATATGATACTGATATGAATTTCAATAAAAACTTCAGATGCAGGCTGTATCCAGTAGAACTTGCATATCAGCTAATAAATTAGCATATTTTGCGAAGAAAGGTTTTGACACATGGACCATCAGCAAAAAAACTTGTTAAAAATATTCCAGAACAAAATAATCTCACAGGTGCCTCGCAACGTTCTAAACAAAGAGTATAAGAGTATATACACCATTATCCAGTAATTTACCAAATAATTGATAGCGCTGTTTTCTTTGTCAACATGGGAGGAATTCAAATTAGCATTCCATTAATTGAGGTCACATTGTGCATAAATTGTCACACAAATCCTTAAATTTTTCAAAATTAGCTTTAAATATATAATTATTATTTTATTTTTCAAAAAAAGGTTGAATTTCAAATTTAATTTTATTTTATATATATTTTTTTTTTTAATAATTGATAAGGAAGGGATTATATATTTTACTTTTCATTATTTTTTATTATCTATATATATAAAATTCATTTTCTGTTTGTTTGTTTGTTTGTTTGTTTGACCGCTATACAAATTTTTATTTTTCAACGGATTTTCCTGAAATTTTGTACACACGATCTCTATGCCCCAGGAAAGGTCACCATATACTCTCTACCGGCCACGCCTTCTTTTACGCCCACTTTTTATGTAAAATTCATTTTCTGTTTTATTCATATTTGTTCACTATACAAATTTTTATTTGTTAACAGATTTCTCTGAAATTCGGTACACACGATCCCTGTACTCCAGCTAAGGTCGCCATATACTTCTCTATCGACCACGCCTACTTTTACGCCCACTTTTATATACACTTAATTCTCTGCTTTTTGGTATATTTGTTCGGTATAAAAATTTTTATTTTTCAACGCATTTCTCTGTAATTTGGTACACACGATCTTTGTACCTCAGGCCAGGTCACCGGGTGATTCTTGCGGCCACGCCTACTTTTACGCCCACTTTTTGTATACAATTCATTTTGTTTTTTGGTATATTTGTTCGGTATACAAATTTTTATTTTTCAACCGATTTCTCTGAAATTTGGTACACACGATCTCTCTCCTCCAGGGAAAGTCGACATATTCTTCGTACCGGTCACGCCTACTATTACGCCCACTTTTTGTATACAATTCATATTCTGTTTTTTGGTACATTTGTTCGCTACACAATTTTTGTTAACGAATTTCTTTGAAATTTGCTACACACGATCTCTGTACTCCAGAGAGGTCGCCATATGGTTCTTGCCGGTCTAGCCTACTTCTACGCCCGCTTTTTATACAAAATTAATTTTCTGTTTTTTGTATATTTGTTCACTATAGAAATTTTTATTTTTCAAGGGATGTCTAAAATTTGGTCACACGATCTCTATACTACAGGTCACCATATGCTTCTTACAGGCCACGCCTACTTTGCGCCAACTTCTGTGTATATAAAACATATTTTCTCCTTTTATTTGTTTCTTTATTTGATTGCTATAAAAACTTTTATTTTTCAATGGCTTTCTTCGAAATTTAGTACATATTCCAGGGAAGGTCGCTATATGATTTTTACCGACCACGCCTACTTTTACGCCTAATTTTCTTATAAAATTCATATTTTGTTGTGTGGTATATTTCTTCCCTATACAAATTTGTACTTTTCAACGGATTTCTCTGAAATTTGGTTTACACGGAAATAACTTCACGGTGAACAAATTCCCAAACTTAAAAAAAGATACCCAAAAGAAATGAACAAATTCCCCATTTATTTTTAATCGAAATACAAAATGAACTTACTCTCCAAATAAATTCTTAAATTCTTACATATTTTTATTTAATGAATTTTGTTAAATATTTATTTTAGTAAACATTTGCATACTGCTCTCAATATATGTCCAACAAAAAATGCATTTAAAATGAGTATTCTTTTCAAAATAAGTTGGCAACAGCTGCGCGGCAGCACAGTTGTGGTTGCCAAACGCAATGAAGCGGCGTGCGACCGCGGACTCGGACGCGACGGGTGCGGAAGCGACGCGATCTCGGAACACAGCTCAGCTAAAATATCGCAATGATTTAAAAAAAATAAGTTTTAGGAATTAAAATAAGTTAACGAGAACTAAGCGGAGGCACGGGTAGTAGCTGCGAGGTGCGCGCACGCGACGCGCTCGCGGAACACAGCTCAGCTAAAATATCGACCGCGGACTCGGACGCGACGGATGCGCACACGACGCGCTTTCGGAACACAGCTCAGCTAAAATATCGCAATGCTCTAAAAAATATGTTTTAGGAATTAAAATAAGTTAACGAGAACTAAGAGGAGGCACGGGTACTAGCTGCGAGGAAGCGGCGCGAGGCGCGCGGACGCGACGAGCTCGCGGAACACAGCTGAGCTAAAATATCGCAATGATCTGAAAAATATATTTTGGCGATTAAAATAAGTTGACAGCAACTGCGCAGCAGCACGGGTGTGGCTGCCAAATGCGCGGAGCGCGACCGCTGATTTGGACGCGATGGATGCGCACGCGACACGCTCTCGGAACACAGCTCAGCTAAAATATCGCAATGCTGTAAAAAATATGTTTTAGGAATTAAAATAAGTTAACGAGAACTAAAAGGAGGCACGGGTACTAGCTGCGAGGAAGCGGCGCGAGGCGCGCGGACGCGACGAGCTCGCGGAACACAGCTCAGCTAAAATATCGCAATGATCTGAAAAATATATTTTGGCGATTAAAATAAGTTGACAGCAACTGCGCGGCAGCACGGGTGTGGCTGCCAAACGCGCGGCGCGCGACCTCTGACTCGGACGCGATGGATGCGCACGCGACGCGCTCTCGGAACACAGCTCAGCTAAAATATCGCAATGCTCTAAAAAATATGTTTTAGGAATTAAAATAAGTTAACGAGAACTAAGCGGCAGCACGGGTAGTAGCTGCGAGGAAGCGGCGCGAGGCGCGCTGACGCGGACGCGACGGATGCAGACGCGACGCGCTCGCGGAACACAGCTTACCAAAAGTATCGCAATGATCTGAAAAATATATTTTGGCGATTAAAATAAGTTGACAACAACTGCGCGGCAGCACGGGTCTGGCTGCCAAACGCGCGGAAGCGGACGCGACTTGCTCGCGGAACACAGCTTAGTGAAATGTGATATATTTTATCTACGTATGTGAAATAATTATCTGTTGATCAAAATAGGACACACATATACTATAAGCAGTTGCTTAAAGAAACCTTGCGACACAATATTAAACGTCGCATTAGTCTTTCATTTCTGAAACTTGAATTTGACGTCTCTGCTCAATGATGATCACTTATTGAATGAATAAATTAAATTTTTAAAAGTTTTGGTTCCTTTAATTTGCGGCCCATTCCGTTATATTTGATGTTTATAAATAAACTGAAAAAAAAAAACTTAAAGCGGTTTCGCACCTTATTTTTGAAGCATTTTTGCTGCAGCATCTTATAAAAAACTTCTAAATTAAAAAACCAAAAACTTTTTAATTGAAATAAAAAATGAATTTACTGCCCATACAAATTTTTGGGGAGAAAGTTCATTTTATTGGGGAATTTGCTAATTGGGGACTAAGTACTCAGCGCCTGATAAGCATAGTGAACCATTTTTCAAGTCAAAGGCCTTTTCATCCCGGGCAAGACCGTGTAAAAACGGCTAGTACTAAATAAAAAAAACACAAAACAAATAAATTTCCTATATTAAATATGAAATTTTGTTTAATTTTTTATATCCATGGGATGCAGAAGGGTTAAAGAGGCAGAGAATGGACCAAGACATAGAAATAAATTAAAGAGAGCTAAATTTGAAAGAAAGAGAATTGAATAATAAAAAAAAAGAATTTGCAATTAAAGAAAAGGAAATTGAATTTAAAGAAAAAGAGATGTATAGTCAGGAAAAAATAAAAATTCTCGAATTAGAATTGAAAGAGCGATTGGCTATGGAGGAGTTAAAATCCAAATAAAAATAATGCGTATTATATATTTCTTTATTGTTATTGATTATATTACTTAATTTTATTTTTTTTTTTTATTTTTTATTTAATTGTCTTGAATTATTATTATTTTATTTAATTTTTATTTGTTACAGTATATAATTTTTTTTTTATTTTATGACCTGTTTCCATATCACAAGCAAGTTCTCATGCAGACGACCGCTACACAGACAAGTACGTAAGCGAATGAGTTTTTATATTACAATTGTCTGACTTACGTTTTGTAACGCTGCTTTTTTGTAGTATCAAATTATATTATTGCCGTAGTTTATAATTTGGTATTATGTTTACTTTTTTCATGATAAAATACGATTTTTTCATTATTAAATGGTAACCGCAGTATGAATAAAGGAGAATAAAAAGCAGTTGTTTTTTATTTACAAAACAAAATTGATTTCAAAAATTTTCTGTGACTAAAATTTTTAATAACTTAAATTTATAAAAGAAAAATATGTTTCCAACTGCCGAACTACATTTTGATAGTGACTCAAGTGGGAGCGATAGTGTGGACATTCGTTTAAGACACAGAAATATCCGAGATGCCTTAAATGTATTGGAACTGATTTAAAATTCTTATTATTTTTATTTATTTTATTAATAATTTCATTATCTATGTATATACTTACAATTTTATATCGTTTATTTCCATAATTATATTTATTTATTTATTTATAAAACAATTACTTTTTTCGATTGTCTGCTTTTGACAATATTGACAGTCCAAATTGTAATGTAAAAACCACAAAAAATAGAACTGTTACGTTTTCGCTCAACAAAACTTGACACTTATTTTATAACAACCCAATACAAATTTCCATACTCAATTGAACAATTCATTAATTTGTCTTATGAATAACTGACAGTTCCTTATTTTTTTTTAATTAAAGTACAAATATACATACCTGTATCAATATTCAATGCAAAACTTTTAACTTTTTTAGTTATGAACCGATTTATATAAAAAGGGTTATCCAATTGTGACTTGCCTTATTCGCAATTTATGATGACACACAGCTTGCATTTTAATAGCATATTGCCGTTTACGGGAAAAGTAAAGCTCATAGTTTCAGTTAGGTGCTTCAGCTTCAGATCCGTCAATATAACCAACACATCCAGGCATCTCATGGCTTGTTTCTGAAACTAGTTTTATTCTTTCGGTTTCATTAGGCCAATACAAAAAGCTGTGCTTCAAGTTTAAAATGGTTTTAAAAACACGTCACATTTTGAATAGTGCCACCATCACCTACACCAAAAAGAGATGCACATTCGCGTATGATTAGCTCATCGCCTGATGATCCCAATCAGGATCAACTCAATTGGAAGTTGTGCTTTGGTGTTTTTTGTTTTAAAGACGCCACTAAATTTTATTAAATCCAGGATATATGCAAATGCAGCTGAACGTACGCGAACCATTTGGTTAAGCGTGTTGTTGTCGAAGTTTCCCAAAACTTTGTGCTGCCAATGTGTTGATTTTGGTAGTCCTAGATGAACACTTCTGCGATTATTCAGCAAGCAAATCATGTTTATCCTGAAATTTTCATGAATTTCATCCTCCTCTTCTTCATCATCTCCTACCACTTACCTGCATCAACCATAAGTACTTCAGATCAGAGTTCAGAAAAAAACACACACTGAATAAAAAACTCGTACATATATGTAAACAAACATAACTTAGACCAACACACACATATTTTTATTTTCATATCAATTATGTTTGTTTTTAAATTTTCTTCGGTGCCCAACACAACCACGACTGTGTTCGTTTTAATATTTCGTTATTTACACGAACATTTTTCTATCACGTACTTTTTTTTTCAATCACACATAAAGCACACATTTTTGAGTGTTGCTTTATTTGAAGTTGATGTTCTGGTACGTGTAGTGAAAAAAAACACAGAACATGTAAAATAAACAGGTTCGAGTTCAGTTATATTTTAAGTCGTGTTGTGGCTCGTGTAGTAAGAAAAAACACAACATGTACAATAAACAGGTTCGAGTTCAGTTATATTTTAAACACGACTTAAAATATAACTGAACTCGAACCTGTTTACTGTACATGTTCTGTTGTTTCTTACTACACGAGCCACAACACGACTTAAAATATAACTGAACTCGAACCTGTTTATTTTACATGTTCTGTGTTTTTTTTCACTACACGTACCAGAACATCAACTTCAAATAAAGCAACACTCAAAAATGTGTGCTTTATGTGTGATTGAAGCAAAAAGTATGTGATACAAAAATGTTCGTGTAAATAACGAAATATTAAAACGAACACAGTCATGGTTGTGTTGGGTACCGTAGAAAATTTTGAAACGCACATAATTGATATGAAAATAAAGATATGTGTTGGCTGCTTTTGAACAGAACATTGTGTGTTTCGTGTGTGTATTTTCTGAACCTTGCTTCAGATGCATAATTTTCGCATAAAGCTTTTATATTTTTACTTTTTTCGCTTTTAGAAGGCATTTTTATTTTATATATTTTTATGATATTTGGTGTTTATGTTAATGACGTTTTGAATTTAACGTTTTTTCAGATTTTAGTATATGAATATACAAGAGGTTATTCACATATGTACTATATTATTCTTGTATTTCTTTACAACTTACAACGTTAGTACACCTCATGAATTCCCCAATTGCTTTAATAGAATCAGATATTGCCATCGCCAATATTTGTTCTTTCAATTGAACAATATTAGTAGCACTGTTCAATAATTTTCAGACCGTTGCATATTGTCTAATTAACCCTTTATCAAACGCCAAGGTGTACACATGCAAACGAATCCCAGGGCCTGGCTGGGGTTATTTGAATTTTTGTAGCCATAAGGGCTACCGCAAGAAAATTAATAAAATATACTAATATTTTTTTTATTAATAAACTATCTACAATATTAATAGGCTAGGCGATTTTTTGTTACCGATGTTTTGTTCTACCATTTTATCACGATTTTAACCAAATGTATATTATTTGAAAGGTCTTTCTATTTAGCTGTTCATCAGATTTACAGATTTTTAAATATTTTCCTCTATTTTGAGTAAATTGGATTTAAAGTTGCTACTAACACATACATAAAATTATTCAAATGCTATGTGTGTGTTTATTAAATTAGTTAGTGTGTTTGTTAAGAAGTTAGTTATCTTCATTCACAATAATAATAAACCAAAAAGTGTTTGGTTGTGAATTGGTTAAGTTGAAAAATAAAGTTGCCTAGAAATTGAAATAGAATTTCGGGCTCTGGAATCTGATAGTATTTATTAATATTCACAAGAAAGTATATGTTCAGATAAAAAAACGCAACGAAATATTAAAAAAAGGTATATAAAAAAATAAATACAAATTAATTTTTAAAATTAAAGGCAAACTCATAAAGTCAATTTTAATACTTTAATACGAGTTTTTGCATCGCATGCTCACCACATTTTGATGTCATACTTAGCAGCTTTGTTTTTGCTCTGAACGGATAATGTTGCTCATCTACCGTAATATCTTCATGCCGTTTATTATTAATTTTTAGGTTTATACGTGTATTTAGTAAGTTCCAGCTATCTCGTTGTGGAGCTGCTTTATCAGGCTGAGACCGAAATAACCTAGTACGTCTATCACCGAATCGAATAAACCTCAATAGGTTTTGAAATCTCTTTAACGACATTGTTGCTCGAAATATATGGATATAATGGTCAACCAAACGAAGAGCGTTGATCATTTATGAGATGTTGCAAACAATAAGATTCAGCTTTTTATACAAAAGCGCAAAATAATCGTTATAAATTGCACAATCACAATCACTAGCAGAAAGAAAACAATCACTAGCAGAAAATTGTATCAACTAGCGTAATTCTTCGAAATTAAAGTAAAGAAAGATTTTTTTGAGTTGTGTGGTGCCCTGGCGGTACAAATATGAATAAAAATTTCTTGAAAATGATTGCTACGCCCACAGATAAAAATATTTTATTTCTTCCCAACTTTTCTACACAAAGTACTTTTATTGAGGAATTCATAAAAAATTAACAATGGTTGTTGATGTTATCTAGGTAAAAAATTAAAAAAGTTCAAAAATGCATGGCTAGGACCTGGTATCCACTTAAGGGTTAAATGTTAATTAATTCTAATAAATTTAAAGTTAATTGTTTTTTTTGCCAGTATTTATTATAATTTCTTACTTGTTGTGTTTTATAAAAAAAAAAAACAAAGATTATTTTATGGAAAGAATTAATTTCCATCTGAAAAATGCATAAAAACTTTTAGTGGTTAACGGAATTTTTTTTTCTATTGAAAATACACACATTTTATGAGAATTGTGTTGATATGGTAGATAATGCAGAAAACCTATTATATTTTAAAGTATTTATGAATAACAATAAAAATGATTATTGCAAACATAAAATAAATTTATAGTGTCTACGGAATTCTTTCCATCAAAACTTCGATTAAGTTCTTAGCCGGCGTTCGGATTGATTGCAATTGTAATTCATTAACCGTAATGTTAATTATTTTGTTACAATAGAAAGTAGTTAGCTGTTATTAAGTTGCTACTGAAACAGTCGAAAGTTTCGGTAGGCGAATTTTTTTTCTGTGTGTTCTTGATATTATTTTTCTATTTCTAACGGAATTCCAACGCATCTTTTCTTTTTGTGTGTACCAAATGTGGTATCACGGGTCACGTTATGCATGGTGTTCCATGAGTTGGCGTCAATTTTTCTACATAATTCTGATAATGTGGATGAATGTACTTAAAACTGTAGAAATTTAAACACTAAACCATCGCATTAATCAAAAGTTGATAATGGGAAAAGATAACAAAATGAAAAACGGGAAAGGGAAAACATATTGATGCCTTAGTGACATAATAATGTTTATGACAGCTCTGTAGATTTTTCTTGCTACTTTTCTCATAAACGAATCTTCGAATTACGATTAGATATCACTGTAGTGAAAAACGTTTGAGTTTCTTAAAAGATATTCCCCATAGAGCTATGAACGACTGTGCGGAATATTCGTACACATGCAAAACTGATGAACTTGGCTTGTGTAAAAAAAAACATACACATGTCTTTAGCTGCCACATGATTGATGTTCATATTTACAATTTATACATTGTGACTGTTAACACTTGATGTAAATAGAAAACACAACAACACACACATAAAAATATTATTTTTTTTCTTTCTTATTCACTTGTGGTAAATACAACAGATGTTTATTTCTTAATTCACAACGTCTGCGTTGGCACAGGTCTCTTTATACATTTTTCAGTCTGTATCATTTGTAAAAAGTGAGGAAATTACAGTGCTGTTGTTACTAGAAACAAGTTCAATGTTATTTTGTTTAAAATTATTATTTGAGTCTAAGAAAGTACAAAAGTCTTTCCGTTGAAATTAAGTAATTGAATGCGTTATGCCAAATGCTTACGTTAACATGTAAAAATTCATAAAAAAAAAACAAATTTAATGAAATATATTTTATCCAATTTTTGATTTATGGTACATTTGGGTTATCTTATATTCAAGATTTATGGTTTTCGGCTTGATTTAACGAACTCTCATTGGTACGGAAACACAAAGATGCTCACGCAAAACCATTGATTTTATTTATTTTTCCTTTTTTTTTCTGAACCACATAATTTTTTTTTCACACATATCCCTTCCGTACGGAGACGAACTTGTCCTGTGTGGGGCCTAACTGGTAAAAAATTGCAGAATCTGAAAAATATGAAATATTTCTATCTACAGACAAGACCATGGGATCAGTTTTTGGGAGAAGCGTTGTATAGGCGGACGTTGTATAGGTTGCACTATAGTCCAACTGTTTGAGCTGGGGGTTTTTTATTGTTCGTCTTGATCCCATCGATCCCTCTTTTGGGATTTGTTTCCAAAACTTGATTTTTTCGAAAAAAAAAGGATTTTTGGTGCAAACGTCACCCTATGGAGAGCCAGAATGTTTTTTTTCAAAAACGGCCATAATGTTCCGAAAATTTTCGTGTATAAGCGATTTATTTACTGTAATATTACTTACTTTTGGAAGAAAATTTATTGAATAAAGAGTATTCAATATCATTCTTGGAATACTCACAAATTTTTTCCAATATTTTGGCCACATGTTTCGACATTTAAAAACAAAATTTTTTTTATTTTATTTATTTTATTTTTTTTTTTTTAAAACTTTTCTTGTTAAAAGCGGGAAGCTCGATGTTGATTTTAGATCCATGGTTTCATGATAGACAAACCTTCATAGAATTCGTCGCAGTTTACGATTTTGATAACCGCTGGGTGAACATTTTTTAATCCATAAAAATTGAAAAACTTTAATGTTGAGCTTTGTGCAACATTTGAGAGCTGTAATCAAGAATCAAGGGCGTATTTGTGAAAAAAAATTAAAAGTTTTTTCAACATAAGCAACAATTACATATAGTTACTAAAGCGATATAGCTTTTTCGATAGAAAATTTAAAAACGGATCAGTGGCTTAAAATGTGCCAGCAGATAATAATCTAACACACAAAAACAAAGTTTTTTTAAAACTCTTTTTTTCCTTATGCATATGAGTTTTGAATCTCTCCGTAGCTGCGCGTGACTTTGCGTGACTATTTTGAAATTAATCTTTGGCCACAACAAGTCTATGAACAAAGTTTTACATCGATCGGATTAGTGGAAATGGGTTTTAAATCATTCCGTGACTGTGCGTGACCATGCCTGACTGTGCTTGACTAAGTCAAAGTTAATCATTTTTTCACAGCAAGTGTATGGACCCAGTTTAAGATCGGTTTGATGAGGGGAAATTACATTTAAATCACTCCGTGACTGTGTGTGATATGTGTGACTATGCGTGACTATGCGTGACTACCCCAAAATTAATCTGTAGTCAAAACAAGACTATGGGCCAAGTTTCAGATCAATTGGATAAGAGGGCATGGGGTTGACACACGACAGACAGACAGACAGAGAGTATAAGTTAAAAGAAAGAGTTTAAAAAGATGTAGGGTATGCTGTTAATGACTATTTAAGAAGCTCAACTGTTCACCCTAAAACAAAGGTACCGAAGCTATTGAATTTTGATGAGGAATGTAGATGGAGCTTAAAACCGTTTTCCCCTTTCTTTGTATTTTATTTGTTTTGTTGAATAGTCATTTTATGTCATTGTTTTTCTCTGCTGAATCGATATTTAACAACGTTTCATATGCGCCCTTTTTTCAATATGCCTTCATTGCTTGTGTATTATTCTTACTATTTCCTTTACATCATTCTGTACGAAACAATAATACCAAATATGCGTGTGATTGTTAGCATTGACTTTGTAACACATATTTAAATTTCGGTTAAATTCTTCTCCCAAATTTTTTAAATGGTGTAGAGTTTTATTCGTGGAAAAACATAATTTGTTATGATTTGGACAGACAGTAGCAAATATATTTTTTTGAAATACTGGTGGCTAGATTTTATATATAAAGGACTGGTACGTGTATTATGTTCGTGTTAATATATTTAGCAAATATTAAATTTGGTTCTTTATTTTTAGATCGATATATAGTCATTTACATAATTCAGTTAAATTTTTATACAATATACCACAATGTGCTGATGTTTATCACTACTAAAAATATTGGACCTAAGACCATTTGTTACTACACTGACCGACATAGTATCACTGTCTGAGCTGGCTAAGTGACGTTCGTCCGTCCGACTTTCCGTCCCTCTAACTACTACTACTGCCGTTTGTGCTGCTGTTTGTAACTACCAAAAATATTTGACATAGACCTATCTTTTATTATACCGATCGACTCAGAATCACTTACTGAGTCGTTTTAGCGATATCCGTCCGTATAAATTGCCATAAGATACATATTATCATATAGATCTCAGTCAAATTGGGTTTGTATGTGTTTATTATATCCACTAATCAGTAGTCCAAAAATACTTCCTATAGGACAAATCTTCGTCATTGTCCCCATATAGAGCTGCTTCACCTAAATCTATCAAAAAACAAAAATATTGAACCGATTTTTCTCAAATTTGGTTTGTATATATTCTTTCAAAATATAAGTGACTTTGCCAAATATGGTCAGGACTGGTCCATTTTTCGACCTAGTCCCCCATATAAATATAGCACCGGATATGAACTTTTTCATATCTGCAGCCAAAAAAATTAATAACAATGCCACACAAATTTGGTTTCTGCTCATTTTCTATATCTAATTAGTTGGACCGAAGAGATAGGGACTCTAAAGCATGGAATAGGGTACCGTTTAGTCGGTCTAGGCCGACTATAATTTCTTACTTGTTTTCTTATTTTATTTCAGAAAAATAATAAAATTGTTGATGGAGGAAATTCAAAAATCTTTTTTTTTTCGGGAGTTTAGATCCTATGCGTAAAATTGTCTGATAAAGTTTTCGTCTTCGAAGTTAAATTTGCTGCGGAATATATATAGAAAACAATTTAACACCTTAAACGTACGTTTTGGGGTATTTTTTAATATTTCTTGATAAAAAAAAAAAACTAAAATGACCCATGAAGTTCCAATTATAGGTTAATATATTCTACAAAAAAAATGCCTGTTACAATTCTGATGGGAATATCACGAATCGGAATTTGAATCGAAATAAATTTAACACTTGTTTTTTCGTCTTAATTCAAACAGTTTTGCCAAAAAAAAAAAGGAAATGAATGCTTAAAAAGAGCATAAATAAAATATTACTGTACCTACACAGGGAAAACCCCTTTCGGGGTTTTACTCTACTAACCTAGTACATTCTACATCTGGCATAGAAATTATTCACCCCAAAAAGATGTATTGTATAGAGCAGTTAGCCCAAAAATAAACTTGTAAAACTATTGTTAGTCATAGGTTTGCGATATTCACTAAAATCATTCAGAAAACAATAATATTGTGTAGATCTCAAGTTTTGTTTGTATATGGTTTTCACCTGGCCGCCTTTGAAAAATATAAGCCGATATCTGCTGGCCACAAATTAATTACAATGGCACTCAAACTTGGGTTATACTTAAGCATTTTCAATATCAAATAAAAAGTTCAGGATAGTTGGATTTATGACCATGTATAGAAGCTCGTGGTATAGGTCATCGTCTAGTCGATCTAAATCGACCATAATTTTTTTACTTGTTTTGTTTTGGGTTTTTCTTCTTATCCTGTTTTCCTCTATTCCTGTTGTTTTGCTTATTTTTGCTCTAAAACTTAAATAAAAATAAGTCTTATTAGTTTAAAAAACTATTCTTATTTCACTTGAGCACTTATTCTACAATAAGCACCACTATTGTATTATATATTATGTCAACAGCTGAACTGCTTTCCGAACGCCATCAGCAACATACTAGGGCGGATCAATAAGTCCGGGACTTTTGGAACTTTCCTCGTAGTTATATGAAATGCAACACTGTTCCCAACAAGTCCCACCTGTTAATAGACTACTGTAAAATTTTGAGCAAGTTCCGCCACTTATTTTACGTTTAAAAGCTGTTAAAAACATACAACCTCGTGGTTTTGTTTAAAAATGGAAAAAATTGAATTTCAAGTGCTCATCAAACATTATTTTTTGTTAAAAAAACCATCAATCAAACCAAGCAAAAGCTTGATAAATACCATGGGGGCTCTACATCATCGATTTCAATGGTAAAAAAGTGGTTTACTGACTTTCGTTGTGGTCGCACAAATACAAATGACGCTGAACTTCTGCACGGCCAATTGAGGTCAATACACTCGCAAATGTCGAAAAAATCCACGATATGGTGTTGGCCGGTCGAAGAGTAAAAGTGCGTGAGGTTGCTGATGCCACAGTCATTTCATATGGCAGTGTGGTTTCGGTTTTAAATGATCAGTTGGGTTTAAGAAAGCTGTCTGCTAGATGGGTGCCGCGTTTGCTCTCAACTGACCATAAACGTAATCGTGTGACAACTCCAAAGGATTGTTTGAATTGTTTAACCTCAATTCGAAAGAATTTTTGCAGAGTTTTTTAATTGTGGATGAAACACGGCGAATAACGCGCCAACTTATTGGACCGATTTAACGAGGAGTTATAAAAAAAACGACCCCATATGAAATTGTTGATCAAGCAAGTGCCCATTTTATGGACCTCGAAAAATCCTATTTTTTAGAAGGGGATACAAAAATTACAGAAACGTTGTAATAAGTATATTGAGCTAAAAGGAGATTATGTTGAAAAATAATTTTTTTTTTTTGCAAAAAAAACTGTGTTTCTTTCTAAAAGTCATGCTAATATCTTACTCGTTATATTAATAAATCAATTTCTAGGAAAATGCATTATTTTCAATAAATTTATTCATTGTTTGTATAGGTAGACACAGGTACGTTTGATACCTTTTCTTTGGTGCTTGCCCTGGGATTTCAAGCTTTTCAGGTAAAACATGTATTGGTGCAGAAATTTCATTCTTTGTAGTTTTGTCAGCAAATTTAATTTATATTTGTGATTCGAAGTGAAAAGAAGTTTCTGTTTACTTTGTGGATATAAAAAAATAACAAAACTGAAACGGTAGAAGGTGAATGGTTTACTCCACGAAAAGTAAGCGCACTTTCGTATGAAGAAAAGCAAGAAGATATTCGTCAAACGCTTGAAGAGAGCCAGGAAGAAATAAGTGACCACGATTCAATAGTTGGCGACGAGGCTTTAGTAAAAGTATAGGTGATATTGGTGGTGATAATTCAGAATATAATCCAGTGGACGAAAGCGATTCTCATGAAGAACTTGAAGATGCACGAATTGAAACTGGCGAATGTTTTACTGCCACTTATGGTAATGTTTGGTCTTCGATACAACAACAACCTGTAAAATTCCGTATGCACAACATTCTAAGAAGTGCATACTCTGGATCAGTACGGGCAACGCAATGTTTGATCATTGCAGAAACGTTCCATAGATAATGTCAGACGAAATATGCGACATAATTATTCGTGAACCAAATCGAAAGTAAAGGCAATGCTATAATAATTACAATGCAAAACATCCAACATGAGAACCGAGATCATGGATTCCCATAATAAAAAGTGAATTTGATGCATATTTGGGCCTACTTTTGCTAAGTGGCTTGTCCAAATTTATTATCAAGCACAAATAGATGGCTGCGTTTGCTGCATACGTAATATATGTTAACAATAACACTCACCTGAAGGCATCTACAAGCTGCCGTTGGATGTTTCTCCATCAGCTAAGTGAGCAACTGTGCAAGCAAGAAATGGAGACAAGGGCGAATAACAGCAAAATATCCAGAGTTTTTTCAACGCGCACCGCAATCGAAGCCATGAAATGTGGGCCCATCGGAATGTGGATGCTGTGGCATATGAAGCGGAGGAACGCCTAAAATTAAAGGGGAGTTGCTACCTCTGCTCGAAAGCATACATACTATGCAACAAACCAGTGTGCTCAGAACATTCCAAATACTTGCCGCAATGCGATAGATGTATTTGAATTTCAATAATTTTATATTTTTTCATATTTTTTGTTTAATATTTTGTTCACTAGTATTTTATAATTTATAATAATTTTTATACCATACGAATTTTTTTTCATATATTTCCAATCATTATTACAAAAATTAACTCAAATTAAACTATAATTTTCAATTATATCATCATATTTGCATGCGTTTTACTATAAATACCCAGGTATCTATTCTGTTGACGTAAGGGTGCAACTTTGTAAATGGGCTTTATCTTCCAAACGTATAATTCAACTCAAACCAAACTTGTGACTATTGCGCTACGACATCACGAAATAATTGCTTAGAACTCGGCTGCAGCTGAAACAGTTTAATTGAGTAGTACATTTTCCTAATGCCATTTTTCAATATTTATAAATACAATCGCTAACAAGCTTATTTATACAATTCTTAGAAAGTAAACGCATTTCATAAGCAAATTAGGTTCCTTTAACGACCACAGCATTAATACAAATTAAATAAGTACGAAAATTATAGTCCGCCCAGACCTATGCCATGAGTGTAGCATAAGGGTTGTCAGTCTAACTAATTGTATATAGAAAATAATCCTAAACCAAATTTAAGTGGCATTATTTAAAATTTGTTCATGGTCCATGATCATGTTTGGTAAAGTCACCTATTTTTTGTAGAAAAGTTCTGAAATATTTGGTAACATGTTCATACATAATATTGTATATGATTTAATTATGTTTCTCCAAGTGGTGTATTAATTTATTTCAAGTAGGATTCAGTACCGGACCAGGAGCTATATATATCGATTGGAAAATTGGCTCTGGAGCAGGAATTTAGTCAATATTTAATCGACTGCCATACAAAGTAATTTTTCAATATCATGTATTTCGACTACTATAACGGGTTTTAAAATTTGTTTGAGGTCATCTGTTATATATGAGTAGTCGGAAAAAAAGTATATATTAAATTCATATATCTGGAGTACTATAAAAGGGAAAGCCTTGACACTTATAATGATTCCATCAGATAATAATGAGAGTAGTCAGATAATAAATGGGCGGGATATGATTATTGGGCGTGACATCACCTATACAAAAAATATGAAGTACTATGAAAACGACAGTATTAAAACTTTTGCTAAAAACAAAAATCGCCAAAAACCGACAATCGAGAAAAACCAAAATCGCTAAAAACAAAAACCTTCAAAGTCAAAAATTGACAAAATCAGAACTCGCTATATTAAAAAAATTGTTAAATGATATTCTAACTTCAACGCCAAAGGACAACTGTTGCCGCATTCAATTTGGAAAACACATGTTTTTCTCATGGGCAGTTATATGTAGCTCGCCCCGAGTAGAAATGCCGAAAAATTTCACAATTTTTGCGCCGCACTAAGAAGCATATTTTGAGAAGGCGGCCGAAAATAATTTTTTTATGGTTACCGATTTTAAAGTTATGTTATTCATTTGAAAGTAAATTCAAGTGAACAACGGGAGCCAAAAAATTGCGACTCAATTTCAACTATGTCACAGCGAACTGGGTCTTCAAAAATGGACTTTCTCAGTATTTTGGTAAAATTAAAAATTTCTTTGTAAATTTTATTTTTTAAATGTGGGTCACTTTTTTGTTTTAAAAGATTTAAAAGCAAAATTAATTTTGTATAATTTTTTAACTTCTAAGTTATTAATATTAGAAATATAAAGTGACTACGTCATTTGGAAATTTAAAAAAGGTCCAAAAGAGCATAACTCTTCTGCCCATCAAAAGCCATCAAAAAAAATCTTGCACTTTTCTGTAGTCCAAAGTCCTCCCTACACTCATGTGTACCATTGCATAGCCGCCAGTTTCCGCCTATGTGCATCAGAACAATTTTTCAAACCCAGATATTTTGTGCAAAATTTATGAATACAAAAGTTTTCGACTATGTGGTTAGGGTATAATGAGTTTGCCGTGATGTTTGTAACTACCAAAAATATTGCACCTATACCCATCTTTTATTATACAAATCGACTCAAAATCACTTTCTGAGTCGATTTAACGATGTCCGTCCGACTATCCGTCCGTCCGTCCGTGTGTTATGAATACAAAAGTTGGTCGAATCGGTGTATTTTTTTTTGCATGAGAAAAAAAAGAACAAAATTAAGAAAAAAAAGAAAGCAAAAACAAAACAAATTCAAGAAAATTATCTACAGCTAGGCCTCATAGTTGACCAACCAAAAAAAAAGAAGAAGGAAACTCAAATTATGGAAATACTGCAAGGAAATTTTTTTCAGATCCAGAAACTGCAGAATATATTACAGGTGTTGGTCATGAATTAATAAGATGAATCAAAATCATATTACAAGTTCTAGCATACAGCAGAAAGATAAATGCAAAAAATTTAGAGTGTACGCCAATAAAACAACTATACTTTATAACAAAAACAAGTAAGAAAATTATAGTCGGTCTAGACCGACTATACGATACCCTATACCATACGTTTAGAGACCCTATCTCTTAGGCCCAACTAACTGGACATAGAAAATAAGCAAAAACCAAATTTGAGTGGGATTTTTATTAATTTTTTTGGCTGCAGATATGAAAAAGTTCATATCGGATGCTATATCTATATAGGGACTTGGTCCAAAAATGGACCGATCCTGATCATGTTTGGTAAAGTCTCTTGTATTTTGCAAAAATATATCCAAACAAAATTTGAGAAGAATCAGTGCAATATTTTTGTTTTTTAATAGATTTAAGTGAAGATCGGGAAGCAGCTCTATATGGGGTCAAAGGGATCATTTTTGGACTACTCATTAATGGATGTAATGAACGCATACAAACCCAATTTGAGTAAGATCTATATGACAATTTGGATCTTATGGCAATTTATGTCGATTTCATATGGGTAATTTGTATGGGGGCTAGGTCTGAACATGGACCGATTCTCACCAATTTCAATAGCTTTCATCCCATGGCCGATAAGAGCTTATGTACCAAATTTCATCAAAATACATTCATATATGCGACCTGCAGTTTGATTACAAGCTTTACATGGACACACAGACGGACGGACGGACGGACGGACGGACGGACGGACATTGTTAAATCAACTCAGAAAGTGATTCTTATTCGATCGGTATAATTGAAGATGGGTCTAGGTCAAATATTTTTGGTTGTTACAAACAGCAGCACAAAGTCATTATACCCAAACCACATAGTGGTATAGGGTATAAATACTCTTGGAGATATATGCCATTCACAGTTCATTAAATATTGTACCATGGTGAATAAATAATTCAAAAAAATATGCTACCAATAGGTGATCAATCTGAAGAAGCGCAAGAAAAAAGAACAAAATCTACAGATTCTTTCGCGAGCACAACAAAAGAAAAATGTTCAGGTGTTACACTAATGAAGACTTTATCAGTACTTTGTTTTGCACTTCAGATCCATATATGTGCAGCATACGACAAAAATGGAAAACAACTTGTATTGGATTAGACGAAGAAGCTAAACAACTTCTAGAAGATGAAAATCAAGGTTATTTAAAGGAAATAGTTACTGATACTGTTTGATTTAAATTAGGTTTTTATTACACTAACAATAAGTTATACAGGGTGCGGCTAAAGTTACTATATGATGTAAAACAATTGTAACTTCTTTGCTTGCGAGTATTTAACTTTTTCTTTTTTCCTATTTCAGAAATTAAACTTGGGAGAATATTTAAAAATGGAACGCTATACAATTGCGCAAAGAACTAAGATGGTTTTTCTATTCATTGAAAATCATCGTTCGATAATTAATACTCAACGTGCATACAGAAGATTTTATGGTGTAAGAACTGCTCCAACGGGTGCAACCATTCGTTCGTTGGTGAATAATTTTGCTGAATATGGGAATGTCGGAGATTCAAGACGTACGGGCAGACCTCGAACTGGCAGATCGGCCGAAAATATTGATGCTGTGCGACAGAGCGTCGAAGAAAATCCGCAGACATCAACGAGAAGACGATCTTCCCAGTTGCAGCTTTCTAACCGCACTCTTCGGCGAATTTTAAAACACGATTTGCACCTCTTCCCTTACAAAATCCAAGTAGTCCAAAAACTAAATCCTGAGGACTTCGTATTGCGCTTGGAATATGCTAGAGCAGTTTTAAATCTCGTTGATCAAAATGAAAATTTTTTGTCAAATTTAATGATGACCGACGAAGCGCATTTTCACTTGCACGGTTTCGTAAATAAACAAAACAACAGATTTTGGGGATCCCCAAACCTTGCAGCAACTAAAGGACAACATTCAAGAAGAAATTGATCGTATACCACAAGAAACACTCAACAAAGTTATGGAAAATGCCATAAAAAGAGCACATTTTTGCGTTAGAGAAAACGGTTCTCATTTAACTGATATTATTTTTCATAATTAATGTAAAAAAAAAACATAAAATAAACTTTCTTTTTATCATAAATTTTTTTGTTTTTTCATTCCATTCAATAGTTATTTAAAAAACAAATCATATAGTTACTTTAGCCGCACCCTGTACTCTTTTTTATATAGTTAACAATTTTTCTTGATTTAAAATTTTATGTATTTGATAAATTTACAATAAAAATTGATATATAAATATTAATATAAACCAAACCAAAAGATAATAAAAAAAATTTTAACTGAAATAAAAACGTACGACTTCTTCATTGGAACTTCTATATCTTGAACTAATATGAGGTGACTTTTATGTGCTTTTATATTTATATATTATATTTTAACTCGGGCTCGTTCAAAAAAGCCCTTGTGAACGTTAGGACTAAAAAGTTTAAGCCCTCCATAACTTTTTTAATTACCGGTCGATACTTACGTTTTATAGCAAAAATTAAAGGCTAAAGTCCCACCTACCAAACAAAACCACCGCATATCAAGAATCCACTTCAATCAAAAGTTATGGATTTTTGACCGCCTTCTCGTGAATGTTTCAATTATACAAGCCTTCGTAGGAAAAATTTATTATGAAATTACATGTCAATAAGTCTCGGTAAGTCATAACGAAGCAAGTTTTTTTATATATACTCCACCTTTTAAATATGTTACCCCAATAAATTATTGTCGCAATCAATAAACGAAATCCAATTTCTATTATTTCATAAACATGCAATATTTTTGCATTTTAAAATACACTTATACTACTTCAATGTAATGCTTTGAATAAAGTAGCAAAGTTAAATATGTTGGATGCTGATGAATATTAAAGAAACATTGAACGAGGAATTTCATATATCTTGACAGATGTCAAAAAAAGATAAAAGCATAATGAAGTTTTAATTGGTGGTGAAAACTCAAAGCCATCCAACAACGTGACAAATTGCCAGTGTTTGCTTTTCGCAGCAGCTATTTTCAAATTAGCACCTAGAAGACTTGATATTGGTGCTTCAAAAATTAATTCAAGAAAATGTCAATGTATTCTCCAGCACCTACAATAATCTAATAAAAACAAGTAAGAAAATTATAGTCGGTTTAGACCGAGTATACGATACCCTATACCATGCGCTTAGAGACCCTCTCTCTAAGGCCCAACTAAACATACACCAAATTTTAGTGGTATTGTTATTAATTTTTTTGCCTTCGAATATGAAAAAGTTGATATCGAATGCTATATTTATATGGGGACTAGGTCAAAAAGTGGACCGATGCTGACCATATTTGGTAAGATCACTTTTATTTGCAAAAATATATAAATACCAAATTTTGAAAAAAATCTGTTTTTTTTTATAGATTTAAATGAAGACTGGGTAGCAGCTTTATATGGGGGCTATGAGTAAGAATTGTCCTATAGGGTTTATTTTTGGACTACTGATGAATGGGGGTAAGAAACAGGGAGACTAGGTCTGAACAATTTCAATAGCGTTCATGTTATGGCTGATAGAAGCTTATATACCATATTCCATCGAAATATATTCATATTTACGATCTGTAGTTTGATTTCAAGGTTTACATGGGACACACAGACAGACAGACGGACGGAAGGACGCACATCGCTAAATTGACTCAGTAGGTAATTCTGAGTCGGTCGGCATAATTAGAGATGGGACTAGGTCAAATATTTTTGATAGTTACAAACATCAGCACAAGGTCATTATACCCTAACCACAGGGGCATAGAGTATAAACATATTTTATTAAATATATATGTACATATAAATCCATATATTTCTCCATTAAATTGATTTAGATTATATGTATGTTACACTTTTCCGTTAAGGCAAAGCCTTAACTATTGTGATACTTTCTATATCCATTAATTAAGGATATAATGCAAATATAATTATTTTTTAGGAAACTTAGCCAATCTCAAACACACAAATTTTATTCCAGTGTGAACGTTAAATCAGATGCACCTACAAAACATCACAAACAATTTCCTGCTTAAAATTGACATTTCCACACACAGTAAATCGATTTATAATGGCTACAAAATTTATTGCCAAACGAATTGTGGTGAAGTGAATAACGTAATTTTGGGTTGGTTATCTTTACAATTCTATTGTATCAATATTAAATATTTATCACAATAGTAAATGGTTAGTTGCTATTAAATCTATGTTGAGCCAATAGAATAGTTAGTAAAATTTCCAATAATTCAGTTGATTACCTAATGCGACAAATCCGTACTTTTTGATTTGGGCACGTAAATCTCTATCACCGATTGAAAGTACATGATAAGTTTGTAATTATGTGGTATAACATTTTGGGCTCTTAGGTAGAACTCTCTCGAAATCGCGGTTAGAATTTTTTTTTTTTCCGAGAAAAGTTCAGTTGATACAAATTAAAATATATGATTAACGAGATCTGTGATTCTGCATTGCCATTTGTTCCATGAAATTGATCGGTGAATAATTTGAATAATAAACTGGAACATCTTAACCCTCGAGCTCCTACGGAAGTGGATATTTTAGGACCTTATTTCCAAAATGTCCAAAATTATATCATAACTACGTACATTTCTGGTATAATATATTCAAGAAAAATGTAGAGCGAACAATTTTAGTAGGGAAATTCAAAGACACGAAAAAAATTCCACGTGGGATTTCTCCAAAAAAATTCCATAAAAATTTCAAAATACAATAAAAAAAAAATTTTACAAAGTTATGCGCTAACCAGCAAATACAACCAAACTTTGCAATATAAATATTGGAAAGCAGTTTAATCCTGTTTTTCTCCAATAGCATTAAATATATGGTTGATATCCAAGGATTGTCATATTAATCACAGTTACAATGATAATAATGAAGAGCAGTTATGAATCCTAAATATGCATACTATGTGGTCGGGGTATAATCACCTTATGCTGATGTTTGTAACTACCAAAAATATTGGACTTGGACCCATGTTCTATTATACCGATCGACTCAGAATCGCTTTCTGAGAATCGCTTTCTGAGTCGATTTAGCAATATCCGTAAGTCCGTATGTGTGCCCGCGTAAACTTTGTACTCAAAGGTCGTTAAAATTTTGACGAAATATAGTGTATAATGTTCTACCTGCATAGGATGAACGCTATTTAAATTGTTGAAAATCGGTTCATGTCCAGACCAAAACTCCATACAAATGACCCTTTGAGATCGACTTAAATTGCCATTATATCCAAATTATCATATATGTAGATTTCGGTCAAATTGTGTTTGTGTATTTTTTTTACATCCATTTATCAGTAATCCAAAAATAAACCCTATAGGACGATTCTTTGTCATAGCCCCCATATAAAACTGCTTCCCGATTTCCACTAAATATCCCAAAAAACAAAAAAATAATAACAATTCCGCTCAAATTTGGTTTATGCTTATTCTCTATATTCAAGTAGTTGGACCTAATATATAGGGTCCTTAAACGCGTGGTATAAGGTGCCGTATAGTTGGTATAAACCGACTATAATTTACTTACTTTTTTATACCCTATACCACTATGTGGTTTGGGTATAATGAGTTTGTGCTGCTGTTTGTAACAACCAAAAATATTTGACCCAGACCCATCTTTAATTATACCGATCGAATCAGAATCACTTTTTGAGTTGATTTAACAATGTCCGTCCGTCCGTCCGTCCGTCCGTCTGTGTGTCCATGTAAACCTTGTAATCAAACTGCAGGTCGCAAATATGAATATATTTTGATGAAATTTGGCAGATAAGCTTTTATCGGCCATGGGATGAACGCTATTGAAATTGGTGAAATTCGGTCCATGTTCAGACCTAGCCCCCATACAAATTACCCCTATGAAATCGACATAAATTGCCATAAGATCCAAATTGTCATATAGATCTTACTCAAATTTAGTTTGTATGCGTTCATTAGATCCATTAATAAGTAGTCCAAAAATGATCCCTTTGGTCCCATATAGAGCTGCTTCCCGATATTAACTTAAATCTATTAAAAAACAATAATATTGCACTGATTCTTCTCAAATTTTGTTTGTATATGTTTTTGCAAAATACAAGAGACGTTACCAACCATGGTCAGGATCGGTCCATTTTTGGACCTAGTTCCCATATGGATATAGCATCCGATATGAACTTTTTCATATCTGCAGCCAAAAAAATTAATAAAAATCCCACTCAAATTTGGTTTTTGCTTATTTTCTATGTCCAGTTAGTTGGGCCTAAGAGATAGGGTTTCCAAACGCATGGTATAGGGTATCATATAGTCGGTCTAGACCGACTATAATTTTCTTATTTGCTTTTTTTTTAATGTATTGAAAATTTTGTATCGATCTTGCGCCTGGTGGATAAACCTCACGTGGAATCTTTTTGTGTCTTTGTGTCTTTGTGTCTGAAATTTTTCCCTCTACACTTTTCTTGATGATATTACACCAGAAATTTACGTAGTTATGGTAAAATTTTGGAGATTTTGGAAATAAGGGCATAAAAGATTGGCTTCCGTAGGAGCTCGGGTGTTAAAATGTTCTAAAAAAATATTCACCTATTGGTTTCATGGCGCAAATGTCAATGTAGAATTTTAATCACAGAACTCATAAGTCACATATTTTAATTTTTATGAACCAAGCTTATCTCAAAAAAAAAAAAAAAAATTGAAACCGGATTTCACGAAAGTTCTGCCTAAGAGCCCCAAATGTTGTATCACTTAATTACATACTTATCAAGTGCTTTCAATCAGTGATAGAGATTTGCGTGCCCAAGACATCGTGTTGCACTGTGTTATTTGTCTCTCAAAATTTTATATATCAGTTTTGCTTATTTAAATTTATTTGTTGTTATACATAGCTATGTATATTTTTTTTCATGTGATATTTTTTTATCGTTTCTCGCCTTTTTTCATTAACGTAATCCATTAAAAGGAACAACTAAGCATCGTTCTTGTTTTAATGCCGAACGTAGCTGTAATGTCGCCATACCGTAAACGTTGAATTTAAAACCAATTAGATTTTAAATTTTTTTGTATGTAATAAAATTTTATAAAACCAAATTTTTATACATGACACCAATCTATATTAAGTTCTGTGTAAATCTTGTCGTAGATTGACAAAAAAAAAAATCACTAATATGGTCGATATAGCCATTGACACTCTAAGGCTAAATCAACCATAGCAAGCCTCCAGAAAGTACTATGTAATATAAATTGTTGTGTATGTTTTGGAATAATTTCTTTAGTTCCAGTACTTTTAAATTAAACTATACATATTTCGCATTTTATTATCCAGAAACCACTTATAATTTCAAATATGATCCTGTAGTCTTGGTATATATGACTTTGTTCTGATGTGTGTATCATTTGACTCAACATCCCTTCGTAACTCCATCATGGGACTATTGGTACTTAAATAATTTGTTTAGAAATGTACCCCCTAGTTCTCAGATAAAGCTGCTGGCTCTTGAATTCAATCTACCAATTTTTAAATAGAAGTCTGGTCTGGGCCAAATATTTTTGGTAGTTGCAAGTAGCAGCACTTACTCATTATGCACTGACCACAGATTGGTAAAAATATTGAGATATGTATGTAAGGGAAGACATCCCTATTCTATCTTATTGATCATGAAATTGGGAGCAAAAGTTGTATTCATTGAACTGGCTTGCCAGGGACATGATACAATGGCCTATAACCTACCTCCAAGTGGTGCTCCTGGGCAACGCTAGGCAAAGCCAGTTAATTCTGGTGATTATTCCTAGCGGCTAAAGGTTAAGGAAGAGAAATGTTTGCCAGTGCAATCCCTTCACGGGGGATAACTGGTAGTTACTAAATTGGCTACTTAGTAGCGAAGCCTTACCAAAAGGCGCTAAATTTGGTACTGCGGGGAGATCGAATTGCCCAAAAAGAGAGTCCTCTTTCGACTTCTTGTGGATACCAAGCGAGCCATAGCACTGTAATCTGATAGCCGACTGGTGGATCGTGAAACATCCAACCAGATGAAAAGGTTGTCACAACCCTTTAATATATGTGAGTCCAAGTTGAATTGACGGTATTGTTGGACCACATTACGAACGTGGCACTAGAGGCTTTCGAATCTGATGTGCAGAGGAGATCGCTGTGTGTGACTAGTAGGGGTGGTTGTGAGTAGAAGAGCTGGTATATGCGTTGGATGGAAATGCTGGTATATGCGTTGGTTGGGTGGCATGAGTGGAAGATGAGTCGCAAGATGAATCGGATGCAAGATTGTCGGATGTAGCATGAGTAGATTTGACGCTACAAGAGTGCGTGGAAATGGGTCAGAAAACAGTGTTGTGGTAAGCAAGGTCAAAGCAGAAGTCTTTGACGAATCTTTTACGATCTCATTGGGAACGGCCCCTCGGGAAGTTTCGCAGTGGCTTGTGGTGTCCGTACCGCGGGCAGATCGCAGATCGATGTGGAGGTGCATTCACCCAGGTGTTGCTAGCTCTAAAGCAAAAGAGTTTTTAGATAGGCTCGACATAATAACAAAGTGTGAAGTGATGCCGTGAACATCACTCCAGCTTGTAACCGTCTTATGGCGGGGCGAAGGCAAGACGCATAGTATCTCTCCATGTGCTAAGACCACCGTGTGGTTAAGTCGTCAAGACAGGTATACACGTAAAAACTCAAGAGACTCTGATCATGAAATATAATTTATAATTTACAGTTAAAATTAATTATTTTTCCAATGACAAATTTGGAAGTGTTATACCTTTTTATGCTGGAGATGCATACGTGGGAATTGCAAAATGCACCTTTGCCAAAACTTATGCATAAAAATATTGTGATTTTTATAGTTTTATTATTTTTAAAAAAGTTCTAAAATGTTTAGCAATTGAAAAAGCAAATTTTAAACCCGATTTAAAACAATTAGGAATGTTAAATTTGCCAGGGCCGAAGATACCCTCAATTTGTATATTTAACTCAATATTATAATCAGCATTGAGTATGGTTTCAATTTTAATACAGTTGCCGATTCGTAACTATTGAATTCTAATACAATTTAATTATAAAGAAAATTGCTTCAGTTTTTTTTTTAAAGCATAATGGTGCTTTTATACAACGTATTAAATGCTTTAATTTTCTATTATTAGAGTAGAAAAGCTACTAAGACCGCTTCGTAAGAGACCAAAGAGAAATACTTTTTTATATCAGCTGGCTTTGGAATATGCAAAGTCCAAGCAATTGATCAGCTTTGAAATGTTTCGAGATCTAGAAAAAAAAATAACAGAACGAGAGTTAGCGAATATATATGTATACAGTTTGAAGGGAAGGGTTCCCATTCCTAGTTGTTTTTTTCCAAGTCTACGGTAAATAATTTTTCAATAACTGATCTTAAGATCTGTTAGATTTGCATTGTTTCTGTAGGAAAAATACTGGTGTCCAGCTAATATAAAAGAAAAAACTTTAAACGTATTTAATGGGAAATATATTCAGAATTCTTAGTTTCTAATCTTGATTTCTCTAAAAGATCACAAATAAAAATAGTAAGAAAATTATAGCCGGTCTAGACCGACTATACGATACCCTATACCATGCGTTTAGAGACCCTATCTCTTAGGCCCAACTAATTGGATATAGAAAATAAGCATAAACCAAATTTGGGTGGCATTTTTATTATTTTTTTTTTTGGCTGCAGATATGAAAAAGTTCATATCTGATGCTATGTCTATATGGGGACTAGGTCCAAAAATGGACCGATCCTGACCATGGTTGGTAAAGTCTCTTGTATTTTGCGAAAATATATACAAACAAAATTTGAGATGAATCAGTGCAATATTTTTGTTTTTTGACAGATTTAAGTGAAGATCGGGAAGCAGCTCTATATGGGGCCTATGACCAAGAGTTGTCCCATAGGGACCATTTTTGGACTATTCATTAATGGATGTAATAAACACATACAAACCCAATTTGACTAAGATCTATACGACAATTTGGATCTTATGGCAATTTATGTCGATTTTATAGGGGTCTTTTGTATGGGGGCTAGGTTTGAACATGGACCGATTCTCACCAATTTAAACAACTTTCATCCATTGGCCAATTGAAGCTAATATAGCAAATTTTATCAAAATATATTGATATTTGCGACCTGCAGTTTGATTACAAAGTTTACATGGACACACAGACGGACGAATGGACGGACGGACGGACGATCGGAAGGACGGACGGACGGACATAGTTAAATCGATTCAAAAAGTGATTCTGATTCGATCGGTATAATAAAAGATGTGTCTAGGTGAAATATTTTTGGTTGTTACAAACAGCAGCACAAAGTCATTATACCCAAACCACATAGTGGTATAGGCTATAAATAGTTGTAATATACAGACTTCTTAAAAGTACAAATTATTTACATCTAGTGTTGCAAAAAAAAAAAAAATATGGAAATTTTTTTTGTATCTTTATTTAAATTGCAATCTTTCCACATACATTAAGATAAGAAGCAAATTAGATGATGTTAAAATGACATTGGTAGATGTACTCGTAGAAGTATAACTATAAGTTCAGATATTTAATTCTTAAGTTTAACAATATATGTATACATTTTTACATGATATGGACATGGTAATAATTAAATTTAAATTTATCACAAAATGTAAAGAATTATTTATATTATTAATTTTACTAATACATAGTTCGTTTAAACAAAATAAAAGCAATAAAGGGCAAAAAAATATTTTTTTTGAAATAACAGAAAAACAGATAGGATGCGCTATCTCTTCGGTCTTTTAATTTCGTCTGTTTCATCTAATAAGGCAATAGCCGTTGGGTTGACACGATTACTTAGTACAGTCAATGTCTTATGACTTCCTTCACTGATTGAATTTTCAGACCATTATGTATTCCCTAATTATGGAAATGAAAATTTATTTTTATTTATATTGAAATAGGCAGATGTATAAATGTATAGATATTTCCTTTTTTTATAAATAACTATGTACGCTTTTTTGAATTTAGAATATTTATTTATTTATACTTCTAATCTCCACTATTCTTAGTTTCGCAAAGCAATTTTGTTTATTATACGTTATGAGCAAGAATATGCATTGAAATTGGACTTACTGGATTTCTGTTTTTGGCCTTATGGAAATTTTACCATGTCTTTTGGAGTATTTGGGACGTTGTAATAATTTCAATTGAAATTTTTAAAAACTTTTTTTTATTGATATTTAATGAAAAATAAATATTTCATTATAATTAAATAATTCTGTTGCAAAAGGCGCTGAGTTTCATTAGTTTTGTTATTAATAATTTATCTATACTGAATATATTAAAAAATAAAAAAACATAACAAAAATTTATTTTTTCTTTCTGGCGCTAAAAAGAACTTTCCACACTTGAGTGGTTTGTTCAAAATAAAGAAAACACAAGTTTTCAGATATGTATTTGAGATATATGTGTAACAAAAAACACAGCAACAACAATAAAAATCTACTAACAATATTTTTTTGCTCGTTCATCAAAAATGTAAGAAAAACATTATTTTGTACATTTGAATTAGTTCACAGTAGGTCAGAAGTAAGATGTTACTCCTTGTTTCTCTTTTAGTTTATCCTTAATACTGATATAAAATCATAATTGCTGTAATTATGTTTAGGAAATTCTTTAACAATGTTTAAATTTATTAAAAAAATTACTATAATATTTTGATCACAAACACAATACAAATTATGTCTGGATAAGTCTTCTAAAAGAGGGTTCTCATAGAAAGCTTTAGTTTATGGTACATATTCGCATTAAAAATTCTGATTTTAAGGTTTCTTTTCATGGCTTTACGTCTACTAAAATTATAGCGAAAAAGTACATATTTTTTTTTAGCAAAATTATTTTTAAATCGATGTAAATTATTCCGAATATCTGTTCCTTGCAAATTGCATTCACATTATTAAATTTTTATATTTCTGACCAGTTCTCCTTAATATCACCCCATAGTGAAGTCATAATAGAATTTTGAATAACAACAGAAAATGACATACCATCAATGTGTTTAAAAGATAAATCAAGCATCTTGTTTTACATAAATATACTTACAAAACATAAATATTATTCGTTGTATTTCATTGTACATTTATTTCTTGTACATTTCATCATTCAGCCGTTAAATAGAGAAATAAACCAGACTATCGGACTTAAATAAAATTTTTGCACTCAACCAATACGAAATTATTCTGTGTAAAAAGTTTATGAAAAAGCCACACACATTAATACCCACAACAATCAAAATACAAATCGCTCATTCCATGGAGCAATTGAAGAGAAGAGATAATACAATAAACCAATTTTTTTATTTATTAAATTTTTCTTTAAAGCAATACTACTTAAATATGCTTCAAACTACTCAGATCGTATTGACAGAGATTTTGCTCGTTAAAAACGCAAGCTTATAGTTTTTGAGAACTTTTTGGTTTTGATAAATGAAATCCATAAATAGCCTTATATTATGGAACCAAAACTGCCGGTGTCTCATGGAATGGTCGATATTTATTTGGCATTTGGATTTTTCCAATTGTCACTGAAAAAATTCAAAGAGAATCTATTTTATGATTGTTTATTAAAAAAAAACAACAAGCAATATAGATAATAAAAATTGATGTTGTTTTATTCAGATATAATTTCATAAATATTTTTACACTGTTTCTTATGTTCATTTTTTCTACACTGCTGTGTGGTCAGTTGTAGGTGGTGCTGTTGTCTGTAGATATTCGGAATACAAAAGTGCTGTTTATTTTCATCAGCTCAAACAAGTTTCAACACAAAAATTTATTATAAATTCAATTGCTAGAATAATCAATTCTTTCCCCGATATATTTGTGCTTAAGTCGACTTAGGCAAAAGTTGAGATAAGAGCACTACGCTGATCTCCGTATTGAAAAGTACTTCCACGCAAAATTTGCATTATTTTGTAATATTTTTCAAGATATTATAGCCCAGGAAATTTTTGCTTATCTAGGCTCATAATTTCAATTGGAATAATAACTAAAGTTCATTAAGGATTTGCTGCATTTCAAATTTTGCTAAGAAAAAAGAGCTTAAGATAACATACGTTGTTTTACCAAATCAAAAAATATTTGTTTTCATGCTCAGCAATAGGATAGGTCAAAACCTCTTACGCCAATATAAGCAGTTTTTCCAAGCCACATAATTCACTCTCAAGTTTATTTATTGTTTGTAGATAAATGGTTTTTGCAAAAGACTTGAACCGCTTTATTAAATCATGTTTGAGATAAACAATTTTTCCACGCAACCATATGCGTAAGTACCGTTACTAATTGTATTTAAGCTGTTTTTCTGCTTGCAGACATGAGAACTTATTAATAGACAAGTAAGTGTGTTAAATTCGGCTGTGCCGAATCTTTAATACCCTCCACCTAAGTTCGAGTATTGATAATATATGTAAACAAAATATTTGAAAAAGTAAACAATTTGTTAAACCTAATACCAAATTATTTCAGCAAATTCTTTGGTTTGATCTGGATTTTTGTTTATTCCAAGAGTTTGTATAAGGAACTTTCTCACATTAGTAATTCGCGCTCCAGCGAGGAAATATCGTTTTCGTCTTTTGTATTATTTCGGATAAAAGAAAACACGTTTCGGTGTTTGCTTTTTGGTCATTGTGGTTGCTGATCGACATGCATTTAGGTTATATACCCATATGTAGGTTTACCTATATGCATGCGTTTCCGGTTATATGACATAATTAGTTAATTAATTTAGTTTAAGTTTTTACAAATTAAATAGCTCGTCCTAACCTCCATTGCGGAGTTAATGGTTGTGTTGGGTGGCTATACACATTAAATCGTTCTAATTGGATATGGCTGTATAGTTTCTTTTAACTGGCCAAATAATTCTTCAATGCAGCCGTATACGTCGGATCGAGTAACAAAATAATAACCAAAAAAAGCTCCTCCAATTTTTTTTTATAAAATATTGCCATATTTGGAAAATAAAAATGTTTTTTTACATACTTAAAGGGAGTTTTCACTATTTACACAATACAATATTATGTTAAAATATACAATAATATGTTAAAAAAATTATTGACTCCAAATACTACTACCTGGGAATTATTGTCGAACTTCAATATTTTAGGTTTTACCTTGCCTACCACGAAGTCAAATTTTGAAGTCATCTATATATATAAAATTCATTTTCTGTTTGTTTGTTTGTTTGACCGCTATACAAATTTTTATTTTTCAACGGATTTTCCTGAAATTCTGCACACACGATCTCTATACGCCAGGAAAGGTCGCCATATACTTTTTAACGGCCACGCCTACTTTTACGCCCACTTTTTTGTAAAATCCATTTTCTGTTTTATTCATATTTGTTCGCTATACAAATTTTTATTTTTCAACGCATTTCTCTGAAATTTGGTACACACGATCTTTGTACCCCAGATCAGGTCAGCGTGTGATTCTTGCGGCCACACCTACTTTTACGCCCACTTCTTGTGTACAATTCGTTTTCTGTTTTTTGGTATATTTGTTTGCTATACAAATTTTTATTTTTCTACGGAATTCTCTAAAATTTGGTACACACGATATCTGTACTCCAAGAAAGGTCGCCATATGTTTCGTACCGACCACGCCTACTTTTACGCCCACTTTTTGTATACCATTCATTTTGTTTTTTGGTATATTTGTTCGCTATACAAATTTTTATTTTTCAACCGATTTCTCTGAAATTTGGTACACACGATCTCTCTCCTCCAGGGAAAGTCGACATATTCTTCGTACCGGTCACGCCTACTATTACGCCCACTTTTTGTATACAATTCATATTCTGTTTTTTGGTACATTTGTTCGCTACACAATTTTTTTAACGGATTTCTCTGAAATTTGCTACACACGATCTCTGTACTCCAGAGAGGTCGCCATATGATTCTTGCCGGTCACGCCTACTTCTACGCCCGCTTTTTATACAAAATTAATTTTCTGTTTTTTGTATATTTGTTCACTATAGAAATTTTTATTTTTCAAATGATGTCTAAAATTTGGTCACACGATCTCTATACTACAGGGAAGGTCACCATATGCTTCTTACAGGCCACGCCTACTTTGCGCCAACTTCTATGTATATAAAACTTATTTTTTCCTTTTATTTGTTTCTTTATTTGATTGCTATATAAACTTTTATTTTTCAATGGCTTTCTTCGAAATTTAGTACATATTCCAGGGAAGGTCGCTATATGATTTTTACCGACCACGCCTACTTTTACGCCCAATTTTCTTATAAAATTCATATTTTGTTGTGTGGTATATTTCTTCCCTATACAAATTTGTACTTTTCAATGGATTTCTCTAAAATTTGGGTTACACGGAAATAACTACACGGTGAAAAAATTCCCCAAACTTAAAAAAAGGTACCCAAAAGAATTGAACAAATTCCCCATTTGTTTTTAATCGAAATAAAAAACGAACTTACTCCCAAAATTCATTCTTAAATTTTTACATATTTTTATTTAATGAATTTTGTTAAATATTTATTTTGGTGAACAATTGCATACTGCTCTCAATATATGTCCTAAAATAAATGCATTTAAAATGAGTATTCTTTTCAATAGCATCATTTCGTTGCGCAGAAGCTTAGATAGAATATCGGAATGATCGGAAAAATATATTTGGACAATTAAAATAAGTTGGCAACAGCTGCGCGGCAACACAGGTGTGGCTGCCAAACGCGCGGATGCGAACGCGACGCGCTCTCGCAACACAGCTCAGCTAAAATAGGGATTAAAATAAGTTAACGAGAACTAAGCGGCAGCACGGGTAGTAGCTGCAAGGAAGCGACGCGCGGCGCGCGGACGCGGACGCGGACGCGACGGATGACCTGAAAAATATATTTTGGCGATTAAAATAAGTTGACAACAACTGCGCGGCAGCACAGGTATGGCTGATAAACGTGCGGAAACGGCGCGCGGCGAACGAACGCGGACGCGATGTGCTCGCGGAACACAGCTCAGCTAAAATATCGCAATGATCTGAAAAATATGTTTTAGGAATTAAAATAAGTTAACGAGAACTAAGCGGAGGTACGGGTAGTAGCTGTGAGGAAGCGACGCGCTCGCGGAACACAGCTCAGCTAAATATCGCAATGATCTGAAAAATATATTTTGGCGATTAAAATAAGTTGACAGCAACTGCGCGGCAGCACGGGTTTGGCTGCCAAACGCGCGGCGCGCGACCGCTGACTCGGACGCGACGGATGAGCACGCGACGCGCTCTCGGAACACAGCTTAGCTAAATTTTCGCAATGCTCTAAAAAATATGTTTTAGGAATTAAAATAAGTTAAAGAGAACTAAGCGGCAGCACGGGTAGTAGCTGCGAGGAAGCGGCGCGAGGCGCGCGGACGCGGACGCGACGGATGCGGACGCGACGGATGCGGACGCGACGCGCTCGCGGAACACATCTTACCAAAAATATCGCAATGATCTGAAAAATATTTTTTGGCGATTAAAATAAGTTGACAACGACTGCGCGGCAGCACGGGTCTGGCTGCCAAACGCGCGGAAGCGAACGCGACTCGCTCGCGGAACACAGCTTAGTGAAACGTCGTATGATAAATTTTATCTACGTATGTGAAATAATTACCTGTTGATCAAAATAGGCAACACATATACTATAAGCAGTTGCTTAAAGAAACCTTGCGACACAATATTAAACGTCGCATTAGTCTTTCATTTCTGATACTTGAATTTGACGTCTCAATGATGATCACTTATTGAATGAATTAATTGAATTTTTAAAAGTTTTGATTCCTTTAATTTGCGGCCCATTCCGTTATATTTGATGTTTATAAATAAACTGAAAAAAAAAAACTTAAAGCGGTTTCGCACCTTATTTTTGAAGCATTTTTGCTGCAGCATCTTATAAAAAACTTCTAAATTAAAAAACCAAAAACTTTTTAATTGAAATAAAAAATGAATTTACTGCCCATACAAATTTTTGGGAGAAAGTTCATTTTATTGGGGAATTTGTTAATTGGGGACTAAGTACTCAGCGCCTGGTGAGCATAGTGAACCATTTTTCAAGTCAAAGGCCTTTTCATCCCGGGCAAGACCGGGTAAAAACAGCTAGTCATGAAATAAAATAATAATAAATAATTTGTTTTCTTTATTTTCTGAAAACCTTAAAATGTTCATCCAAAAAAATTATCAAAAATAATATATAAAATAACATTCTCATCAAATTGCGCTATATTTATATAACAATTTTTATGTTCGCAATTCTTAAATATCATATGAGGTTTTCCAAACTTCATTGAATTTAAATTAAAGTTTTCTTATCCTGAAATGCTATTAATGTCTCCTAAATCGCAATATTTTTTATACCCTATACCACTATGTGGTTTGGGTATAATGACTTTGTGCTGCTGTTTGTAACAACCAAAAATATTTGACCTACACCCCGTCCGTCCGTCCGTCTGTGTGTCCATGTAAAGCTTGTAATCAAACTGCAGGTCGCAAATATGAATATATTTTGATGAAATTTTGTATTTAATCTCTTATCGGCCATGGGATAAACGCAGTTGAAATTGGTGAGAATCGGTCCATGTTCAGACCTAGCCCCCATACAAATGACCCCTATGAAATCAACATAAATTGCCATAAGATCCAAATTATCATATAAATCTTAGTCAAATTGGGTTTGTATGTATATATTACATCCATTAATCAGTAGTCCAAAAATGATCCCTATTGGCCAACTCTTAGTCATAGGCCCCATATAGAGCTGCTTCCCGATCTTCACTTAAATCTATTAAAAACCAAAAATGTTGCACTGATTCTTCTCAAATTTTGTTTGTATATATTTCTGCAAAATACAAGAGACTTTACCAAACATAGTCAGGATCGGTCCGTTTGGGCCTAGTCCCCATATAGATATAGCATCCGATATGAACTTTTTCATATCTGCAGCCGAAAAAATTAATAAAAATGCCATTCAAATTTCGTTTATGCTTATTTTCTATGTGCAGTTAGTTGGGCCTATGAGATAGGGTCTCTAAACGCATGGTATAGGGTATAGACCGACTATAATTTTCTTACTTGTTTTTTAATTTCAGTTGATTTTTTAAATGTAAACATATTTGGTGTTTTCTGAATTCCAATTTGTGTTTAAAGAACAAAACTTTTAAGAATTCAAGAATTTAAGAATTCAATTAATGTCTTCTAAATTTCAAGTTATTAACGATGTTTTAATATGATTCTCTGAAATCCAATTGATATTTTCTAATTTATAATTGGAAATCCGAACTCCAATTTTTAGAATTGATATTTTCTTAAATTTGAATGGAAATTTTAAAGGGTGTAATATATTTCTGTCAATAGTAATGATTTAGTAATTATAAAAAATTTTTAAAAATTATATGTAATCGCAATCAGATATTTTGTAGGTAAAGCAGAATAATTATTTTATATATCTATGTAGAACTGTTTTGAAAGCAAAAAAACTCATTGATGAACTCGGTTAAGGTGTGTTCACACTATATGTATTTTCCATGTGTAAATTCAGTTTTACGATCCATACGTAATTCCGTGTGTGTGTGTCAAAATTAGCGTTTTACATACGATTCATAATTTTTACGTTCAAACGTATGACATAACCTCCGTATGACATAACCTGTAAATGTAAACAACAGCTGATTTAATTTTGAATTTACAAAAATTTATTGTTAAAAATAAAGTTGTATATTTTATATATATTTTAATAGTTAGTTAATATTAAACAATTTATTTTTCTTTCAATATTAATCATTATAATTTACTCTTTTTTTCTTTCGCCACAAGCGGTGTTGTATTTTCATATGTTTGTCTTGCCAAAATAGAACCTGCTCTAATTGAAAAATTTACATACGTCTTGCAAAATGTGTTGTACATAAACAATGTTTGAAAAGGTTCACAATGTGTACAAATTTCACGTGTTAAAAAACTAAGAAAAACGCAAGCAAAACACGTAGTGTGAACGCAGCTTAACTCTATTTTGTAAACACACCAAAAAGTTAATATGGCAAACTTATGGACATATTTGTAAAAGTATAATGGCAAAACGTTGACATTAATGTTAAAATAGAAATAACGATTGCAAAGCTAATAAGAATAAAAATTGCAGCGCCATCTACTGTAGCATAGCAATGTTGAGCGAAATGAAGTTTGATATCTAATTGAAAATGTTGACATTCATGTCAAAATAGAAATAACGATTACGAAGCTAATTAGAACAAACATTGCGGCGGCATAGCAACTCTGAGCAAAAGGAAGTGACACTCTGTTTGTCAATACGAAATGAATGTATATTCCCTAAAACAAAATACATATTGGAGAATTTTATATAAATAAAATAATATACCGATTTCTTTCTAACATGCGGTTATTATGAATATACATGTGTAGAATATATGTATATTACATTGTTATTTAATATATGTATGTATATAAATACAACATAAAAGTTATTTTCGTGTTTTCTTTAAATAAATTAATACATAAAATTTTGTTTGGTAAATTTACATTGTTTTTTTTTTATTAACAACTATGTAGTTTGACATTTTTTTATTTTAGTTGTTGGTGAATTTTTGCTCCTTTTACATTAACTCGTAGTGTCTGCTTGTCGAAAAAATTTTGGATTGATTTTTGACCCCTTTCCCGTGACCCAATCGATCTGAAACTTTGCAGGCAGGCTCGTGGTGATGACAAAAATGATTTTTTAGTGATGCCAAAACAATGCAAACTTTAAAATTTTTCTACCATAGTTGATAAAAAAAATTTACAAAGGGTTAGTTTTTATAATATTATTACCACAACGACCATAAAAACAACAAGTCCAGCTATGACAACAATACAACTTTTTGAATAACAACAAGAACAATATAGAAACATCATATTTTTAAATTTTTTTATATTTTTCAGAGATTTCCCTGGACCTGTTCCATCGATTTAAATGATTTTTAAAACAGAAAACCTTCCATGATCTTGGAGAATCATTCTCAGTAAAAATGATCACCATAGCTGTCCTACTGAGGCCGTGATCATGACAAGAAAAATATAGAAAATCATATTTTTTCAAGACTTTTTTCAGTTCTTCATTCAGATCTCCGGCCCTATTAAATCGATATAGACGATTTTAAACAGAAAGTCAATGAATCATCTGTTATGCAAACGAGCACCCTAGCTGCCCGACTAAAGCTGTCATCATGATTTCCACAGACGGACAGACGGACATCGCTATGTCAACTCCGCTTGTTATAAGGATCACAAATATATATATTTTATGGGGTCCAGATTTTTTTTTCTAATTATTACAAACGGAATAACAAACTTATATATACACTCGGCACACTGGGGTGGAGGGTATAATAAGCATTTATTCAGGGAGTGGCAGGCAGTGGAAGCATCCTTAATCCTTTAATATTTCTACTGGAGAAAAAAATACTTTTAACTTTTAGTATCTGTTTTGTTTTCCGAAATTGTTCTCTTTCTAATTCCTAACAAAAAAGAAAATACAATTTTTCATTCTTCTCTAAAATATTCTCTTAAACCTACACAGTGTTGGAAAGAACCTTTCTTAAAATAAATAAAAATTTTCTTTTGGTATTACACCAAAACACATCTTAGAACTTCCTTTTTTTATTTTAATAATAAAGCAATGAATTCAGATGAAGCGCAAGAAAGTGAGGGATTAAAAGGGGAAATTTTGGGCACATCGAATTAGTGCGAAGATTTCAATAGTGACGATTCAGTGCTTGACCCAGACTTTAGTTTGCCATTAAATGAGTGTGACATTGAACCTCACGAAATGTCAATGGAAAGTCATTCAATTCCACCGGCCACGAAACGCAGTTGCAATACGAAAAAGAAATTAAAAACAAGTGCAACAAAGTTGAAGGTTACGTAACCCGGAAAGGTATTGTTATACATAGAAAGAAATTGGTGCCACTCAGCAGAAATTGTTGCATGAAATGTAAAGGCAACATTGCACTTACCGCGCAAAAAGATCTGTTTGACAATTACTGGGCATTGGGTTCCTACAATCAATGCATTCTTTTCATTGGAGAATTAATAGGAATCCTGGAAAAAAGTACTTCAAGAGTCAATAAGCCTAAAATCCCTGACCGATAATATCACTGGCGCACAGTGGACCATATTTTGAGTAGGCGGCCAAAAATCATTTTTTTTTTTGTTACCGATTTTAAAGTTATGTTATTCGTTTGAAAGTAAATACTAGTAAACCTCGGGAGCCAAAAAATTGCGACTCTATCTCAACTATATCACAGCGAACAGGGTCTTCAAAAATGGGCTTTCTCAGTATTTTGCTAATTTGTAAATTTTTATTTTTGAATGACTGTAACTTTTTTGATTTAAAGATTTTGAAGTGAAATAAATTTTGTATAATTTTGCGGCTTCCATACTATTAATGTTAAAAATGTAAAACCACTGAGTCATTCCGAAATTAAAAAAAAAAATTTTTTTTAAAAAAGGTAAAAATTTTCCGAAAATCTCCTACTTAATAGATCATAACTCCTGCCAGTCAAAAGCAGTCAGAAAAAATCTTGCACTCTTCTATAGTCTGAGCCCTCCCCTATACTCCTATGCCACATTATAGACCCGCCAGTTTCCGCCCGTGTGCACCAGAACAATTTTTCTGACCCAAGGTTAGATATTTTCTGCAAAATTTATGAATACAAAAGTTGTCCACTATGTGGTTAGGATATATTAAGTTTGAGGTGATGTTTGTAACTGCCAAAAATATTTGACCTTTATCCATCTTTTATTATACGGATCGACTCAAAAACACTTTCTGAGTCGATTAAACGATGTCCGTCCGTCCGTCGGAGTGTTATGAATACAAAAGTTGGTCGTACCGGTGCACCGCGGTGTATGTTTTGCGTGTCGGTGGAGTTGTCAGGAGTTGTTATATACTTATAAAAAAGGGTTGAGATATAATGCGCTTAATTGTTAGAGGTACATTTACATAGGTATCTTTCAAAAACATTAATAGTCTGAATTAGAGTTATATAGTTTAAATACCTGGCAAAATGAGAAACAATTTAAATAACAGGTAAATGGTAAAAAAAAAAACTATTGCGACATAGCCCTTTAAAATATGAGCAGGTATGCTTCACCTTTTAAAAGGGGTTAGGGTGTGGGTTCTTTATGCTTCTAAAAGTGGTAATAAAAGGTAAAAATTTTTATTTTACATACCTGCAAGAAAGAGTATTTATAATAATGTGTCCACAATTATTATTCATTACAATTTGTGCAATGGCTAAGTACTGTTACAGAGATTTTGCAGATATTTATTTTCAACGAAATGATGTAGACGATGTAATTTTGCAAATAGTGAGCAACGAGTTCTTTAAGAATTGTAACCTAGAAGACATTGAAATGCACAAAGGAAAAATTACTAATTTTGCATCGAATTTGAAAAGACGGTACATTGAATGCTTTCATAGCAAGGCAAAGATGTACAAACGTTACCAAGACTGGTTAATAAAGGAACTTATTTTTGAGAGTGCATCTACAACTGCCAACGAAAGTAGAAAAAAGGGTCGACCAGCGAAACCAATTGACAGATGTAGTGAAAGATCTCGAAGGCGCAAGCTGGAGAATATCAATGAAGAAATTTCTCAAAGAATTATTAAAGATTCATTTTTGCACCAAATTTAACCAACCCAAAATAAACAAAATAAAATTGAAATAATTAAAAAAATAGTAGAAGCTAGCCCAAGGCGCACATAGAGGATTTTGAAAAGCATTCCTACATCAATTGAAGATAAGAAATTTACGCCGGAAGAAGCGTTCGCCCTATTTTTGGATTTTAAATTGACCAAAAATCAATATAATCAATAGAATTGCGGAAGCGAACCAATGAAAAGAATTGTGGGATTTTTCCAGAGTATCGAGATTTAGTTTCTGCCAAAAAAGAATGCTTACCTTCAGAATCTGCTACCAATAGGAGATCTATCTGAAGAAGCGCAAGAAAAAAGGAACAAAGACTACAGGTTCTTTCGCGAGCACAACACAAGGAAAATGTCCAGATGTTGTACTAATGAAGACCTTATCACTATTTTGTTGTACACTTCAGATCCTTATATGTCCAACATTCGTCAAAAATGGAAAACTACGTCTTTTGAATTAGACGAAGAAGCTAAATAACTTCTAGAAGATGAAAATCAAGGCTATTTAGAAGAAATTTTTACTAAAATTGGTTGATTTAAAGTACTTTTTCATTACACTAACAATAAGTTACACTTTTTTTTATATAGTTAAAAAATTTTTTTGATTTAAAAATTTTCATATTTTATAAATTTACAATAAAAATTGTTATATTTCATAAATTTACCATAAAAATTGATATAGAAATATTTAAAAAGTCAATAAAAAAAATTTAACTAAAGCAAAAAGATACGAGTTTTTCATTAAAACTTCTCTATCTTGAACCAATATAAGGTAACTTTTACGTTCGCTGCTTAATAAATTATATTTTAACTCGGAATCTTTCAAAAAAAAAAAATCAACCTTAGGCCCTTGTGCACATTAGGACTAAAAAGTTTACGGGGGCCAAAGTTTGGCATTTTCTGAAAAAATTAACTTAAAAAATTGTTAAAAAGTATTAGTTTTAAATTAACTGAAAAAATAAGACACTATATTAAAAAAAACCTTTTTTTACCTTTTAACGCTTCACTTTTGTACTAAAATTCAACTGCAAATGAAAATGTATTTTAAACCCTCCGTAACTTTTTTTTATTTTCGGTAGAGAATTACGATTTATAGCAAAACTTAAAGGCTAAAGTCTCACCTACTAAACAAAAAAAAAACCGCATATCAAAATTCCAATCCAATCAAAAGTTATAGATTTTTGACCGCCTTCTCGTCAAATGGTCCACTGTGTGGCGTTATTATATAAATTCAGACGCTAAAAAATAAGCGTTCCCAAAAAATTCTTCCAGCAATGTTTTTGATGAGACGGATAGCTTTGTTGCTCCCGAAGCCTTTTTATATCTTGACAATAAAGGATTTATTCCAAACGAAATAGGCATTCCTATCTTCTATCATATATACAGAAGAGCCAACGATAAAGCTATACATTGCAACCAACTCACAACTGAAAATAGTAGATTTGATAAAAACATTTACTCAGGAGATAATAACATATTTCCTAATATACATAAAAAAAAATATTGGTGGCTCACCTAAAAACTCCCCTTTTAAATTTTACTCTTGACTAAACTTTTTATTATACAAATATCAAAGTAATATTTTTTCCCATTTTTTTCATTACAAAAATTATATTGTCTGTACATATTTAAGTGTCATTTATAATTATATTACATGTTTCTAAAAAAAAATTAATGAAAATCTATATATTAAATATACTTGAGAGCCCGAATATGGGACAGTGTATTATTTTAAGATACTCTTACTATTTGTTTATTTATAGTTCAAGAATATGAATTTTGTCTAAATAAACGCTTAACAAAAAAAAAAAAAGTGTTGTAAAGAAAAAACTAGAACATTTGTACAATCAATTCTCCGACCATCTCTGATTACATTCTCCACCAAATAAATAAGAGAACATATAAACACGAAAGTCACTATAGTAGGAGCGATACCTATGGACATTTAATTTAACGGTACAAGATAAGCATTATGTTAATGATATTTCTCCATAATAGCAATACAATCGAAACCATTGATCATAAATTTTAAGTTGTTAGGGGATTGGTATAACTTCGTTAGAAGTGTTGGTGTAAGAAAGAAATTCACAGTAGTTGAAATGAATCCTGGCAACTACAAGAATTTTTCATTTTATTCTTCAACCAAGTTTTTATGGAGAAAAAGGGACTCAAACTCTGAAACTTTTACTTGGAAAGACGCAAAGTGTTTACGATATACCACGATTTTGGAAAGATACAAATCAAAAACTCTGAAGATCAAGGTGAAAATTTTAAAGTAGCAAAAGAGGTATGAGTACTGGAAAATTTAATGAAATTCCTAATCTAACAACAGATATTAGGATTCTCGTAAAAAAGAAAAATGGTCTTGTTGCTCTTCTTCCGTTGATTCGTCCATATTTCCATTCATTCTATGAAAATCTTGCCACCGATGAAATGCCAGATATATGTACATCCTGACTTCGGTGATGATGAAGTTAATGAAAATAATTAATCATTATTTATTTTAGTTTAAGCATTAATGATACAATGTACATTAATTAAACTTATTAGGATTTTAAGGTTTCGTTTTATTCATGCCATCTCTGAATGATATTTAAGTCTCTTATGGCTAATTGATTTGTAATAATTTTAATTTGATATTAATAAAAGTTAATAACACTGACTTGTCCTGCCTGCTTTTCTTATAGTTCATTGAACAACATTAAAAGTAATCTGGGAAACCAACTTGTATTCACATTTGAATGAACTTCATGAAAAATGAGTTTGGAAAACCAGCTTTTTTGGAGATATGGTCTCATACACTCGTTTGGAAAAAGTGCTTAAGTTTTATTTTTGACTATAGCTCCTTAAATTAAAAAATTTCTAAATTGAAATGCACAACAATTTATTCCTTAATTAACAATGATTAGATGGATGACTTTCACTTATACTAGAATCACCATTCATTTTTAAAAATTAGGTTTAAACTTGGAAAGCAGTTTTGCCTTTTCACCAAAGATATGTATATTTGAAAATACAATTAATTATAATTTATACTGAACTTTTATTGAAAAAAATTAAATTTATCAATAAATTGCTTTAATCATTTATCTGGAACATATGTGAAAAATACTTAAAAACGGTATGATTTGAAAAAATTTGTTGAAACGATTCAATATTTTATTTTAATTTAAGGGCCAATATAGGGGTTTCACTTTTTTCTTCCTCCTGAATTTCATTTATATTACATTAGAACGTATTTTTAGTTTTGATTTGTATTTTTCTTTCTCATAACCAAATTTTTCAAACCTTACACAGGGTTCTTGAATTATATTCTATAGAACAGATTAGAAAATATAAATGGTTTCAGTGAGCCCAACTTTTGATACATATAAATCATAGTTCTGACTATAAAGAAAATGCGTAAAAAAGTAGCTGATAGTATTTGGCACTGAAATCAGAAAATTTATTTGAGTGAGATAACTGTCCTCAGTCTGTCAAAAAGTAAAAGTCTTTTTTTTTTGAGTTTGAGTTGAGTTTTGCAAAAAGAAACAAAAAGGAACAAAAACATTTCTAAACAAAATCGTACACAATGATACTTTTGTAAATGTTACAACTTTTATCCTTTTATTTATGAAGGAATAGAAATCAGCAAATCGTGGTTACGGTTGTGATACAAAGTACACCTTTAACGGGTGATTGCAGCTAATTTGTTTTATGAAAACATAACAAATAATTTTTGGGGTTTAGCCTCCACCTAAAAGTTCAACTATGGAACGAACCATCATTTATTCAAACTAACTATTGTACTTATTGCAAAAAATTTGTTTTCTGTTGTTACGGTTGTGACACAAGTGATGACATATTTTTTTCGCTTGATGATCATTTCACGTTTTCTGACCTCTTAAGAAAAATACAGAAATGAGAAAAATGTTGCTGTCACATCAGATATATATTTAATTATTTAGAGTTGCATTAAAAAAAATTTCTCTTGGTCCCTAAGAAAAAAAAAAACATTAAACAGTTGTTACGGTTGTAACAGGTGTGTTATTGTTGTGACATTGTACGGAAATAAATAGAAATTCAGTATTTATCATAGAGTTTATGTAACCCACAAGCGAGAAACTTTCAAGCAATAAAAAAAAAACAAATAACTTCCATTACCTTGAAAATCTCGTTATTATGAAACATTTTAGCGGTCCCATGGATTTAGTTGTAACTGTATAGCTATTACTTGAGGCTTTGCAATTCTTTTGATAAAACCAAACACACCACTGATGTCTCTACCAACTGAGAATAAACATGTTATCACATTGCAACTAATATGATAATTTAAAAATGTTGCGAAAAATCATCACAGATATCTCTTAAAATAATAAATTTATTTCTTTAAATAATTGAAGTAGAGAACTTGAGCTTGAATTTGATTTATGACATGTGCACACTAACACATTTTTTTTTTTTGCTTGGTATTTAACACTTCTCAGGATTTGCTCAAATTCAAGTTAGTTTCAAAAATGAATTTATTTCTTTATATTTGTGCAACGAAAAGTTGTATTTATGTATAAAAATATTAAATTAAGTTAAAATAAGTTAAGTTAAGCTATATTCATTGAGCGTTTTTAATCAAGGTTCAGAAAATACACACATGAAACACACAATGTTCTGTTCAAAAGCAGCCAACACATATCTTTATTTTCATATCAATTATGTGCGTTTCTTAATTTTCTGCGGTGCCCAACAAAACCATGACTGTGTTCGTTTTAATATTTCGTTATTTACACGAACATTTTTCTATCACGTACTATTTGTTTCAATCACACATAAACCACACATTTTTGAGTGTTGCTTTATTTGAAGTTCACGTTCTGGTACGTGTACTGAAAAAAAAAAACAGAACATGTACAATAAACAGGTTCGAGTTCAGTTATATTTTAAGTCGTGTTGTGGCTCGTGTTCTAAGAAAAAAACAGAACATGTACAATAAACAGGTTCGAGTTCAGTTATATTTTAAACACAACTTAACATATAACTGAACTCGAACCTGTTTACTGTACATGTTCTGTTTTTTCTTAGAACACGAGCCACAACACGACTTAAAATATAACTGAACTCGAACCTGTTAATTGTACATGTTCTGTTTTTTTTTCAGTACACGTACCAGACCATGAACTTCAAACAAAGCAACACTCAAAAATGTGTGGTTTATGTGTGATTGAAACAAAAAGTACGTGATACAAAAATGTTCGTGTAAATAACGAAATATTGAAACGAACACAGTCATGATTGTGTTGGGCACCGAAGAAAATATAAAAACAAACATAATTGATAGGAAAATAAAAATATGTGTGTGTTGGTCTAAGTTATGTTTGTTTAAATATACGTACGAGTTTTTTATTCAGTGTGTGTTTTTTTCTGAACTCTGTTTTTAATACAACAAAAAAAGTAATACGTAAAACTAACAAGCGAGTAAATAACTGAAGACTGTAAAGCATTATCTTAATTACAAATATACTGTGGAACAAATTCAGGTTAGCAAAAGTTAGGTCGATTCTCAGAGTGAGGGGTGAAAATAGAGGCTAAATTAGAAGACCCGTATCGCGGCGTTTGTTTACGTTAGTTCGATTTTTTTTTAATCGACCTTCGAACTTTGCAGTCAAATACCGATTTTCAGCATATTGTTTATATGGTTTTTTGGCTATAACTCGTCGATTAATTGATATTTTTTCAATCTGTAAAAGCCAAATTATTGCCAGAGACCTGTGCAATAATCAAAATTTTTTCAAAAATTGTTTTAGAAAAGTTTTGTGGTTCTTATGAAGCAAAATGTTGAAAAAATTATTTTTTTTCATGCTTTTTGAAAATATTTTCCACAAAACTAAGTCTTTTTTGCTTTCTGTTTGATCGATAATATGCTTCTCAGTTTCTTCAATAAATTTTATTTGAAAAGAAAACAATCATAGCACAAAACTTGCGTTTTCCAACTTAATATTAATTTACTTCTCATTTTTTATGTACCAAGTTTGTTCAGTGTTGGTTTTGAAGAAACATTGAAAAAAGAAATTATAAAAATATGTTAAAAATATATTTTTGAAATGTTAGTTATGAAAAGTTTTAAGTAAAAAAATTAAATAAATTAAATTAATGATTTGGCCAGTTGCCGTTTAGCAAGCGGCTGTGGATCAACATCACTGCTCTCTCTAATATCTTGGTCAGCGTTATCATCATCAACAGATATTCTGGAAATTCATCTTTGTCTTCCCCTTCTTCCTCTTTTTCCTCGTCTTCCTCTTCTTCAAAGGTGTTTTTATACCACCAACAAATTTCAGCGAGTATAGCATCTGGAGATTTCTTTACTCTGTACCTGAAACGAAAATAGTTTTCAATCGTTAACATGTTTAAATTGTGCACTCTGACAGAGATATTAGAGAAATCTAGGAATTCAAAATATGCACACTCTATAGTTACCTTATTTCAAATGGAAGCGCAGTTTGGTGATAACATTCGCCTTGCTCATCAGATTCAGTTGGCAACTGTTGAGCGAGCTGATCAAGATGCTGATGCAAGAGATGAATTTTGTACGACATATTACCCCAATTTCATCGAAAGCTGCCAACATGTTTGCAACAGATTGCCTGTAGTTGTCTTTGCGTTCTTTACACAAAAGTCCTTTAATGACTGCTTTCAATACGAGCCATGCATTTAATTCTCCGTCTGTCAGAACTTGTTCAAAATCTTGACTACTCATTAGTTTCCGTATGTCGGGGCCATTAACAACTCCTTCCTGAATTTTGGCGTTACTTAATCTTGGGAAAATGTCTTTCAAGCGGTTGAGTACTGCTGGTCTTTTTGCGATATATTTCAAACAAATTTTAGCAATGCCAAATTTAATGTGTAGCAACGGCAACAAAATTTTCATTTCAGGAACAAGACTTTCGTGTAGCCTATTTCTTTAGGCCATTTCCGTCCTATGTGACTATTCAAGTTATGCTGTTAGTACTGGTTTCTTCCTTTAATACCTTCTCCGTATCGTGGACGGCCAGATGCTGTTAAGTCTGTTAATCAATGAAACTATTTTGAGGTCGCAGCAAATGCGCCACTGGTATTCGTTATATTTGACTACTTCCAGAATGTGTTTCAAATTATCAAAATTTTCAATCGGAACAGAAGGCATTCTATTTGTCTTGTGCAAAAGCACAACTTTTAAGCTGATTAGTGAACTATCGATGAATAAACGCCAATTATCTTTTTTATAGGTTAACACTATCGCCTCCATTTTCAATATCGTTGCAATACGCGAAATTTTTTGCATCATTCACATTGAAGAACTTTTCTAACTCTTTTTGGCGTTTTCGATATGCTGTTACTTTGGTACCTTTTGCCAGCAAATTATTTCCTTTCAAAAATGAAGCCAGTAGTTCTGATTTTTTCTGGTCAAACACAAATTTGCAACAATTCTATCCAATTGGTTTTGTGTGACTAGGATTGGTTCCTTTGATATTTCATAGGATGTACCTTTACCAGGGTCGTATTCTGAGAAGAAATCCATAGATGTAGCAGCGGCGGTTGTAGTACTGATATCTGTTTGAAGAACAATACTTCGGTATATTGGTACTGGAACGAATTTTGAGTGCGGTAATGGCAATTGGACACTTGGCACTGCTACATAAGTTTTATTCTTTGCTTTCCTTCTATTCAAAGTTTTATGGTAGTTGATATATCCATAGCAATTTTCTTCTTGATGCGGGCTGTTGTCTAACCACATCATTGGTATACCAAAAGGCATAGCCTTCTTCTTTTCACCTTTCCATTGCATAAGAGTAGAATAGCAATTAAAGCAAACTTTTTTTAGGGGCATAGTTTACGTCAGTGATAAACTCTTGCGAGAAATATTGTTTATAGGCTTTACAAAAAAAAAAAAAAATCGCTCGCATTGCCACATTTTTCATCGCTTGCTATGAAACGTCCACAAACATTACAAAAATGGTCCATTTTACATTTTGGTTCCGACATTTTTAATACAATATATATTATACAATGTTTTTTTGTTATTTTTATGAAACCGATGCATTTAACTTAAATCACTCACAAAATGAAATAAGTTCCAAAAAAATAAATAGCGAATTTTATCACGACAGATCGATAATTAAAAGACACATGCTTCGGCTGAGTTTCGAGTCTTAACTGGCTAATCCATCTGATTTATAGATGACATATCGTGATTATATGATTATATACATCGAATTCGCATCATAACTTTTTATGTTCAATTGAATTATACAGATGAAATGTATAATATGGCATTGATATACATTGAGGATATGTGTTTAGGAATGACGAGTATATCTATAGCTCAGTTCGATATACCATCACCAAGTCATCCAAGATATTATATTGTTAATCAAAATTTTCTTCGAGAACAGAAATTTCGATGCAAATGTATTGACAAATTATGTTCAAGAAAATATTCCATTCAGGCACTTTAAATTACTTCTGAATATGACGATAAATGAAGCACCATCATGCAATTTAATAAAAACTACTGGCATTCCTAGACTTTTAAAACAAATTGATATTTTGTTGTGGGATGGATGCACAATGGCACATAAGAAATCAATTGAAGCTTTGGATCGAACAAAGAGAGATTTCTATGGAAATCAAAATTTATTTGGCTGTGATTAGACAAATACTACCTAATACCTTAAAATCAATACCAGCTGATGAAATAAATGCGTGTTGACGCTTTCAAATCTATGAAGATACGTTGTAACGTTATAGCTCGCCATTAATGTACGTCTCCAATAGCAAAATGCAACATTGCAATTGCTGCAACATTTTCAAACAATTGATTTTAATGGGTGATGGTAAAACACCAATTGATAATGATGGTTTCATTCTAATTCCGAGAGCCTTTTGCATATCCACACAATCAAAAAATGAACTAATTGAAAAAGTTTTCTCAAATACATTACAGATATACAAAGAACATGCTTGGTTGAGTGAAAGAGCTATATTGGCAGAAAAAAAATAAGGAAGTCAATGTTTTTAATTCTTGAATTCTCTCGATTTGTCTGAGAAGTCACCGCATAATTTACAATGGAAAATCAGATATCCAATGGCTATGCTTCGTAATATACATCCACCAAAATTATGCAAGGAAACAACACTGGCGGTCAAAAAATTAATGAATTATGTAATTGAATTAACAATTTTAAATGAGAAATTCAAAGCCGAAGATGTTTTAATACCACACATACCAATGATTTCCACTGATATGCGATTTGAGTTTCAACGATTAAAGTTTCCCGTTGGTTTGGCTTTTGCAATGAGTATTAATTTCGCACAAGAGCTGTCATTTCAAGTTTGCGTTTAATGTTTACGTGTTGGGCAGCCTAAGCACAGCGCTTCGTTCCCATATAAACAATAGACAAAAATAGAAGAAGTTACAGTAAATTAATAACATTTAGCATACTATTGGAAATAGCACAAATTAGAAAAATACGAAATTTCAGAAAAAAAACAATGCAAGGATTCTTATACTTCCCATATATCCTGAATCTTGAAAAGTAATAATAGCGTCCCAAATGGTTAGAATAAGACGAGTATTTATTTTCATAATAGAAACGCGTGTATATATGCAAAATTAGAAAGAAAACAGTTCAAGGACACGTAGAACTCATATATATATCCTTAATATTGATATGTGTAATTGAAGCTACTAAAGTTGTAAAATATTTCGCAAATTGGTTACAGAATCAAGGATTTTACTATTTGTGACAATCTATATACTGACATGTGTCCTCAAATACAAAATTTTCGCAAGTACATTTACACTTCTCTCTTGGAAATAAAAATCATAGTTAAAGCTTCAAAAATGGCTAAAACATGTCATAAACATTACAAAATTACTGTATTAACATATTTTTATTTCAATCAATGATTGGATTTATTTACCTGTCATATGTCCTTTATCATAAAAATGCTTATATCCTATAAAAAAATATCCAATTTTCATAAAGTGATGTCAATATGTTGAAAGACATATATGCAAAGCCATTAGATTATTCTTTTTCGTAATTTTTTGTAATATTGCTTTTGCAATGATTTCAAAAGCTATCTTATATTTTGACAAAACTTACTGAAAACAAGATAGTTAAAAAAATTTAACAAAAAGTTTTTGGGAAAAAACTATTGATGCTTGAAAGCCATTTAACTATAAATTATATTTAAATAATCTAACCCATTAAAACAAAGTTTTTATTAAAACTCTTTCTTAATTTATACATATGAGTTTTGAATCTCTCCGTGACTGTGCGTGACTTTACGTGACTATTTAAAATTAATCTTTTGTTACAGCTTGTCTATGGACAACGTTTCTGATCGATCAGATGAGGGAAAGTGAGGTTTTAATTTCTCCGTGCGTGACTCTGCGTGACTATAACACATGTATCTTTTTTCACAGAAAGTCTATCGATCAAGTATCAGATCAATCGGATAAGGGGAAATGGGTTTTAAATCCTCTGTGACTGTGCGTGACTATGCGTGACTGTGCGTGACTATGTCGGAGTTAGTCTTCCTTTACAGCAAATATATCGACTAAGTTTTAGGTGATTGGATGAGGGTAAATCCGTTTTAAATCTCTCCGTGACTGTGCGTGATCGCTCGTGACTGTGCATGACCAAATCAAAGTTTTTTTCACAGCAAGTGTATGGACCAAGATTCAGACCGATCGGATGAGGGGAAGTGACATTCAGATCACTCCGTGACTTCCCCAAAATTAATCTGTAGTCAGAACAAGACTATGGGTGAAGTTTCAGATCAATTGGATAAGGGGCAATGGGATTGCCCATGGCAGACAGACAGACAGAGTATGAATTAAAAGAAAGAATTTAAAATGGAAAATATTTGTTTTCAATGGTGCGTGGTAGAGAAGAAAAAAGCATATATTTAAAAAATTCATAACTACACTGTATTCTTAATTGGACCGGTTTCAGACATTTCAGCCATCATCAGCGATTTATTGAACATTGTGATAATTGTTATGTTATAATTGAATAGATTGTTTCTAAAGGGTCCGCGAAATAACTTATTTTGTTTTTGGAAATGCTATAAAAAAAAGCTACTGAATATTATCTCAAGTTTCTTTTTTTATTTTAAAGTACAATCCTTCCGGTTAATAATGGAAAATAATTTCATTCAAATGGCTGCCTCGGCTGGCCATGCAGTAGCCTAAACAATCGGTCCAATTTTTAAGCACATTATCGATTGTGTGCAGCTGTATTTCACCAATGGCTTCACGAATATTGTCCTTTAAAGCGTCAATTGTCTCTGGCTTGTTGGCGTCACACTTGTCTTTGAGGGCACCCCACAAATAATAGTCCAACGGTGTCAAATCGCAGCTCCGATGTGGCCAAACGACATCCGCTCTGCGGCTTATAATGCGATCTTCAAAAACAGGGCGCAAAACATCGAGTGTAGCTTCGGCTGTGTGGCACGTAGCGCCATCCTGTTGAAACCAAATGTTTCCAATATCCTCCTCTTCAATTTTTGTGAACAAAATTCGTTCAACATGGCCCGATAACGATCGCCATTGACTGTAACGGCCACTCCTTGCTCATTCTCGGAGAAAAATGTCCCAATTATGCCTCTGGACCAAAATCCGCACCAAACAGTGACTCGTTTTGGGTGTATCGGCTTTTCAATGTATGCGCGTGGGTTTTCTGTGCCCCAAATGCGACAATTTTGCTTGTTTACATACCCGCCAAGATCAAAATGAGCTTCATCTGAAAAGATGATTTTTTTGGCAAAATCGGCATCTTCTGTAAGTCGATCGCAGGCCCACTTAGCGAAGCGAAAACGCATTGAATGGTCAGTTGGCTTCAATTCCTGAACTAATTGGACTTTGTATGGCGTCATAGCAAGGTCTTTATGCAAAATTCGTCTCAATGATGCCTCCGAAATGTTCAATTCTTGAGAACGACGGTGAATTGATGTTGATGGCGCTTCACGCACACTTTCTGCCACAGCGGCAATATTCTCGGGTGTACGCTCTCTTTTTGGCTTTTCGCGCTTTGGTTTATCAATGAGGATGCCAGTTTCTTTCACTTTTTTCACAAGATAACGAACATACGGAGCTGACGGTGCTTCGCTTCTTCCAAAATCCGTACGCAATTTTCGCACACATTCTGCAACATTACCATGATTTTCAAAGTTATGTCGCAATATTTCCCACCGTTGTTTAAGCAGATACACAATAGAGAGCCCATGAAATACATAGAAAAATGGAAAACTGTTATTTTTTCCGCTCCCCGCTTATTTTCTAGTATATTAGGCATAAAAAATAATATCCATCCAATCCGTCACGACTTTTAGCCCTAAAAATGGAGTAAAACTAGTTCCAAGCTTTGATGAGCTATAACTCGTAAGCCAGACGACTTTCGGAAATTTACCTTAAGCATTTGTATTGCAAATATATAGGCAAACATTCTTCTCCTACAAATTTTTGACGTAGCTATGACCCTTCATGGTGTTTTAAGAGGCCAAACTTCAAATTTGAAGTTAAAATTTTTTTCAAACGTAAATTAGTAAATTTTGTTATAAATCTATTTAGGTTTGACTATTTCCAAATTGAAGTTTGACCTCTTAAAACAACATGAAGGACCATAGCTAGGTAATACAAATGCGTAAGGTGTATTTTCCGAATGTCATTTGGCTTACGAGTTATAGCTCGTCCAAGCTTGAAACTAATTTTACTCCATTTTAGGACTAAAAGTCGTGACGGACTGGCCGGTTTGCATCCGATTGAAAAAAATATTTCACGGATATTATTTTTTATGCCCAATATACTAGAAAATGAGAGGATAGCGGAAAACACTTTTTGTTTTATGAGCGCTCTAATGCACAACCATATTCGTTCAGCGGAAGGATAAAACTAATTACCTGTCAAATCAGACATTAGCTAAGTGTTACCATTCACGAAATAAGCACTAGTTAAAAAAAAAAAACGTTAGATGGCGGACCTTTTATATAAAATTTTTCTACTTAGGACGGCCGTGGGGTTTTGAACCCTGAACAGAACGTTCGCATACACTCGTACTTGCGCTTTTTGGTCAGTGCTTTTACACACACACCTAAATTCTGGCCTACGAGCAGTGTGTTAGAATCAGTTTTCATACCATACAGCTTTTACTTCGTATTAATTTCAGAAGATATAACTGTGTCCAAACAAACAGTCGTTATTTTTTGAGCTTCTTAAAATTTTTGCATTTATACTTCTAATTTCCATTATTCTCAATTTTCGTAAGAGTTGGCATATGTGATGTCCGGTTTATGCATACTACATACTGGACTTTTTTGCATATATTTGAGATGATGCTTTAAAGCGAAATATTTTTTGTTTGTTGTATTTGTAGCTATTTTCAGATATATTGCAATTAATAAGGGAAGAGGTTGGGTTGTGGCCATAGTTAGGTTTTCGGCTTATAACTTTTCACCAAGTGCAAATTATTCGGACAACTGGGTATCTATGAAAAGCTAGAGACCTTGGCTAACTGCTGGTGAAATAACTAAATCAATTTCGTCAAATGGAAATTTTTTTTTCTAAATTTTTTGAAGTGGCCATTTTTGGGGCAATTTTTTTTTTTTGGTTGGGTTGTGTCCACCCTTGGAAAATCTGGTAAAAATAGGAAAAAATTAAGAAAAACCATTACGAATATAGAAAAACTTAGTTTATTTATTTTCAAAGCCTTCATTGGCATTATTATTGAGAAAAAATTAAGACTAAATAAAAAATAATAATGATAAATAAATGGCATTATTCGTCTTCCGACTCACAATTTTCGCATTTGAAGCAGCTGGCTCGTGTGCTAGCATACTTCAAATGAACGGGCCGATCGCATCCGAAACAATTGATGGAGTTATTATTGCTTATGTGTGTTATATTGTTTACTGGGTAGTTATTTTGGCATCTACGACGATATTTCACCATTAACAAAAAAAAAAAAGGGTGGCCAAAACCCCACCAATTTTAGTGGCCACAACCCAATTTTGGAGCCATCTTGAGATGTGGTGAAAATTTTTTTTGGTGTCAACATATTGGTTGCAATCGATATTTACTCACAAAGTATAATAAATTTACTGAAGAAAAATGCATTGCACTCACATTTTTGATTGATTCACTTCGATTTCTAACTCTATTGAAAAGGAGTAAATTTGTATTATTGGTCTTTTTCAAGCACAGAAAAATTAATTTGTTCCCAGCACAAAGCAGACGCGACTGCCCGTTTCGGTACTCGGTACAAAAAGAACGTGCTGCCATGACACACAAATGACTTTTGCAAGAAAAATACATATGCTTTAGTTCAAAAGATACGCTGGGGTGGCCACAACCGAACCATGGCCATAACCCAACCTCTTCTCCTACTGTAACTAATATGCAAATTTAAATTCGGTTTGACTCACAATTTTTATACCCTATACCACTATGTGGTTTGGGTATAATGACTTTGTGCTGCTGTTTGTAACTACCAAAAATATTTGACCTAGACCCTTCTTTTATTATACCGATCGACTTAGAATCACTTTCTGAGTCGATTTAGCGATGTCCGTCCGTCAGGCCGTCCGTCTGTCCGTCTGTGTGTTAATGTAAACCTTGTAATTAAACAGCAGGTCGCAAATACAAATATATTTTGATAGAATTTGGTACGTAAGCTTATATCTGCCATATCATGTATGCCATTGAAGTTGGTGACAATTGGTACATGTTCAGACCTAGTCCCCGAACGAACGAACGACCTCTATGAATACTTAAATTGTCATAAAATCCAAATTATGTTATAGATCTCGGTCAAATTGGATTTGTGTATGTTCATTACATTCATTTATCAGTAGTCCAAAAATAAACCCTATAGGACAACTCTTAGTCAAAGGCCCCATATAGAGCTGCTTCCCGATCTTCGCTTAAATCTATTGAAAAAATCAAAAACATTGCAGAGATTTTTCTCAAATTTGGTTTGTATATGTTTTTGCAAAATGTAAGTTACTTTACCAAATATAGTCCGGATCGGTCCATCTTTCGAACTAGGCCCCATATAAATATAGCATCCGATTTGAACTTTTTCATATTCGAAGGCAAAAAATTAATAACAATATATATATGCAAATAGTTGTACCTAAGAGATAGGGTCTCTAAACGCATGGGAGGGTATCGTATAGTCGGTCTAGACCGACTTTAATTTTCTTACTGGTTTTTTCATGTATTTGTTTTTACAATACTATTTGTTCCAGGCAGTGTCCTTTTATTACCAAATATTAATACAATCTAAAGGCATGTTGTTCTCATTTTTATTAGGTTGTCCCCATAAAATAAGTTTAACAATCGTAGTTAGTATACGGAACAAATTTTTTTCTTGTAGATTCTTTCATTTTAGATTAATTGTGCATATGATTTATTGTATTTTTAAATATTAACGTATTACAAAAACAATTACTATTAACTTAATAAATGCCTCTAGTTATAACCGAGTTGCAACCAATCTAGCAGCAGCACCTGCTGATATCGTTAGCAAGGACGCTGCCTTTTGGAGTTCAACATAAATTACCAAATTGATTACATTTTCATTCACCACCATACTGCCATCTGTTTTTCAAATAAACGTCAAATAATTAAATGGATTTTTTTCGAGTTCTTTTTATCAAAATTTGATGGTCAAATGATTTTGACAGATAAAAAAAAAAAACAATCCAGCTACTCCTTTATGCCCATAAAATTACCCTTTATAAAAACAATCAACCACATTAATAATAGCTTCATATGTACCTGCGCCTTTCTTAAATCCGTACTGCCGCTTATATAACATTATATTCCAAATAATTTGTTACTTGCTCAAATATAAGTTTTGAAAATATTTTATCAATATTCGAAAGCAGGGAGATTGGTCAATAATTTTAAATTTTATTAGTACCTAGAGATTGGGATTGAAATGATAATAATAATAACTAGCTGTTGTACCCGGTCTTGCCCGGGATCCAAAGGCATTTTGCTTGAAATATGGTTCACTATGCTTACCAGACGCTGTGTACTTAGTGCACAATTAACAAATTCCTCAAAAAAATTAACTTTCTCCCCAAAAATTTTTATGGGATTGGGGAATTTGTTCATGATGCAAAAAAATCCCCAATGTTTGGGGAGTAAATTTATTTTTTATTTCAATTTAAAATTTTTTCATTTTTTAATTTAGAAGTTTTTTTAAAACACGCGACAGCAAAAATACTTCAAAAATAAGCTGCGAAACCGCTTGAAGTTTATTTATTTTGTAAACAACATTATAACTGAATCATTTGCAAATTAAAGGAATCAGTTGTTTTAAAAATTGAATTAATTCATTCAATAAATGATCATCATTGAGAAGAGACGTCAAATTTATTGAAGTTTCAAAAATGGAAAATGAATGCGACGTTTTACATACATTCGCAGATACAATATATCGTAAGACCTTCCACTGTGCTGTGTTCCGCTTCCATGCTGCCGTGCATTTAGCATCAACTTATTTTAATCGCCAAAATATATATTTCGTATCATTCCGATATTTTAGCTGATCATTATTCGCGAGCGCGTCGAGTCCGCACGTTTGGCAGCCACACCGGAGCTGCCGGCCAGTTGTTGTCAACTTATTGTAATTGTCAAATTATATTTTTCATATCATTCCAATATTTTAGCTAAGCTTTGTTCCGCGCGCGCGTCGCGTCTCATGTGCGAGCCGCTTCCGCGAGCTTGGCAGCCACATCCGTACTGCCGCGCAGTTGTCGTCAACTTATTTGAATCGCCAAAATATATTTTTCAGATCGTTCCGATATTGTAGCTAAGTTGAGTTCAGCGAGAGCATCCGCGCCCCGACACCGCGCACCGAAATGATGCTAGTGAAAAGAATACAGATATTAAATACATAAATCTGTTCTAGGACAGATATTGAATTTGGGGCATTTGTTCATCGCGAAGTTATTCCCCAATTTTTTGGGAAATAAGTTCATTTTTTTTTTAAATTTTCTATGAGAAAAACAGTCGTTTAAGGAGTTTCAGATTCCCTGGATTCAGCTTGTCTTAGCCGCTGGATATCTCGACACACTTGGGTAGATTCAGGCATTTCCTGAATCTATGCATATATTGCAGGACAGATATTGAGATCAGTATGCAAATTTTCACTTACATATATGGGGGATTTCATGTCAAGTGCACCAACTTTTGAAACCGATGTCTTCCGATCGGGATGAAATTTGCACCAAGGTTAGTTCTATTAGATAGTAGTTTAGACACAATTTTTCAACAAGATCGGTCCAGATCTCTCTGAGTTAGAGGGGATCAAAATTTGACATTTTGGATAAACAGGTGTTTTTTTTTCTCATCCATGTAACTTATTACCTATTGTTCTTAGAAAATTTTCTCCCAAAGACTTTAGATAGCATTTCTTGAATATTTCGGAAAAAAATACTTAAAAAAAAAAAAAAATTGTAGACTTTTTTTCTGCTAAATTAAAGGATTTTTTGCCTTTTTTTCAAAAAGGGCATTTTTTTTTTCATAAAAAAGCTTAGGATTTTTCCTTTAAGAGCCTTTTGGTCGCTTAGTGGGATGGGAGTGGGATATCTATCAAAATAAATGTTTTGTAACTCAAGACAACGGTTTTTCAATTTTTCACAAATGCACTATTTTGAATTTTTTCCTATTTGTGTGTAAAACCTTACAAATAAAACTTATACTGAGAAACTAGACAAGCTGAACTTTCCGAAGGTATAGAACATACCTAACTAAAATTTTATACCCTCGATACTGTAATACCCAGAATATATTAACCTCAGGAAAAAAATCGCTTTTTTTCTATACAAATGTTGAAAAATTATTATTTTTTATTTATTTGTAATAATAATTAAATTAATATATAATAATAATAATAATATTAAAAATAAAAAGACAAATAATTTAGTAAAATTTAATCTTAATTACATTAGATCCATTTATATCATAACTATTTTTATACTTCATTTATTGTAGCTGATGAAGTATTTAAGTTTTTAAATTTTTAAATACCAAGTCTTTCATCCAGCTTTTTTGTCGCTTTTATTTGCTGCGTTTTTTTGTCAGTGCTTTCTTGGCATTACTAGGTTCAGCTGTTGATTTCGCTGCTGGTTTATTTGTTGTTTTTGGAAAGAAATCGCATTGAGTAGAGGCAGAAAACTTTTTCAACTTGAGTCTTCCATCGACAAGCGGTATAAAAGCATGGTATTGAGCGGTGCCATCGATTGTCACCGCAGCATCGAATCTGCTCTTCAGTGTTTTCAATGTTTCCTGATGATCCTCTTTGCTACTAAAAACTATTTTAGTTTCTTTACAATAACTCTTTGCCCAATGAAATAAAGCAGTCGCATCTAAGATGCGATCTTGATAAGAGCACTGGAGGCTATACTTCGCTGCACTTCTTTTAAGGTTTGCTCCAATACCATCACATGCTCCTTTACCATGAGCAGTAGGATGAAAATGCCACTCAGCTGGCATTCCAAAATCTTTTTCATGGGCATAAGATTTGCCAAGCTACTTTTGTTTTTAAAATGTTGACGAGCTCCGTCCGAAACGTAGTATACCTTCTTTACTGTAAATTTAGATTTTAGAAATTTTAGTATTCTCTTATGGTACTCATAAACTGCAACGGTATCATGTTTTAAATCGTCGGATATGATTGCCATACTTTTGTGTTCCAGTTTTTCATCTTTCATGTAGTAAATAACTACTGTGAATATAGTTGCTTGGTCGTTATTGAAGTGGAATGCTTGTATGGCATCCTGAAGAACATATTTATAGTTTTTTGCGAAATCGTATGAAATAACGAATTCACCAGACTTCAAATGTATCTTCAAATCCTTGAAGAATGACCATTGCTCTTTGACTAAAAAGTCATGGTTTCTCAAGTTTAGCAATCCTGTACACATTTCTTCCACAAAATCATCCACATTTAAAATGATTGTTTTCAATGTGCATCTGTCAGTCTGAATCCAAGAATCAAATTTGACCTCCTCTATATATTCTCGATCTAAAGAGTTGATTAAATTTTCTTTGATGAATGTGGTTTTCGGGCAATTGGTGCATTCACCTAAGTGGCAAGAAGTTGTTGCATTAGGACACATAGTCAATTTAAGGCAATCGCGGTAATCGTGTAAATCTTCTGCCGAATCATCAGTAAAATACTTTAAGTTGATTTCCTTCAACATCAGTTTAACATTTTCATGGTAAATGCAAACGCATAATGTGTGAGTTCCGCTGCTTTCTGCCAAAACGCAATGTTTTGGCCTCATTTGGGTTAATTTCGCGAAGCCAATTCTAACATCCTCGTGTTCAGATTGAAATGTTGCAAATAACTCTTTCAGGCTACAGATAACCATTCTCTTCTGTTATGTTATGAAGGTATGTTACATACCTTCGGAAAGGTTAATTTGTCTAGTTTCTCAGTATAAGTTTTATTTGTAAGGTTTTTCACATAAATAGGAAAAAATTCAAAATAGTGCATTTGTGAAAAATTGAAAAACCGTTGTCTTGAGTTACAAAACATTTATTTTGATAGATATCCCACTCCCATCCCACTGAGCGACCAAAAAGTTCTTAAAGGAAAAATCCTAAACTTTCTTATGGAAAAAAAAAAATAACTTTTTGAAAAAAAAGGCAAAAAATGCTTTGATTTAGCAAAAAAATTAAAAAAAGTCTACAAAAAAAAATTTTTTTTTTAAGTATTTTTTCCGAAATATTGAGGAAATAGCTATCTAAACTATTTGGGAGAAAATTTTCTAAGTACAATAGGTAATAAGTTACATGGATGAGAAAGAACACCTGTTTGGCCAAAATATCAAATTTTGATCCCCTCTAACTCAGAGAGATCTGGACCGATCTTATTGAAAAATTGTGTCTGAACTACTATCCAATAGGACTAACCTTGGTGCACATTTCATCCCGGTCGGAAGACATCGGTTTCAAAAGTTGGTGCAATTGACATGAAACCCCCAATATATATAACGAAATTCATTAAATAAAAATGTGAAAAAATTTAAGAACGAATTTGGGGAGTAAGTTCATTTGTTATTTCGTTAAAAAAAATTGGGGAATTTGTTCATCGTAAGTTATTCGCGTGTGTACCAAATTTCAGAGAAATCCGTTGAAAATCATCTTTGTTCACAAAATTAAAATTAATTACAATTAACAAAGATATTTTCTATAATTCAAATTTTTCTTTTTTCATATACATTTTAATCAACAAAAGATGAATATAGTAATAATTGACAATGTTTATTTAAAACGTATGTCGGTCTAATTGTGTAAACAACATTAATTAATTGTATTCAGGTATTACCAGCAGTCTAAATTGTAATGCAGATTTCAAGAAAGTTTATAGCTTGAACCGGTCATCCTCTGCGCTGCCATCTAGAATGCAATTCACTTCGGTTTCATTTAATAAGGGTTGGCGGAAACATCGTATTCTAAATTCCTTAAGAACTGGACAAATAACCAGAAAGTGTTGAAATGTTTCCTTTTCTCGAATGTTACATGAAGTACATAGCTTTTGATCTTCTCCTTCACCAAATCTATTACCATTAAGCAATATCATCCCGCTACGTGCCTTCATGATCAGTGTTATGCCTTCCATTTTCGCACCATCCTCAAGATAATATTCTGCTATATTGTGATCGAGAAATTTGTGTTGCTTTTTAATTTCTCTTGCGGGTTGTACTCAATATTGAGTGTTTTAATACTGCCCAAAAGCTCTGTACTTAATAAGTTCCACTGCTCTTCTATTGGAGTTGACCCCGGCCAAGGTATGCTTAAATTAACGAGTTTTTGTTTTAAAAGCTTTAACCAAAACAGCTCTCTTCTCAACAAGATTTTCATCAGTTGACAATATAATGCTATAATAATAAAATGCCTTTCCAATGTATTTTAAGTGAAGGGCTAACGTGTGGATGTGACCTTCTTCAGCAGATGTTTCTAGCATTAAGAAGAAGTTTGGTGGGTTGCTTGGAAGTTTGAGAACTTTCTTCATGAAGTAACTTTGTAGATTATACACTGCTTCGAAATTGCTAAAACCCCATGCTGCATATGATTGTATAGATCTATATACGGCTAAAAAAAAGTTTCCATTTAATATTTAAATTAATATCATTCTTTCCGATGAAGTTTTTCCAAGTTGTATTTATGGCATTTTTTGCTTGGTTGTTTCCTTTTGTAACATGGTTGTTGAATGAGAATTTAGTTGTTAACACTACTCCTAGGTAGTTATATTCTGACGATATTTTTATCGGATCTCCTTTAGAATACCACTTTTCTCTTCGTGGGAGTCGACCACGTTGTGAAAGAATAAAATTTAAGATTTACTTAAATTGACTTCCAAGTTCCATAAATAACAGTATTTTTCTTGTAAGTACATCAGCCTCATCTGCAAGTATGACTATATCGTCGGCATGTAATAATAAACGTATATTCAGATCATCAAGAAAAAGTCCACATTCAAGGTAATCGTTTAAGTCATTAATATATAGATCAAATAAAAATGGCGGCATCAAACAACCTTGCTTCACTCCGGGTTTAGTCTCGAAATATTTAGACATATCAATACCCGTCCAAACTACTAACCTAGTATCATTATATATTTCTTCAATAAGTCTGAAAAATTTGTATGAAATCCCCATTGTAAAAAGTTTGTTTAAAAAAAAGTTTGCTTTAAAATTAACGAAGAATGCGTATACTTTTTTCCTCTCTACTATTTTGGTACTAACTACAGCCGAAAGATTATAGATGTTGTCAGCTGTTGAAAAATTTCTGCGAAATCCCGCCTGATGCTCCGTCATTATTTTAATGCACTCCACCCAGTTAAATAAACGTTCATTGAGAACACCAATCATTATTTTGACAACAGAATTCATGAAAGATATACCCCTGTAATTCGAAGGCTGGATTACATCTCCCTTTTTATGAATTGGAAAGATTATTAGTCCGTGAAAAGCAATCATCAAATTGGCTATTTTCAATAACTTTGTGCAAATATAAATCAAAAAATAGCTTCCCTCCTTAATCATTTTATTTAATATGTTTGCAATAATCCCGAATTTAATTTTCCTTAGTTTTCCAAAATTTGTTAAATTTTAATCTTTCCTATTTCTTGCAGATTAAAACGAATAGTAGCTGAAACTAAAATAAATGCCATCCTCAGAATCATGTATATTTCTTACTGAGTCATAGAAATATTTGTTAAATATGCTTGCTTTTTTCCGCATCTATCGCAACAACCATATTATCATTTGATATTAACTCAATTGATGATTTTGGGTCTTTTCCAAGTTGTTTACTGAGAAATTCCCAGGATGTTCTAAAGTCACCACTGTAGTTTCGTATACTGTGCTCATAATACGTATTCATTAGTCGTTTATTAAAAATACTAGTAGTTCTGCTTATCCACTGAAAACTTCCGAAATATTCTTTATTTGCTTATTTTTCCTTCTAGATTTGAACAACTTTTGCTTATAATTTATTAAAATCAATAACGATTAAGATATCCATAGGCTCATCTTGTGTCGAATGTATTTTTTTTTTGTGATTATACTTCTGATTTCAAGAGCAGCTAACGAAAAAGCATAGATTAATTGTATGCATTGCTTGGTGCAACCTCCTGAACTAGAGAGGCTTAATATGTTATCAAGATAAGAATCAAACCAGTCATTATCCAACAGCTTCCCATTAAGATATTCTGAATGCAATTGAATAAAAAAAGTGTTTATAAATTTGTAAAAAAAATACAATCTATACAAGATCTAGAGGCTGGTCTCGTTATTATTTAATGGCAGGAAATTAAATTATATTCAAAAAATTAATCTAATAAAGATTTACTTCAGTATCTTCGCACATTTAACCCATTTTCGGCCAATTTTATGCATTTATATATAGAAACCTAATGATCCCAATATTTAACATATAGACTACATTCTAACTATCCGCTAAAAAAATTTTAAATCTATATTATGTTTTACCTGAAGGGGTATTTAGTGGGACCTGTTTTCAGGGGATTTTTTTATAATTGTACAATAATATTAATTGTTGAAAAATATTAAATATTAATATATTGTATTTGTGCAAGCAATTCAAATGAAAAAAAAAAAAAAAAAAAATAGAAAAAAATAAATAAGTCATAACATTGCTACCATATCATAGCTGTTAATATAACTGTTCGCAAGCGCGAACATTGGCTGCTATTTGGAGAATATGCTTCTATGATACAATATTGTTGTTCTTTGTTTTTTTCTAAATATGACAAGTGTTTTTACTAAAAAAATCATGCAATCAAACCATATAACGGCAAATGCAAGATAGGTTACAGTTAAGGTCAATTACAGCTTTTTTGTAATTGTGAAAATATATTTTGCATATATACAAGCAGTTGCGCGACTTCTCCTGTGTTGTAAAGATCTCTTTTTTTTAAATATTACAAGTGAAGTGAATTATGGAAAAATGGCTGAACGACGTGTACTCACTATGAAAGAAATTGAAAGAATGTTAGAAAGTGATGAAGAGCTTGAAATCCCAATTGAGTCCGTAACAGTGTTACCTCCAGACTTTGTTGATTATGTCACAGATGAAGAACTGATTGATGAATACCTTATTCCCATCAATGATATGGTAATTTGAGTAATTATTACATTCCTTATTGTCAATTTAGGACCCTTCTACGTGTGAACTTGCAGGAACATTTCAAATAATTAACGCAAATTATGAAGAGCTTGAATATTTGGAATTGCAAAGGTTGTCAGTAGCTTCCTGTGGACCACCACCTATAAACCGTCAGACTGTTTTGGCAAACCAAAATGGACAAGAAAATGTAACGACAACAAGCAGTTGGAATTTCAACTCAAATCTAATGCAGAGCCATTTAAAATTATTAAAAAAAAGCTGCATGATGAAATCCGTGGTCTCTCACCAGTTCTACTGTTTGAAAAATTCTTTGATAGAGAAACAAACAAATATGCGCAACAAAAATCCGCAAATATTGTTTTTAATGAGGTGATCTTAAGGCATTTTTTTGGAAAATTAATTTTGGCAGGATTTAAAACACTACCTTCCATTGATAACTACTGGTCAAAAGATCCTTGCCTTGGAAATTCAATTGTCAAGCAAACTATGTCAAGGAACAAATTCAAAGAGATTAAACGATTCCTTCATTTTAACAACAATGATAACCTGGATAGAAATAATAAGCTGTCCAAGGTAAAAACTTTATTTCTTCTGTTTATTTGAGTTTAAAAACGGTATTGTTAATTAGGTTCGTCCACTGTTTGACCTTGCCAACAAAAAATAAACAATTTGGTGTATGGAGTGAAGTACTATCGCTCGATGAAGAAATGTTACTGAAAAAATGTTCTGCGCCACGGGAACCGTTCGTCCAAATCGTATTTCAAAAGCCCCACTACACACAGGAAAGTAGCTGAAGCAGGGAGAAAGTGACTACTAATTTCATAGAACGAGTTCGGTATTGGTTTGTCGTTGGGCAGACAACAAAGAGGTGACGGTTCTCACCAACGAACAAATTGAACCGATGCGCAGCGTAAAACGATGGAAGAAGGATTTGAAAAAATATGAGAATGTGTCACAACCATTCTCAGCTCACGCAACAATGGTATGGCGGGAGTAGATCTACAATGCTCTGTCAAATTACAGAATAAATATAAGGTCAAAGAAGTGGTATTGATACATTGGTGTACAGTGATACATTGCTTTTTAGAAAAAGCTGAAAAAAAATATGTTATCTGAAAAAGATTTAAGAGCGAGCGTAAGTAAAGCTTTGCTATTAAGTTCGCAGTCAGAATCTGAATCCACTCAAAAGAGATCCGATAGAAGCGTTATATCAATTGCCACTTATTGTAGGGGAACGTATTCCAATAGCTCGGCCACAAGGAAAGTCTCGAAGGTGCCAACTTAAAGGGTGTGGTAAACCAATCCAATGGAGGTGCCAAAAATGCAATGTACATTTGAATCCACAATGCTTTGAAAAATTTCATTTAAAATAAACCTTTTTTATATTTTAATATGTTAAATATATTTTGAAATATTTCTCAATAGTTATTTTTTTTTTAACATACATGTATATATGTATCTATTTATGAACATTTCTTCATATGGGAAATTCATGTCAAATTGAAGCCAGTGTTCGCACTTGCGAACACCTATCTCTTGGACTCACGGACAAGATAGCGCCAAGAAGACAACGGATTTGATTTCAGAAGACCCAAGTAACTACAAAAGGGTAATTTTTTTTAAAAAGCTCGCGTTTGAATTTTCTTGGCTGAATATGGGTTAAGCAGTATTAAAATCTATAACAAAAATACATGGAAAATTGTTTATATCTGTGAGAAAATCTTCCGTTTGTATTAAAATTGTTTAAAATAAACAAACCTGTAGAGCGAGGTAATCACCAAGGGCTTACTATTTATTTTTACATCTAATATTGATAACGACATAAGGTCCAAAACTTTTCACTTCGATTAGGTAACAGACTATATATTAATTGTTGGCTAGCATAAACAAAAGAACCTCCATAATTGACGTTTCTGCAATAGTAAACAACGTTAGAATGATCAATTGAATATAAATTTGCAGAATTTCTATCAAACCACGTTTCTTGGACAGCATTCTGGCATTATCGACATCTGTACTACATAATTTAGATTTAAAATTTTTAAGTGTTCTAGTTCACGAGATACCTCCTACGCTTATTGATAAGATATTAAAAGACGTTGAATCAGATGTATTAATTATATGTGAATTAAGCGAGTTTAAAAATTCGTATTTTCGATCTATATAATTTTAATGATTGCGCTAGGAATGTAATCAGGCTTAAGATCCAATATTTTTACTTAAAATAAAGCAAAAAAGTTTGACACATTTGTTTCAAAAATTGATATAAATTGCATGACAAAGTATAAATTGAAAAAATATTTAGTATCTATAAAAAAAAAGTAGTCAAAAAAAAAAAAAATCGGCGCAAATGTATAACACATTATAAGCGTGACAAATTCAGTGAGTAGCATAATTAGTCTTACAAGAGACCGAGTAAAGCAGCTTAAAATGTCTTGTGAGTCTGCGAGGTATATTAGCAATTATATTGGATAGGAGAAACTCAGAATCAGCATCACCATTAGCAAGGTTGAATGCAAAGATGTCTCTCAGCATGGTTCTACAACAGTGATGTTGGTGGGAAAATGAGAATGACACTGTAAGAAATGTTCAATGGACTAATAACAGTGTAAGTATATGTATGAATTTATTTTTTAATGAAAATATGAAACTGACTTGTGTAAAATCGTTTTAAAGGTATAATAATTAAACAAAAATTTAATTTTTGAAAGGAAAAAACTAAATGCGTATGTATGTATATACCTACATTAGGCTTTTTTTCATGGTTTAAAAATCTAAAAGTTGTAGAGTTTTTCAATCGATATTAAGGATTTCATTGTATTTACATATTAAAAAAATATCTTTAATATGATAAAAAAAAATTAAATTTTTGGAAGGAAAAAAATGCATTCGATCGGACTCGAATTTTTAAAAATATTTCAAATTTTATATTAAATAAATGGTTTTTTTTTAATAATTCTATTATAGGTTTTTATAGATCTTGTATTATAAATTTTTCAAAATTTATATTTTCGTTACAATTGCGTATTAGTAAAACCAAATGCATTTATAATTATATAATACTTTCGTGCATTCCTTTTTATTTTTTTCAGTGCGTTAAAAAAATCAGCACACATCCGCTATACGTGATTATTCGTCGCTGGTTCAGTGACGACTAAAAACAAGAGCGTAAGAATACATGTGATTTGAGCACGAACAATTGTTCTATGAAATAAACATGCCTGTTCTGCAACTCTCACAACAGGGGAGTCTACTAAGCCTTAGACTATTAGTATGTGAGGGCAAGTTATCATAACTCTCTCCTGACCCATATAGAAGTAATAGCAAAGTCTTTTTCGGCACAGATTTAATTGCATTAGTGTGAACCTGATAATTGGATTACTTAGACATATTCCAAAATAGACCGCAAAAGACCCTTATCTTTTAACGAAACCAAGAATAGTTCTTGCATTATTAAAAATAATACCGGGAAAAAAAACAGAAGTGGACAGTCATACTAAATTATTACGACCCGGACCATTTGGAAGACTATTTGGAGTCAGTAGAAAGAAGTTTATAAAGACAGATGAAATATTTTGAAAAGTTTGTTTAGTTGAGTTTTAACACGCAAACGAAACACAACACATAATCGCAAATAATATTAGTTTAAGTTTACTTAAACATAAATTCTATTTTAATCAATAAATTGATAGAACTAAAAAAAAGTAAACTATCTTTCATTATATCCAATGAAGTCAAGATTTCTATTCATAAGTACACCAAGATACAGAAATGTTCGAACGGTATCCAATACTATTCCTTTAACGCGACACCCACCAGAAATTAATCCCAATTCTGTAAAACACCATAAGCTTACATTTCTTAAGATTCAGTTCCATTAAGTTCACACTACCCCATTCACCTGATAAATCACGATCGTTTATGACATTGAGACTGTGAAATAACTTAACATTATCTGCATAAATAAGGATAAGAAATTACGGCCAGAAGATCAGTTAAGAATAGTAAAAACAATAGCGGACAAAATTATGCAAGAAAATCCTTTAAAATCTAAATGTAAGTTACGATTCAATACACAAAATAATAGATTCAAAATATTTGTTAAAATCACTGTACATTACATTCGTCTACTCCCCACGGACAAAATCTTTGAAAGCAAGAGTCGAAAATATAAAGTAAAAGTAATGTTGCAATGAAAACATAATCCACTTTATTTCAATGATGCATGGCAGAGAAGAAGAACCGCTCTCTGGCATGTGATAATTGTTATGTTATAATTGAATAGATTTTCTCTATATGAAATTTTTTTAAAAGGGGAGGCCGTGAGGTTTGAACCCTGAACCTTCAAATACACTCGTACTTGCACTTTTTGGTCCGCGCTTTACACACTTACCTAAAGTCAGGCCTACAAGCAGAGTGGTTAACATCAGTTTTCATACCATACAGCGTTTACTTCGTAGTAATTTCAGAAGATACCACTCTGTTCAAACAAAAAATCGATATTTTTGAATTTTCTAAATATTTTTGCATTTATCTTCTAATTTACATTATTCTCAGTTTCGTAAGAAATGCCGTATGTGATGTACGGTTTGTACGTACCACTTACTGCACTGTTTACAGTTGATAAGAGATGTAATCGGTAATAAGTTTGTCCATTAGCTTAGGAATATCACTTAGCTTTGCTATTCCCTTACAATAAAATAATAAAGAATTTGCAAAACACTCTTGCGTACATATGCCAAATACGAAAAAAAAATTTAAAAATATAAGCAGGCACACCACCAGGACACACAACTGAATGAGAGAGTTAAGAGTATTCTCAACATTTATTGAATATGGATAGTTAGCGATGGTTTAAGCATTTGAAATTGAATTGCTATACATGTACTGGTCATAAAACATACAAAGTCAAAGAAGGAACTTTGACTATTAGCAAAGATTGATTTTAAATTATCCAAATGACTCTGTTATATCCTACCGGATATAAGTAGAACAAAACAGATGTTAATATCGCAGCTTTTGAGGTACGGCTCTTTTCAAAAAGTCCCACAACTTTGTCACTATTGTTTGAATAACGCTGGCCAGCGTTGTCGGTCAATGTCCAGGCGGAGCTTATGTAATCCCAAAATTATGAAAAAAAAATGACACGGCCTAGTACTTCGTTCATATAGTTGAAACTAGAACACTGAGATCTAGTCTAGTACTGCCCTAGTTTTATAACTAAAATAAAAAAATAACAACAATAGCAATAATAACAATATTAGTTTTAAAAGTAAATATACAACAATAACAATAATAACAATATTAATCTTAAAACTAAGTAAACAACAATTAAAACAAAAATCAGCAAACGCACCATCAATGATAAACAAGTAAGAAAATTATAGTCGGTCTAGACCGACTATATGATACCCCATACCATGCGCTTAGACACCCTATCTCTCAGACCCAACTAACTGCATATAGAAAATATGCATAAACCAAATTTGAGTGGGATTTTTCTTAATTTTTTTGGCTATATCTATATGGGGACTAGGACCGATCCTGACCATGTTTGGTAACGTCTCTTGTATTTTGCAAAAATATACATATACAAACAAAATTTGAGAAGAATTAGTGCAATATTTTTGTTTTTTGATAGATTTAAGTGAAGATCGGGAAGCAGCTCTATATGGGGCCTATGACTAAGAGTTGTTCCATATAGATCATTTTGGGACTACTGATTAATTGATGTAATAAACACAATTTGAACAAGTAAAAAAATTATAGTCGGTCTAGACCGACTATACGATACCCTATACCATGCGTTTAGATACCCTATCTCTTAGGCCCAACTAACTGGACATAGAAAATAAGCAAAAACCAAATTTGAGTGGGATTTTTATTAATTTTTTTGGCTGCAGATATGAAAAAGTTCATATCGGATGCTATATCTACATAGGGACTTGGTCCAAAAATGGACCGATACTGATCATGTTTGGTAAAGTCTCTTGTATTTTGCAAAAATATATACAAACAAAATTTGAGAAGAATCAGTGCAATATTTTTGTTTTTTAATAGATTTAAGTGAAGATCGGGAAGCAGCTCTATATGGGGTCAAAGGGATCATTTTCGGACTACTCATTAGTGGATGTAATGAACGCATACAAACCCAATTTGAGTAAGATCTATATGACAATTTGGATCTTATGGCAATTTATGTCGATTTCATATGGGTAATTTGTATGGGGGCTAGGTCTGACCATGGACCGATTCTCACCAATTTCTACAGCGTTCATCCTATGGCCGACAAAAGCTTATGTACCAAATTTCATCAAAATATATTCATATTTGCGACCTGCAGTTTGATTACAAGCCTTACATGGACACACAGACGGACGGACGGACGGACGGACGGACATTGTTAAATCAACTCAGAAAGTGATTCTGATTCGATCGGTATAATTAAAGATGGGTCTAGGTCAAATATTTTTGGTTGTTACAAACAGCAGCACAAAGTCATTATACCCAAACCACATAGTGGTATAGGGTATTATAGTGTAAAAGGCAGGATCGCCATATAGTGTAAAAGGCAGGATCGCCATATAGTGTAGGTGGGACGCCAGCTAGGATCACCAAATATTATAAAAATCGCTGGACCGTTATATAATGTATGCCTTGTAGCAATCTACGTACATAGTGGCATTTAAATTTAATATAGTGTATGTATGGGGGCAGGATCGCCATATAGTGTAAGAGGGGTGTACAAAAGGATACTAAGATTGGGTGAGAACCGGACCAATCCCAGGAGGAATTTTGTCAAGTGCTTTCCTCAAAGCAGTTCCCGCGTGCACGCTAGATGCACTTTTTATGTTTTACAGAGATAGCACGTAGGCAGATTATGCCAATGTTTAAACTCTTTGGCAGAATATGCCAGTAAAAAAAAAAGAAAATCTCTGTTTGGTTTTAATTATAACCCTTTCAAATCAGAATTATAATTGATTATTTATTGAAAATGTTGGTCTTTTATATCATTATAATTTAATATTTTTACTTAATTTAAATAATAGTCTTCTCTTTTCTTTACATTCGCATATTACAAATTCATTGATTTTTGAACGTTGGGCTCAATAGCCAATCAGAAAACGTTCAATAATCAATTTAAATTTTTCCCCTCAAAATTTGAGTGACATTCCTATTCGTCATGGGTTATTGACACAATTTGAATTTTCACAAATTTGTCATTTTGCATTCCAGTGATATTTAATTACACAATAATTTATTGTTTTGTAATTTCAACCCTTTACCCAAGGTTAGTGTACTTTGTGGTATGTGTTGAATGAAAAGAAAAGATATGCAAAAAAAAAATAAATAAATGTAAACAAATAATTACAAATAAATATGTGCATGTGCATATAGTAAACAAAAATAAACAAAAAAAATATAAACAAATAAAGATGAATAAATGAAATAAATAAAGATAAATGAAGATGTGTGTAACATCATCACACCCCTACCCTTAAGATGAAATTTATGGGTTTTAGAAAATTCATGAATTTCATTACTTAAAATAAAAATATTATTTTTGTTTCTCTTAAACTTAGTGGTTATTCTAATTTTGTTTTTGTGATATAATATTATATAAAAAAAATGTAATAAGTAATTTCTATATCTATTTATTAACAATATAAATAAGTAAGTTTACTATGTGCTCTTATGTGTAGTAATTAACAATCTATACAATTTTACTTTTTCATTTACGTTTATAATTTTAAAGTATTATTATGATATGATTTCATATTTCCTTTTACATATAAAATTGAATTTTCATTTTATATCTATTAAATTTCTCATTTAGATTTCATATTAATTACATCAATCGAAACATGTATAATTTCATGTGGTCAATGACATGGCAATTTTCATCTTTTATTTTAAAAATAATTATTTTCTTTTCGAAATTACGATAAATTTTTAGTCATCTATTCTATGTCGCGTGGTGTGTCCTTTTGATTCTTTAAAATTTTCGAGGATTTTCCCTCATTATTTTCTCATATTCTATCTTATCTTTCGGGGTTCGTTACATAACATATATATACTCATATACTCTTCGTCACTTTTCCATTATAGTGCGAATTCATTATTTCATTTATATTTTCTAGATCATAGCTATCATTATATCTTTCATTGCGACCTTTGTCTACAATGTTTATCAAATCATTTATTTCCTATATATATTAGATGTCAGTTTCTTCACGTCGAAATCTGGATTTCGCAGAATTATCACTGTATCTTATTATATCAGGCACGTAGTTTCTCCATTATCGAATCTAGTTTCGATGGATTATCACCACGTCATAAACGCGCAAATTTATTGATTCATTTTATACCCCTATTATATATTCCTTATATCATTTCCTTTCAATTATTTCCTGATGTACACACACCGATCTTGGAGTGAACATTTCCAATAGGCGCTGCCATCTCTATCGTCTGTCCTAGTTCGTCAGTCATCACCAGCGTTTTTATTATCTCTTTTATTATGTTTATCTTCTTTTAAAATTTCCTGTTTTATTTCCATTGTCTTTATTTTCTTTTATAAAAAGTCTTTCCTTTATTTTCACCATTGTCATTGCCAAAAAAAAAAAATTTTGTTAACAATATTTCATATACATAAATTTTCTTAATTGGTTTAACATATTATATTCAATTTTCATTTAATTCTATTATGATTTTGATATTAATTCCATAATAATGTTTTGTATTGTCCATTTTTTAAAATATTTGTATTTTATTTTCTACAGTTTTCTCTTTGTCTAATTGCGCTATTACTTTAATATAACAATTTTGTTGTGATAACTTTACATTATTATTTTAGTTAAAAAAAATTTTTTGTTGTTGTATTTTTTTTTAATTGATTTAATTTTTTTTTTTTTTTTTGCAATTTCCTATGTCTCCAATTTTCCGATTTCTCAATCATTAACTTAGTTTCTATATCCCTCGTCGTGGGATTTCTAACGTCTTCGATGGTTGGAGCTCTTTTCATCCCTATAAACTTCCACCATCCTATTAACCATTTTAACTTCTCTTCTTCTGTTAGATTATCGTCATCATATAACAATTTTTGCTGCTCTTTCCGTTCATCCATTTCTATGCTGATTCTAACTCTGTTCTTTGTAGGCATCTATATAGTGGTGTAGGTGTTTACAGGATCGGTGTTTGCAGGATCGGTGTTTGCAGGATCGCCATATAGTGTAAAAGGCAGGATCGCCATATAGTGTAAAAGGCAGGATCGCCATATAGTGTAGGTGGGACGCCAGCTAGGATCACCAAATATTATAAAAATCGCTGGACCGTTATATAATGTATGCCTTGTAGCAATCTACGTACATAGTGGCATTTAAATTTAATATAGTGTATGTATGGGGGCAGGATCGCCATATAGTGTAAGAGGGGTGTACAAAAGGATACTAAGATTGGGTGAGAACCGGACCAATCCCAGGAGGAATTTTGTCAAGTGCTTTCCTCAAAGCAGTTCCCGCGTGCACGCTAGATGCACTTTTTATGTTTTACAGAGATAGCACGTAGGCAGATTATGCCAATGTTTAAACTCTTTGGCAGAATATGCCAGTAAAAAAAGAAAATCTCTGTTTGGTTTTAATTATAACCCTTTCAAATCAGAATTATAATTGATTATTTATTGAAAATGTTGGTCTTTTATATCATTATAATTTAATATTTTTACTTAATTTAAATAATAGTCTTCTCTTTTCTTTACATTCGCATATTACAAATTCATTGATTTTTGAACGTTGGGCTCAATAGCCAATCAGAAAACGTTCAATAATCAATTTAAATTTTTCCCCTCAAAATTTGAGTGACATTCCTATTCGTCATGGGTTATTGACACAATTTGAATTTTCACAAATTTGTCATTTTGCATTCCAGTGATATTTAATTACACAATAATTTATTGTTTTGTAATTTCAACCCTTTACCCAAGGTTAGTGTACTTTGTGGTATGTGTTGAATGAAAAGAAAAGATATGCAAAAAAAAAATAAATAAATGTAAACAAATAATTACAAATAAATATGTGCATGTGCATATAGTAAACAAAAATAAACAAAAAAAATATAAACAAATAAAGATGAATAAATGAAATAAATAAAGATAAATGAAGATGTGTGTAACATCATCACAGTATAATAAGATTTATATGATAATATGTATCTTATGGCAATTTAAGTCGATTTCATAGGGGCCATTTGTATGGGGGCTAGGTCTGAACATGGACCGATTCGCACCAGTTTCAATAGCGTTCATCCGATGAAAGCTTATATACCAAATTTCGTCAAAATATATTCATATTTGCGACCTGCAGTTTGATTACAAGCTTTACATAGACACACAGACGGACGGACGGACGGACGGACGGACGGACACCCTTAAATCGAATCAGATAGTGATTCTGATTTGATCGGTATAATAAAAGATGGGTCTAGGTCGAATATTTTTGGTAGTTACAAACAGCAGCACAAAGTCATTATACCCAAACCACATAGTGGTATAGGGTATAAAACGCAAGAGATATTCACAGTCGCGACCTAGTGTAACCGCTCGTTAAAAATAGGCAATAAGTGTATAACCGGAAGTTTACGTTAAGGCATTGACAATTAAATCAAACAAACAAAAACCAAGCAAACGAAAACAAGTCATGTTAAGGCATTCGTTACCATGGTCAAATAATACGGAACGCGTGTCTCTCGCACTAATATTAATAAACATTAATAACACTCTACAACGTTTAACTTAATATTCAAATTAAAACAATTTTCAAACAATATCTAGATCAATATTCATCATTCAGCCCTAATGTGAAATAACGTTTCTCAACACCTCGTACAATAATTATTATTCCGTAGATTATATTTAGCGCGAGCGATAGAATATTTATCGTAATTTAAAGTTGAGATTTTTTGAGTTTTAACCCTCGCCAATAACTTTGAGTTTCACAGAGGACTGGTATGTTCAAAGTTCTGACGGGAAAGAGAAATACATTTAGAATAACAATCGCTCAATATATCATTAAATTTTACGAAAAGAAAGTCCAGGTGAAAGTTTACACTATACCACTATGTGGTTTGGGTATAATGACTTTGTGCTGCTGTTTGTAAAAACCAAAAATATTTGACCTAGACCCATCTTTAATTATACCGATCGAATCAGAATCACTTTTTGAGTTGATTTAACAATGTCCGTCCGTCCGTCCGTCCGTCTGTGTGTCCATGTAAACCTTGTAATCAAACTGCAGGTCGCAAATACGAATATATTTTGATGAAATTTGGTACTTAAGCTTTCATCGGCCATGGGATGAACGGTGTTGAAATTGGTGAGAATTGGTCGGTGTTAAGACCTAGCCCCCATACAAATTACCTCTATGAAATCGACATAAATTGCCATAAGATCCAAATTGTCATATAGATCTTACTCAAATTGGATTTGTAAGCGTTCATTACATCCACTAATGAGTAGTCCAAAAATGATCCCTTTGGCCCCATATAGACTGCTTCCCGATCTTCACTTAAATCTATTAAAAACAAAAAGAATGCACTGATTCTTCTCAAATTTTGTTTGTATATATTTTTGCAAAATACAAGAGACTTTACCAAACATGCATCCGATATGAACTTTTTCATATCTGCAGCCAAAAAAATTAATAAAAATCTCACTCAAATTTGGTTTTTCCTTATTTTCTATGTCCAGTTAGTTGGGCCTAAGAGATAGGGTATCTAAACGCATGGTATAGGGTATCGTATAGTCGGTCTAGACCGACTATAATTTTCTTACTTGTTTTAATTTAAAGTTAATTTTTTCTTCATGAGAATTTAAAACAAATCTATGGAGATGTAGGGTTTGTAAATAGGAATATCACTTAGGAATATCACTTAGCTTTGCTATTCCGCTATAATAAAATAAAAAAGAATTTGCAAAAGACTGTTTAAAGTGGATGTTATGAGTACCCTTGGCATATAACCAGGAACACCATCAGGACCGGGCTTGCATAAAAATATCAACTGAATCAGAGAGTTCAAAATATTCTCCATATTAAAGAGCGGAGTATTTGATATCGGTGCAACATTGAATATGGATTGTAAGTTACGGTTAAAGTATTTGAAATAGAATTGCTATACGTTGACTGCTCTCAAAAATGTACAAAGTCAAAGAAGGAATTTTAACTATTAGCAAAGATTGATTTTAAATTACCGAAATGCCTGTGCTATATTCAGTTTGGTTTAGGTTTTCAAATTTAGCTATTGAAAAAACTTTTTTTTTTACAATTTTCAAATTTTACCTGAGCTTTTAGCTATTGTGCGATTCCGTGCGGTCTTAGCCCTTAACATGAAAATTTGCTCCAATATAGCATCTATGTTCATTAAAAAATTTAGCTGCAAAATTGCGCAAACCTGCATGCTAGAGTGCATCAAACTAAAATTTTCGTAATATTTTGAATTTAAAATTGGTTAAAACTACCAGATATAAGTAGAACAAAACAATTGTCCTACAAAAGTCTTACAGCTTTATCCCTGAAGTTACCAAATGTTTGAATAATGCTGGCCAGCGTTGTCTGTTGGTGCCCAGGCGGTGCACGGTGTACTTTTATTCTCAGCTGAGTGATCAAAAATAGGCAAGAACATTCAAATTTTTTGATAATTTTTTTTTATTTTAAGCATTAAAGTTTATGTAAAAAACTCTGTGTTTTTGAAATCTAGCCTTGGTTTTGCGATGTTTGTATCTGTTCAGAATATATTAGATTTCAAATCAATTAAATTTAGTAAAAATTTAATAAAAACAAATTTTGTTGAAAAAATTTCCATCTTCAATGATACACTCCGACCAATCGGTTTAAAAAAACTTTTTTTTCACAATTTTCAAATTTTACCTAAGCTTTTAGCTATTGTGCAATTCCGTGCGGTCTTAGCCCTTAACATGAAAGTTTGCTCTAATATAGCATCTATGTTCATTAAAAAATTCAGCTGCAAAATTGCGCAAACTTGCATGCTAGATTGCATCAAACTAAATTTTTCGTAATAATTTGAATTTAAAATTGATTAAAACTAAACTAAAAAACGTATACTTTATTTTTAATCAGAATGCTTTGTTAAAGTTGTAAACGTCAAAACGGTTGCTTTTAAGTAACTTGCTTGTAAGAGTTTTTAAAAAAGTTTTTAAAAAATTTTATAAAGATGTATTGATATAAAGATATATTGAATAAAAAGCTCGCATTCTAAAAATGTGTTTTTAAAAATATATGGGAATAGCAGTTGGCTTGCGAGTTCGCTAAATTAAAAAAAAAAAAACAAGTAAGAAAATTATAGTCGGTCTAGACCGACCATATGATACCCTATACCATGCGTTTAGAGACCCTATCTCATAGGCGCAACTAACTGGATATAGAAAATAAGGAAAAACCAAATTTGAGTGGGATTTTTATTAATTTTTTTGGCTGCAGATATGAAAAAGTTCATATCGGATGCTATATCTATATTGGGATAGGTCCAAAAATGGACCAATCCTGATCATGTTTGGTAAAGTCTCTTGTATTTTGCAAAAATATATACAAACAAAATTTGAGAAGAATCAGTGTATTGTTTTTGTTTTTAATAGATTTAAGTGAAGATCGGGAAGCAGTCTATATGGGGCCGAAGGGATCATTTTTGGACTACTCATTAATGGATGTAATGAACGCATACAAATACAATTTGAGTAAGATCTATATGACAATTTGGATCTTATGGTAATTTATGTCGATTTCATAGAGGTAATTTTTATGGGGGCTAGGTCTGAACATGGACGGATTCCCACCAATTTCAACAGCGTTCATTCCACGGCCGATAAAAGCTTATGTACCAAATTTCATCAAAATATATTCGTATTTGCGACCTGCATTTTGATTACAAGGTTTACATGGACACACAGACGGACGGACGGACGGACGGACGGACATTGTTAAATCAACTCAAAAAGTGATTCTGATTCGATCGGTATAATTAAAGATGGGTCTAGGTCAAATATTTGTGGTTGTTACAAACAGCAGCACAAAGTCATTATACCCAAAACACATAGTGGTATAGGGTATAAAAATTTTGGAGAATCGGTGTTACTGAAAGTTGAGAAAAATTTGGATTTAGCAAAAAGAAAACGTGGCGGACCACAAAAATCATACTTAAATTCAGGACGCTCAACTAAAAACAGAAAAGTTTATACTCTGGGAGAATATGTTAGTTTAGAGGAAGCCTAGGAAATATTAAAGCATGAATTGCGAAAGCAGAAGGAAAATGAAAAGATCTCCGTGGTGGAGCCCTTGCAATACAATGGCTCCGAGGTTAACGCAAGACTGAAAAAAGCAATCAAAAAACCCGAAGAAATCTGTAGTGAACTCACAAAAGAAACTCTTGCACTATATACTGATCTGGATTTATCATATCGACAGTACAAAATATTGCGTTCGGCTTTTAAAAAAAAGTTGCGTTCCAAAAGACATGGCAGTTGATAATACTTCTGGAAGTTTTCCTTGGACCATACCGCCAAACGAATTTTGAAAACCTTGGATTTTGATACTCAAGATAAATATTATTCTTACAACATGGTTCTTTGTACCAAATGGGGTTGTGATGGCTCATCTGGTCAGAGCCAATACAAACGAAAAATTGATTAATATAACCTAGATCATACTGTTTCATGTCTACACATACTTCGGTTTATAGGTCAGCACCACTGTGATTCAAATATGTTTATAATATCAATGGACCCTCTTCGATTCAATGAAGAAGTTGCAAGTACATCAAATGAGCATAGAAATTATGTTGAACTTCGGAGGAATCAATGACCATCATCTGTACAGTATTGTCGTCCAATTGAATTTTCGTATTCGAGGGAAACCAAGGAACTTATGGTGCAAAAGTATAATATTATATAAGAACAAATAAAGAATTTCACAAATACAGTTCACAAAACAAAACAAGATTCGGAAATTAAAATTCGGCACAATTTCAAAATTAAAATGGTGTATGCAAAAGTTTCACAAGCTATATCGGGTAAAAAAGTTTATTTTTGCTGAATCTACAATTGTTACGTTTTCTGTTTCCTGCCCTGTTATCATGCTAAACAAAGTGATTTTAGCAAAAATATTGAAACACCACAAAGTAACGAAATTGAGAGAATGTACGAGTTAGGATTATCACCACTGCATGCACGTAATCGTTTCATGGAGAATTTCAAAAATATAGGGAAAATACACCAGATTTTGAAAAAAAAAACCATTTAAAGAGAAGCAGAAAATAAAAACCCAACTAAAAGCTGACGAAAAATAGAAGAATACAGGAGCAGTTCAGAGAAGTTACTGGTTTGAGAATTGAGTATCCAAAGCAGGGCTTTGGAAACACTAATGATGGTAACACTGCCAGAAGATTTTTTGATAACATTGTTGATACAGCATCTATAACAAAAATTTATAAAACTCTATTGCATAACTTTAAAAAGTTGCTGCCTGCTATAAATTCACATAATGTTATTTACTCTGAAAAGTTTGGTAAATTTGCTTTGGAGACACTTAAGCTTTATAACAGTTTATATGGAAGCTGGAGAAAGTTATCGCCAAGTGTGCATAAGGTACTATGCCATGTTGATAATATTATAAAGTATCACTTCTTTCCTATTGGCGAAATGTCAACAGGCGAAAAACAAAGAATATAAAGAATTTAGACTTAGCCATACAAGAAAGTGCAGCAGAAAAGATCAAAACGTGGATTTAATAAAATGTTACAGATCTCTTCAGATCCTCTAGTTACATCACTAAGATATCATGTGAAACACAATTTTGAAAAAGAAATGTTACCAGATCTTGAAGATCTTGTAGTTTAAATAAAAAAAGAAATTTACTATATATTATTTTTTTATGTTATTTTTTTTTTTTTATTTTAATGTCTTAGATAAAAATATACATATACTTAAGGTTGTTTTTTTTTAATGAAAGATTTTTTTTTTCATTTCTATATTAGTAGAAACAAGAGAGGATGAAGAAGACACAATCTACAATATTCGGTTGTAATTACTTAGTGAAATAGTTAAAGTTCTGTGTTAAGATCATTTTGTGATATCTGTGTACAGTGTTGTCATAATTTATTTATTTTATTTACTTATTTACAATTTCTGCGTCGTGAAGTCCAGTTTTTTAGATAAATAAGTGACTACAATTAAAAGGATGTAATATAGAATCGTAAGTTAATCTCAGGGGTACTAACATTAGTTATCTTTTTCTAAAAATAATTTTACAAAATTTGCTTTATGTTTACTTTATTTTGTCGCCAGAATTTAAATAAAAATATACACTCCAGAAGAAGTCTGAACAAAGCAGATGAAACTTTGGGTGAAAAATTAAAATAAATTGATATTTTTATTTACACCAAATTCGATCATCATTAGCGCGTAAGGAAACTCCTTTTTACGACAAAAATTAATTTTATGCAAATCGGAGGTGTTACCGTATGGTAGCTTTGGGCAGATTCGTGTTAAATTGTTTACAAAATTTTATGAAATGGTGACGAAATTTTTTTTATGTAATTAAGTGCGTTCAGCAAACAATTTTATTTTTTTTTATATAATCTTTATTCCATTAATAAATAAATTTACAATTCAGTAATTAGTGCCTCAGCGTCCAATGGACATCATAGAGGCGAGTTGGCAAACTATTTTAAACAAGAACTAAATATATGTATACATAATTCAGTTTAGAGTTATATATATAAAAAAAGAAAAAAAAGTATATATATATATAAATACACATTAAGCAAAATAAAAAATAAAAATCTATCTATAAGAAAAGTAATTAATTGTATATTTACAATGAGATAAATGTTCTTTGTTGCAAGATCTAATTACGAAAGTAGCATTTCCAATTTTTCAAGTAAATATTCTTTTATCTTTCTTTTAAAAACTGATATTCTTTCAATGTTTTTTAGATGTTGTGGAAGATTGTTATATTCCAAACTACCCATGTGCTCCACTCTCGGTCTTGTGGTTTCCAATCTACACCTTGCAATTCGCAAATTCATGTTGTTCCTTGTATTAAACGCTGTTTGATTTCTGGAATATGTAATGGTATGATGACCAATATCATGTAAGGATTTATAGACATGAAGCAATAATTGCATTTTATGTAATCCATAAATTGGCAAAACTGTCAATGATACTTCTTTATAAAGAGATAATGTTGGAAATGTTAGTGGCAGACTAAAGACAGACTTCAATGCTTTATTTTGGACTCTTTGTAGTTGTTAGCCTCGTAGGCTGGTGGTTGTCTGTAGGAAAACAGGCTGGTGTAGAAGGCAGTTGCTGTTCCCCGTAATGTTAGCCTCGGTTAAATGAGCCACTGATACCTCTGCAACGTTGGATAATTTGAAGTTTTCTTATTAACTTTATTTTAAATTAAAGAAAACTAAACGTTTTGTATTTTTCACTTTTTTTTTTTTACTTTATTTTTATGCAAAAAAAGTTGCCTCTTCAGGTGATGCCTTGTTAGCTTCGAAAAATATAAAAAAGAAGTGTTGAAAAAAGTAACAAACAGCAAAGTCGTCTCTTTTGTATACCGGCGGCAGAAAAAGACCCGTCGTGGGCGGCCAAAACGCATTACCAATTTGATCTGCAGACACCAAGGCGACCGTTAGACGGTACGTAAACAGTAATGATTTGAATTCGTTGCTTTTTTTATAGCCATATATTATTGGCAAATAATTCAAATGGCTTTGTATCAATGCTTGGTAAATAAGAAATTTCGTTCTGGTATTGAATTTATTTTTAAATTTATAAATCAAACCAATAACAGCTACAATTTTTGATCTGATGTGTTGCATATGAACATCCAATGACAAATTAGTTTGCAGGTACATGCCAAGATATTTTGTTGAAGACGTTTCAAAAACTTCCCTTCCATCAATAAATATACTAACGTCTTGGTTGTCATTTATATATGGTCTGAATCTCAATAGTTTAGTTTTCTCAGAATTTAAGACAAGTTTATTTATTCTAGCAAACTCTGATATCAACGCTGCATCGCGTTCCATGTGAGCTTTCAAAGCTGTTTCATGTTTATAAGGGTAAAAGATACATATATCATCCGCATACAAAAACAAATTTCCAAATAAACCAAGATTCATTATATCAGTCAGATAAACAGTAAACAACAATGGGCCCAAAACACTTCCTTGTGGTACTCCATATTCAACACTACCAAGATAACTTCTATGGTTGTTAACTTCAACAAACTGCTTTCGATTAGTTAAGTAGTTTTTTATCAAAGCTATTGATTTTCCGTTCACACCGTAGTATCTAAGCTTATGTATTAGTACATCATGATCTACAAGATCAAATGCCTTCGAAAAATCGTAAAAAATACCAGCCACACCCTTAAAACCGTTATCCAATCCTTGGTAAATATTGTTTATAACATTTACTACAGCATTTTCTGTACCACATCGCTTCTTAAAACCATATTGACAACTATATAATAAGTTATTTTCGTTTAAATACGATGAAAGCTGTTTATGTAAGATTTTTTCGAAAATCTTATCAACTAAGGGAAGCAAGGCAATAGGACGAAACTTTTCTACTTGTGTAGCATGAGACACTTTTGGTATAGGTATAATTTTAGCAATTTTCAAATCATTTGGATACAGTAAAGTATGAATCATACGATTAAAAATGTTTGAAAGATATGGACATAAAATATCTTTGCACTCAAGAAGCATTTTTGGTGAAATTCCATCATAACCACAGCTTTTGGCTAAATCAAGTTCTGAGATAATTTCAACTATTTCCAAATCGGTAGTATTAAAAAAATCAAATGTTTGTTGACATCGACTTAATGTTCTCAGTCCATTACATGAATCCCCAGGTAAGTATTCGATTCGCTCTTTTAAAGTTTTTGGTATTTGAAGAAAGTAGTGATTAAATAGGTCAGCTTGGTTGTTTGTAATAAAAACTCCATCAACATTTTTTATATCAACCTCCCTTTTCAAGTTTCTACCAAGATTTTTATTTAAGAAATTCCAGCTTTTTTTCGGATCGTGCTGAATATTGCTTAAATTTTTATAATAATATTCATTCATGGATTCCCTGGAAGCTTTCCTGATTATATTGCTTATTCTTTTTAGTGTACTTTCTATTTCATCACATCGACGTTTTCTCCTCAATTTCAAAAGACTTTTCTTGAATAATATTAAAGCTTGCAAATTTTTATTTATCCATGGAGTTATTTCATTTTTTATCATCCTTTTATCTCGTTTTCTATAGTCGAATTATTTACTGCATTTGATATTAGAGTCATTATACGTGGGGTGTCAGTAGGCGGATTGCCAGTTTCCACAAATGTTTGTAAAGTATTACAAAGTTTTTCTTTAGCATGTGTATAGTTACAAATTTGACGAACTATTTCGATATATTCTGATATACATGCTTGAGTCTTTATTTTGCATGATAGTAGATTGTGATCTGTTAAAGAACAGACAATAGTATCGATAAAAATAGATTCCTTAATATTAGTGAAAACATTATTGATTGATGTCCCAGATTCAGGGCGTGTTATCAAGGTATGGCAATTTCTATAATAAAAAGTTGATAATACATTAATCAAGTTTACCGATAGTGCACGCTGTAAAACATCAATGTTAGAATCACCAACAACAACACTGGGGAATCTAACGTTACTAATTAATAAGTTTTCAATAAAATTAAAAACTCCGTAGTATCACACTTTTGCGATCTATAAAACGATGTGAACCTGAGTGGTTTTCCATTAATCTTGATATTTCCCAATGATAACGTTATCGTTTCAATAAAGTGTTTACTTTGGCATCGTTCAACATTAAATTTAATATACTTATGGATGTAAATAGATGTTCCACCATAATTATCTCCTCTACAGCAATGGACCACGTTGTATCCAGGAATATTATAAATCTGTACACAGCTTGCATTAAACCACGTTTCTCGAACTGCTATAATGCTGGGTAGTTTTGGAAATTTTGAAAGTAATATTTTAAATTTATTAAATTTTTCAATAGACGAAGTGCTTCTGATATTTACACATACAATATTAAATATTGCAAATTTCAAGTTATCTAAATAATTGTTAAATGTTTGAAAATTTTAGAAAATGATTATTACTCATAAAAAAAGGTATTTAAGGAACATTTCGAAGTTATATGTTTTATACTTAAATTTCTAAACAGGTGATACAAAAACAGCACCGTTTTCACCATCATCATCATCTCCATCTGTATATTCCGCTGAATCGATTGGCTGAATTTTTGATATGGGCCTGGCGAGTCTGTTTGTTGTGGCGTCCATCAATATTTCATCAACTTCATCTTCACTTCTTATTAATTTGGGTTTAAAAATATCACTTTTCTTTACATAAACTCTTCCACTGTGAGTGTACACCGACTGATAACCAACTTTTTTTAGGGCTTTGGCATGATTAAAAACATTTAATGTTTCTTTGCTTAAATAATCGTTCACATAAACTGATTTTGTTTCATCATTCTCTCTTAGTTTTGGCTTTGCAGACATTAACCCATCTTTTGATTTTTTAGAGCCAAATTTTACCACCATGGTTCGTTTTTTACTCGAGGCAGTTTTATTCCTAAGAAAATAAGTAACATCAGCATCATTTTCTGCTAACTTTACACCAACATTCTTAGACATGGCAATTAACGTATCAACTGCAGACGAATCATTCTTTACTTCAAGGCCACTAATTATGCAATCATTCTTAACACGTTCATCATTTAGTAATTTTACAGAGCCTTTCAGTTCTTTTATTTCATTTTTTAAAATACGATTTTCTCTTTGCACATCATCAATTTTCTTTTTATTTTCTTCCACCCCTCGTATGATTTCATCAAACTGTTTAGACATAAATGTCAGAGAATCTTGCAGCTGATCAAGTTTATTGTTATTGTTACAAAGTTGTTTTTTTATCTCATTTAATTCTTCTTTCACTGTTGCATACCCGTCTTTACAATCAATACACACATACTCTTCACTCTCATTATTTAACAAGCGCTGAAACTGTTGCTTTTTTTAAACCAGTGCATTGTGGATGATAATTCTTGGAGCATTTGTCGCATTGTATATAATCATCATCTTCTTCTTTTATCTCCATTCTATATTTAACACAAATTACTTTTGGTTTAACTGCACTACGACGTTTCTTAGATGCCATACTTCAAATTCTTGTTATTCTACGCACTTCAAATTATTTATTGAGCTATGTAATATACTATGGGTCGTTTTGACCCCATGACCATACAAGGGTTATATTACCACAAAATCGATAGGTAATTTAATTGACAATAACTAAAAAAAACCCGCGAGAAATAATTTAAACCGATCAATAGTTATAGATTTTTGATCACTCACACCCCCTTAAAAAAGGGCACTGTGCGGCACTTATGTAATCCGAAAATTAGGAAAAATAATAAGACGCCCCACTTCTTCGGTTCATATATACTTGAAACTATAATAGTGCGATCTCATCTGCTACTGCCCTAGTTTCCCACGCTTTACTTGTACAAGTTTTATAACTAAAAAAAAAAAAAACAACAATAACAATAATAACAATATTAGTCTTAAAACTAAATTAATAACAATTATTACAAAAATCAGCAACACGTACCAGCAATATTAAAAAACGCAACTTAGTGTAACCGTTTATTAATAATATGCAAGCGTGAGCGATAGACTATATTTACCATAATTTAAAGCTGTAATTTTTGATCTTTAACCCCCCGACAATTACTTTGAGTTTCAAGGAGGACCGGAATGCTCAAAGTTCTGATGGGGGAAAAAAATACATTTAGAATAACAATGGTTCAAACTATCGTTAAATTTGACGAAAACAAAAATCCATGGAAAAGTGTTAAAGAGCTGGTTATCAGACAAAATTTACCAGTAAATATGACAAACAGTTCGTTTTAGTTAACGTAATAAGTACGTTTAAAACAAAATGATTTACGCAGCACAGTATTACGGCTCTTTATAAGCTTTTCTATGCCAACATCTAGAATTATACATAGTTATTAATTGCACTACAATAAATATGCTTTTTTAATTTAAAGTTAATTTTTTCTCCATAAACATTTAAAACAAATCTATGGAGACATAAGGTTTGTAAAATAACCAAACTCAGTAAGAAAAGGAAAGCAAATTTATGTTTGAATGTTTAAAGGTTAAAAACATTTAAAAAATGTTAACAGTTGTTTTTGATTTGGACGACCACAACTATTATCAAATTTAAACTTCGGATTTATAATATTCCTCCACTCTTATGCACATGTCATGATTTCTGCTTGTTTGCCATGAAATATTATCCAAATATAGTAAGTCCGTTAAGGTTTTACAATAACTATAATGTTAAACACCCCTGTTAAATTGAGGTAACAACATACTGAACTCATAACGAATTGTATCGATTCCAAACAGTTCTCCATTAAAAAATACACAATGAATGAACAAAAATCGCATGCTAGAAAATATCCAAACATAGAATGTTAATATAATAACATAGTTGCATATTGTATTCTAACAGTATTTTAAGCTCATTTAGTAAGAGACTGTTGCTGAATATACACAGAGCGAATGAGATGAGAAAATTGAGCATAAGAAATTTGGAGATGTTAAACAATTCTGCAGACCGTAACAGAAAGCCAAAGACCTAGTGACACAGTGCGTTTAAAGAAATGTATGTTGAAGGCGTATGTATTATGTTGAGTTTGCCAAACATTTGATAGCTCATACGTTCCGATGGTGAAAATAAATGCAATAATTTGAGCATGGTGTTCACAGTTAAAGAGAAAAAGGAAATTATTTTGGAAAATGTTATTAAAAAAATCAAAATAACATGTTTCTTGATGTTAAAAATTTAAATGGAGCACTCGTTTTGTTTTTCAAGCTGTTCAAATACGAGCAAACATTTGTATAGTGCTCTAACATTAGGTGTCGACGGTAGTATCGGCGGTGTTTTTACTTTTATGTGTGCGTTTCGATGTTAGAGTGTTTGTTACAGTTGATAATACTCTGCTAAATGCTTTTACTACTACTGTTTCGCTAAGTCGAGTGCCAGTGAAAGGTTCCAGTTAAATTTCTATCGTGCGCGCGTGAGGAAATACAATTGTGAAGCGCCTATGCTAAATAACGTTTTAAAATTTGTATTCTTTTTTTAAGTAATTATTTGATGCTGTAAAAACTAAATAGTGTTTGTTTATCTTAAAGCTAATCATAAAGCCATGTCAGAATAAAAACGGGTTGAAAATTAAAACAAAATTAAAAAAAAAAACATATTTATAAAATAAAAAAAATCATAAATAAAATTTAAAAAATAAAAAAGTGAGTGAATAATTTGAAAATAAGAAATTTATTTTAAAGATTTAATATGAATATTCAAATGATGCAAAAAGTAATTGGGTAGCAACATTGTCATTTTCAATTAAGTTTAAGCTCAATATTAAGACCAGGAAATTAAAAAATGAAAATTTTACAGTATTTAAAAATAATTAAAAATTTATTCATTCAAGTGCTGCAGTGAAAACTCGTACATGAAAAAAATAAAAAAATATACATGAATAAACAAAAATATTCTAATATCATGATTAATTAGTGTTATTTAAACAGAAGAAAATAGCTGATGAAAATTCTAGTGTTTTTTTAAGAAAAGAAAAATATTTAAATTTTTTAACACACCCCACCTTTAATAATAATGAAAAATAATGAATGAGCTAAGTACAAAATTAAAAACAAATATAGTTTTGTACAAATAAATAAATAAAATGATTATAAAATAAGCAGTGAGTGTTATTGCCAAAATAAATGAAAATGTAAATTTTTTTGTTGAAATTTTAACAAAATTTGCCAGTCATCCAGGTTAGAAGTCATTTTCTTTAACTGACCTTAGAAAATGAATAAAACTAAAAAAATATAACTCAACTTTAAAATAAGTTTGTGTTTTTCAATTCTGTATATGTCATGTCATATCAAATACTCATTTATATTATTTATGTTAAAAAATTCCGTGATTTGCATACGACAGTAAAAAAGAATAGTGAATGCTTTTAAAAAAACGTGCCATGTAAACTAAATAGTGGCCAATGTGTTATCGTAGTAACAAGTTGTAGTAATTATTTAGAACATCTGTTCTACAGCAATATTTCTTATCTCATCTAAGTATACTAAGCAATGTCGTCATCATCATCTTCATAGGGATACTTTTGTCATTTTATATTATATATGAATATAATTTGAATGCAAGGTAAGTTTTGAAAAAAAAAAATATACTTTTAAATACATCTAAAACTTATTTTTGTTTTGATTTGTTTTTTTTTTTCTTACGTTTAGCAATTCACTTTTATATTTTGATAAAGAGTCTTATCATTTGTAGGTGCTAAAGTCTTATCGGATACTTGATATAGAATATTAAAATTAATGACGTAAAATTTAAAAAAGAAAACAAAAATATTTTAATTTAAGTGGACATTAACATTATTTTTAAGTTAATTAAAAATTAAAAAAATAAATTATTAGCGAGGCTTTTAAATTGAAGCGGAAAGTAATTTTTATTTGGTTAAAAATTTGAAATGATAACAAAAATCAAAAGCAAAACTTTTTTTTGTTTATATACAATAAAAGAAAAATGTATTTACTGAATTGTCACAATGCCAGGTTGCAGCTTCAAATAAATTCATATTAGAAAAGAAATTCAATTGTAGAAACATTATTTCTGTTATATATAATTCCATAAAAGTTTAAACTTCATGTCTGTACTAAATGTAATTATAAACAAGCAAACTAGAAGGTTATAAAATAGAGCTTTGAAAATATCAAATCAAAACAGGGGAAATTCAATTAAATTTTATAGAAATTTCAAGTACTGAAATAAATTCGTATTTTAACAAAATCTTAATTTAACAATATTTTCAATTATTGTAAATTTTATGTTATCAATTTTATACATACCATCTATCCGATAATCTAACAATTTAATCAGATTTTTCTTATATGTCTTTGTGTATATAAAACTGAAACGGACCAAGTTTGATTAAAAGTTTTGCTCTCTTTAGGTTGAAGTACAATTAATTCCCAGCACACGCAGAAAAGATGTTGATTGTGGGTTCCAAATATATTGCCAACCAATTTCCAATGAAGTAAATTTTTTTTATTACAATGGAAAGTGGCTTTTATAATTCTCTCGATAGTTGTACACTTTCAGAATACTTCGATGGGGCAATTTTTCTGTTTCCAATTAGTTTTGTATATATTTCAAATAATATCGAAAATATTTAATGTCGTTCATCCTTGAGAGGGTGAGAAACTCCTACGCAATCGTATAATGGCCATTGTGGCGGGAAACTACTGATAAACTTAACTACTTTTATAAGGAATGCAAAAGAACATTATTTAAAAAAACTACAAGAGGTCTTTTTAATCGGATTTACCTGGAATTCACATACTTCATCTATATATCTAACTAATTAAAAAAGTCCTTTCATCAGAACATTTTTTAAGAATTTACTAGAAAAAAACTAAACTGAAGGGTTCAGATTATAAAAACCTATTTTGTTATAAATTATACATTATAAGTTTTATGTAATTTCGGCTCTCGTTTAATACAAATTCTTTCAAGTGTTGGAAAAATCGAAAAAATGACATAATCATTAAGAAATTTGTTATCTTAATATTTTAAAATCAATACTATTTATAGATTATCTTCTACTTTGGATAACGGGAATTTGAAAAAAAGAGGAAATTAAATTTTATTAAAATTATAAGTTAAGAAAATATTATTACCAGAATTTTATTATTAGCTGGGTAAGCACTAATTTTGAAAATTTTTTCATATAAGTGGAGATTCTTCCCCATCTATTATCATTGATGTGGAGGGATTTAACGCGTCCTCTATTCTACCACCCATATCAAATTAACCTCGGTTTTTGTTTGATAGCAGTCTTGGGGCAAATTTTTCTTTTCACTGTATAGATGAGCATTAAATCAAATTCTATCGGACCGGATGGAGTATCATTACGTTTTTTGTTGACAATTCTTTCGCAGATTTATTGCATGTTATTATTATTATCCTCACGATACCAAACTTTTCAAAAATTTTGAAAACCGCCATAGTCATACCCGTTCCTAAAATTCGTAATGCTTCATCTATGGCGGACTTTAGACCTATAAGTATGCTTTCTGTATATTCGAAGGTATTGGAAATTATAATGAGGGATCAGATGAGTGAATATTTGGAATCTAACAGAATCGTATCAGATTATCAGTCCGGTTACAGAGCAGGATATAATAAGACGACTTTAATTATGACTATGAGAGAAAAGGTTAGAGCGATTATGGATAAGGGTGGTTTGGCATCTGTTGTGTTTCTTGACTACAGCAAAACTATCGTTGCGGTTAGTTACATGCTGTTATTTTTTCGGTTTTTCATCATCGGCATGTTAGTTGGCTTATTCTTTACTCTATGATCGGTCTCAATTTGTACCGTGTGAGGACGTGAGGTCGGCGCAGCTTGTGAGACACAGAGTAATCCCTCAGGGATCAATTTTAGGGCCCCTCTTTTACACTTTATATGAATGACATATTTAACTGCTGTCGATTTAATGTCGCCCACGTTTTTGCTGTACAATTAATTGGAGTATCACATTTCAATGATATTTTTGTAATGATAATGATTTGTTGAGAATTTCTAAATTTTTTTTAATCTCAGTCTATCGAAAACGAGAGTCATGTTTTTTGGTAAATATCTTTTGGGGATTACCTTAAAGATAGTGGTGAACTAATTTTCAAACTGACCATACCATTTCTTTCAATTATCATACTAACTTCATAACAAGCGGGGTTTCTTTGATTCTTAAAAGACCCTATTCAGTTAATATTTATAAGTTAAAAATAAGGACATGCCTTGATAATGCCATTAGTTTTGTATGGTACAGAAGCTTACAGCGGAGAATTTATGTAAGATTATACTTTCTTTGTACAGAATGATCAGTTATTTTTTAAGGTTTGGCGTACCGGGCTTATGTAACCCCGTATTTGATAAAGTTTTTAAGAACGAATGTTGAAGACTTTATAAATATGAGTTTACTCTTACTTTTTTATAAGGCGTTTAAAATAGGATTAATAGGTCCACAATTTTCTACACTATATATGCAAAGCTCATTTAGAGTTCGAGTTGGTAGGTTATGGAATACGGTTCTTCCTTATAGTGATAGACATTTTTCCCTCTCATTACGAAAGTTCAAAGATATTTTAATAAGCTATTTAAGATTGTGTGTTTGAACTGACTTAAATTTATCGCTAACATTATCATTTTACACTAAATTGTTCCTTCTTCCTCTATTTTTCGACATAACATTTTTTGCAGCGTTTCTGTCTGGAACTTTTTCGGCTTACCAGGTTGCTTTTCTACCGGATGCTTCACGAACTCATACTAATATGCTTCTTATCATAATCTAGACCTTTCTTTCTTCCAAATAGCATTAAATAACACCGGAAAGAGTTTGATTGGCAACATTTATTGTAACAAGTTAGAGTTTGTTGAAAATGTTAAATAAATTTAATACGTGTTTTTTTTCGCCATTTAGGAATAGGATTCTCATTAAAATTTCCTCGTAGTCACTTTTTATTTTATTGTATTCTCTAATCCAACTGTAATTTTAAATATGTATTTTTTTCTGAATTCAATGATTTTGCTTTATTTTATTTATTAAACAAAATAAAATGAAATATTTGAAAATATGTAGTAATTGAATTAATAATATTTGGTAAATTTTTTTATCCTGCAAAATATTAATATGATATACTATTATTAGATCAATTTCTCTATATTGGATATAAGTTATACTTGTTTCAAACGAAACACCCAAAAATATATATTTAGTAGCTTAGGATTTTTCAAAAAATTGCATTAAGTTTTTTATTTACTATACCAAAATGTGGTCAGGATATAACGAAATAGTGCTGATGTCTGTAGCTACCCTAAATATAAACTACCAAGTAGTCCTATATTTTATTGTAATGATCTACACAAAATCATTTTTTGAGCCCATTTTCCGATGTCTGTTCATCCATCCGTTTGCTTGTCCAAACTATCTTATAGATCTCATTCAAAATTGGTTTGAATTTACCAATTACGGTCAGGGTCGGTCCAACTGCGACCTAGCCCCAAATAGATATAAGATCCGATATGAAATATTTCATATAAAGTATATTTTATTTTTTTTTTTTTTCAAAAATCTCTAAAGTTTGGTTACCCATTTTTCTTGACTTTTTCTTTATAATGTCTATGAACCGAAATGCATTTCTTTTAAGTTCCAAATAATACATGGATCGTTGTTTTTTGGCAACTTCAATTTGGTATGATTGGTGTAGTTTTCTGCTCGGCATAGGAAAGTTGTATGAAAACAGTACCTTGTAAAAAGAAAGCAAGAAACCAAAAAATTATGCATATTTTTTAGGTGGTAGGCTATGGAATTTTGGCACTGAAGTTGATGCCGGTGCTAATTTTGGTGATATTTAGCCTTTGTTTGTATCAAATGGAACGCAACAGCTATGCAAAATGCAGGACGTAATCGAACCGCTAATGTGTTGAGTCTACGGACAGGTAATACTAATACTACTTCATCACGCGTGAATGGGATGCTTTCTTGATATTTTTTCCACCGCATACTGAAAAAATCATTTTGGAAAATGCATGCATTTGGCGGGCCAAAGAATGAAAACCACGAAGAATTTGATGCTTCATGGTAAACAAGTAAGTTGAATGTTATTGAATATATATGAATAACGAGCTGTTCGGTGTCACTTTCGGTCCGACTATTTTCAGAAAAATATGTCGAAAGAATAATTGGAGTACCAAAATTAATCGCATCAAGTCGTCGACAAAACAGATCTGCGGATAAAATTGCTCCAATTCGTCATCTGTGGGATATGTGGTCTGAAATTGTATCAATGTTTTTCAACCCTTACGTCACTGTAGACGGACAGTTATCTGGTTTCCAAGGAGGTTGTGGAGTTAGGCAAAGCAAACCAGAAAAATATGGTTTGAAATTTTGGATAGTCGTATAAGCAAAAATGTTCTATATCTGCAATATACAACCATGCCTTGGGAAAGCTGCTGAAGCTGCACCTCAAAAAATCCAGACCAACGAGTTTTATTGCATCTGGTACCTAAAAGATAATAACGTTTCAATGTACAATTTCTTGACGTCTTAAGAGTTGGTTCAAAAATTACTACAAAAAAAAAAAATTGTTCATGGTTGGTACAATGCATAAGAACAAGCGATTTATTTCACCAATGCAAAAAGGACCCAATTTTTCAGTATACATTCGAATTTACCAAAGATACTACAGTTGTTACCAATTTGAAAAATATTTTATTGCACAATGCTGCAGAATTCTCTTCACAACACGCCAGAATTCGAAAATTCGAAACTGTTGGAAAGAAACTACCAGAAATAATATCATATTGCAACCGAACTACGGGTGAAGTTGACACAGTTGACATAATGCTATATGGATATAGCTGTAAACGAAAAAAAATCAGGCCGCCGGTCAGTGGATGTACTTAGTAACATGATTGACATATCAGCCTTGAATGCAACAATTTATTCAACTTTATACAATAATTTTTCATATGTTTAGAATTAACCCATATTAGCTAGAAAAACAAAAAGATGTAGCTTCTCATAATGGTTTTTGTACAATTTTTCCTTAACTTATAATTATAATTATAATTATCATAATTGTGTATTATTAATATTATTTTTGCCAATTAATATGACAATTGAAATCAAAAAGATGCAAAGCAACGTTTTTTTTTTTGCATGATCTGGGACTTGCTCATCCCTAACCGTACATGGCGGAGGGAAAACGAGGTATATGTATAACCACGGTTATGTACAATTACCACTTTAATGTAGAAGCCGATAATAGTTTATATTTTTAACTATTAGTTATCATAATTTCTTATTTTTTGTATTTTTTTATGAAAACAATTATAATTTGTTGATAGTTTTATTGTTTTTTTTAATTGTTTATTATTCAAACCTTGAGCCAAACAATTATATTTTTAGAATTAACTTTTACTTATAAAATTGCATTATCGTTCTTACTATTACAGTAGAAAAATTATTATGTTGCCTTCATAAGAGACCAAAGAAAAATATTTTTTAACGCAGCCGGTGTTAACATACATATATAACTAAATAAAGCAAATAAATAGAGGAAATAAATATAGCAAAATAATAAATTCCCTAAGCCAAAGTAAGGAATCATACTTGCAATGTTTTAAGAGCTTTAAAGCTACGCGATATTAATAAAAAATTTAAATATGTCTTTACTAACAAAATGCTAATATTTTTTATCTAAATTAGCTTGCAATATGTGTCAGTCAAATGCTCATATTGTTTTTATCTAAATTAGCTTGCAATATGTTAATTTAAAAATATAAAGATAGATTTATTTCAAAAATGCCACAAAACCGAGTAAGAGACTATACACTATACTAATAGTTTTAGAAAAAATTAAGATTTTATGAAATTTTTTCTATTCTATTAAAAAAAAAAAACAAGTGAGAAAATTATAGTGGGTCCAGACCGACCCTATCTCTTCGGTTCAACTAATTGGATACAGAAAATAAGCATAAACCAAATTTGAGTTACATTGTTATTAATTTTTTTGGCTGCAGATATGAAAAAGTTCATATCAGATGCAATATGTATATGGGGACTAGGTCGTGAAATGGGCCAATCCTTACCATATTTGGTAATGTCACTTATACTTTGAAAAAAAAAACATACAAACCAAATTTGCGAAAAATCTGTGCAATATTTTTGTTATACCCTATACCACTATGTGGCTTGGGTATAATGACTTTGTGCTGCTGCTTGTAACTACCAAAAATATTTGACCTAGACCCATCTTTAATTATACCGAGCGAAATGTCCGTCCGTACGTCCGTCCGTCCGTTCGTCTGTGTGTCTATGTAAATTTTTTAATCAAACTGCAGGTCGCAAATATGAATATATTTTGACGAAATTTGGTATATAAGCTTTTACTGACCATGGAATGAACACTATTGAAATTGGTGAGAATCGGTAAATGTTAAGACCTAGCCCCAATACAAATGACCCCTATGAAATCAAAATAAATTGCCATAAGATCCAAATGGTCGTATAGATCTTAGTCAAATTGGGTTTGCATGTGTTTATTACATCCATTAATCAGTAGTCCAAAAACGATCCCTATGGGACAACTCTTAGTCATAGGCCCCTTATATAGCTGCTTCCCGGTCTTCGCTTAAATCTATAAAAAAAACAAAAATATTGCACTGATTCATTTCAAATTTTGTTTGTATATATTTTTGCAAAATACAAGACACTTTACCAACCATGGTCAGGATAGCATCCGATATGAACTTTTTCATATCTGCAGCCAAAGAAATTAATAACAATGTAACTCAAATTTGGTTTATGCTTATTTTCTATATCCAATTAGTTGGGCCTAAGAGATAGGGTCTCTAAATGCATGGTATAGGGTATCATATAGTCGGTCTAGACCGACTATAATTTTCTTACTTGTTTTTTATAGATTTAAATGAAAATCGGGAAGCAGCTTTATATGGAGGCTATGACAAAGAATTGCCCTATGGCGTTTATTTTTGGACAAGTGGTAAATTGATGTAAAAAACCCACACAAACCCATTTCAATAGAGATCTATATGATAATTTGGATCTTATGGGCACTTTAATTCGATTTAATATGAGTCATTTGTATGGGCACTAGGTCTGAACATGAAACGAATTTCACCAATTTCAATAGCGTTCATCCCTTGGTCGATAAAAGCTGATAAATCAAATTTCATTAAAATATATTCATTCATATTTGCGACCTGAAGTTTGATTACAAGGTTTACGTGGACACACAGATGACGGACGGACGGACGGGCACCACTAAATCGACTCAGAAAGTGATTCTGAGTCGATCGGTATAATAAAAGATGGGTCTAGGTCAAATATTTTTGTAGTTATAAACATCAGCACAAAGTCATTATACCCAAACCACATAGTGGTATAGGGTATAAAAACAGGTTAGTAGCAGAAATCTTATATATTAATCTTATATGTATATTAAAAGAATTTATGAATAAACTTTGCATTCAAGATTTTTTTAATATTTTTCTTCTCTCAAACCTCTATAACTAGAGTTCTAATTAACGTAGGCTGTTGACATAGGTCTAAGAACACTCAGTGGATCAAGCTCCTTCTTTTTAACTGCTTAAATTCGTTGGGTTTGAAGAAAGTTATACGTGGACTATCAACTTTACTTTTACTGTACGTTAACTTCTCTTGGCAAATTTTGGCATTAGTTTACGTTAACTTCTCTTGGCAAATTTTGATATTATATTATAAAAATTAATATAATATAATATAATATAATGCTGCGGAGCAGCAGGTGTCCTCTAGTAAATATGAAAACAGTTCAGTGAAAATATTGATGTATGTAACATTGAAACAAACCGAGTGTTCGATTGTTTCCAAAATCAAATAATCAAATATACTATTCAAAATATTTGCATATACATACATTACTTTAACGATTTTTAAATTTAATAGAACTCTATGTGAAAATTTAAATTATGTTTAGTATTTTTTTTTTTAATCCGAATATATTAGAGAACAACCTTCAAAGGTATTAAAAAGAATATATATATGTAAAATGCTCAAGGTTTCTTATCTGGTTTCTTTTATAAAAAAAAAAAGACAAATTGAATTTATTAAAACGTGATAAATTGCTAGGAAAACTAGAGAAGTTTTCAAATGAAAAAGCGTTTAATATGGACAATTTTCTATAGGTTCCAATTTAGAGTTCTTCCAATTTAGAGTGCTTACATCTAAAATGTTGAAAAAAGTTACGAAAATCCGATTAATTTTTTACTCGTAGTGTCTGCTTGTCTGTCTGCCGAAAAAATTTTGGTTAGATTTTTATCCCTTTTCTTGACATCTAATCGAACTGGAGCTTTGCAACAAAAACAGGGGTTGCAGCTCAGTGGGTGTACCATGTAAAGTACATATTTAATACCATATAATTGGAGTACTATAAAAGTAAAATTCTTGGGACTTTGTCTGAGTTTATGATTTATTGATATGAGTAGTCGGCCAAAAATGGGCGGGATTGGACCAATTGGTGTGGCATCGACGTTTTACACTTTTCACGTTATCTAATCGAGCTGAAACGTAGCAGGTACACTCGTGGCGACGATCAAAATTATCTAACCAATTATCCTTAAAAATAATTCAAATATAGTATAATTTTGGATTTTTCGAAAGTTTAACGAACTTGAGATTTTTGATTACAATTATTTAATTACATGACGGTAAACTTAATTTGCAAAGAAATAAATATAATAAAAACTCGGTTTGCAAGGGTTATTTTTTTATTTTTATTAAAATCAAAAAATAGTTGTTTCGTTTATTACAAATAACTGGCATTTTATTTTTTTTTTAAGAAAACTTACTTATTTATTACTAGTATTTTTCTTTCGTATTGGTGATATTGTGTAATTAATTTTATATAACTTGATGTACAACAATGCGTACACTCACACAACAACCGCAAGAACAACAACAAGTGTATCTATGACACTCAAATATAGAAATCTAGAATAACAACAAATAAAAAAAAAAAAATTTTTTTTTAAAGTTTTTTTTTTAGTTTTTCATTCAAATATTTGGATATATATAACCGATTTTAATAATTTTAAATATATACCTACCCAAAATATCACTGAATCATTTTCATTAAAAATTAGTGTTCTAGGCGAACTATTGATTACCAGTTGTGATCCAGTTTTTTGTCTTCTAATCTAATGACAAACTTTTATATTCCCTTTGCACACCGCATAGCGGAACAAATAGCAACTGTTCCGTTCAAATTACTCTAAACCTCACATAGTTCAACTCTTTGAGCTAGGTTTTTCTATAAAATGTTTGCCTTGAATTTGTCCATCGATCCGTCTTTTAGGATTTTCGATTTAGGCTCTCTCTTTTCTGGAATTGGTTTTTTTGCGAAAAAAGATTATAGTTATTATTACTGCGGGGAAAAATTTTTCTTTTTTCATGTTTTTCAGAATTTTTGCATTCATTAAAAAAAAATTTTTTTTTTAAATGTCGAGAAATGTGTCCAAAAATTCTGAAGAAATTTACGAGTATTCCCTAAATGATTCTGAACACTTTTTGATCAGTAAATTTTCTTCTAAAAGTGAATAATTTTCCAGCAAAAACATCGTTTATCCATGTAAAGTTTTGGAACATTTAATTTTGGAAAAATTAAAAATGTAAAATTTTCTCCCACAGTTTATAGTCACTTTTTTTTGTATTTATTGCAAAAAAGATTCTCAGCTAAAATTTTTTGAAAAAAAGCCATTTTTGCACTCCGCAGGGTCACAGTTGTGGCAGAAATAATTTTTTTTTTTTTTCGTAAAAACTAAATTTGGAGAAACATTCCAGAAAAAAGTGAGCCTAAATCAAAAATCCCAAAAAAAGGGATCAATGGACAAATTCAGGCGAAAACCCTAGCTCAAACAGTTTAGCTATGAGAGGTTTAGATTAATTTGAACGAAACAGTTGCTATTCGTCCCATACTGCACTGGTGAGGGTGGTCAAAAATTAAAAACAATTTTAAGTATGTGCTTAGTTTAAAAGCGCGAGGATGCGGGATTTATGTTCGAAAAAAGCAATGAAATTTATAGGTGGGACGAGCCTTCAAAAAGCTGGTTAACTTTGGCACTTAAAGTTATTGTCAGAAAATATAAATAATTTAGAATTTGAAACAATGTTAAGTTTTGAATTTTTTTTTAATACAACTGGAAGAAGAAAATGGTGAATTGTATAATCATTTTCATGTATTTCTATCAACGTATGATATACATTTTTTTAATACACTGATGAATACAATATGTCCTATGTCTTAATTTATTGACTAGATTGTTGGGATGGTGAATGCTGACTACATACAAATATTATTTAACAAATAAATACTTCAATTTTTATAATTTTTTTTTTTTATATTTTATTTGAGATTATTCATTCGGATTTAGAATAAAAGTTAAATCTTTAGAAAACTAAGACAATTGTAAATAAATTAGCATATCTACACGATAATCGTACCCCGAGTATGTAGCAATTTAGTAGTAAATTTCTATAAACGAAAAAATATCTCCCTTAGCAACCAGTTTGAAGAAAATGGTTAACGTATATTTTCGGCAAATTTGCTCCAAAAAAATGGGAACACTTTATTGTTGTAATTATTTTTTGTTTATTGTTTCTTAAGATATGCAAAACGCATAACTAGAATCGAAATCCTTAATTATGTAGTTTGATTAAATTAAATTATATTGGTTGAATTGCTTATTTATTCAGATCAAATGGTTCTTCTTAATTGAACTGAAACATTTGTTTAAAACAGTTGATTTATTATACACAAGACATATAGTACAGATATTGTGGGTCTAGTTAGAAACCAAAATATAATAAATAAAATTAATAACAATCAAAGCAATGAGATATTTTTATTATTGAGTTAGAAATTAAATCAAAAAAAATTTGGCACATCTGTTCAAAAAATCGATTTATATGCTTCAACACAGGCTATACAGCCGTTCATGTTTTTTTTCTTTTTTTTTTAAATTAATGTAAAAATACTTACATTTGAGCCAGATTAGAATCTAAGGGATAAGTATTAGAAATGAAATTATTCTGAATTATATTTTAAGTACAATATAAAATAGCAAAAATTTTAATAATAATGAAATGCAAATGGGGTATGTTAAAAAATTAACATAAAAGCCTGCCTTTTCACAGGTATGGTGAAATCATTAATTCTGACGTTGAATTTAATTTAAAAGCTTTGTGGGAAATATGATTTATTACAGAACACGTATAACATATGTAGGTGTAAAAATAAAGATTTTGTTTCCCCACTAAAATGAAATGATGGTTTTTAACGTAGGTTTCGACAGCGTTCTAGAATTTACTTATATTATATGTTAAAAATACTTACCGAGCACGTTCTGGGTCCGACCACTTTTAGACCTGATACTCCCGTAGCTCACGGTGTAAGGTATTGAATTTTGAGTCATCTTTTAAGTGTTGCATTTTAAAAATGTTGTAGTTTCTTTTAAATTAAACATATACCTATCCCTTTCAGACCTAGCTGTATCAATTGCGAGATCTGGTTTAAGGTGCTTAAAATATAAATAAATAAATTTTTTCTGATATTTTTACCGATATTCAGAGATTGTGAGTTCTCTTGCGTGTTCTTTACACGGAGGAGAATTTAAACAAGTAAGAGTGTTAAATTCGGCTGTGCCGAATCTTTGATACCCTCTACCTCGGTTTGAGTCTTGATAATAAATGTAAATGAAAAAGTAAACAATTTGTTAAACTTAATACCAAAATTTTTCGGCAAATTCTTTGGGTTGGTTTTCGTCTTATATATTATTTCGGATTTATTTCGGTGTTTGCTTTTTGGTCATCGTGGTTGCTGATCGGCATGCATTTAGGTTATATACCTATATGCATGCGTTTCCGGTTATAAGACATAGCTTCTCGTTTAATTTAGTTTTTGCAAATTAAATAGCTCGCCCTAACCTCCATTGCAAAGGTAAAGGTTGTGTAGGGTGGCTATATGCATTAAATCGTGCTAATTGGAGATGGCTGTATAGTTTCTTTTAACTGGCCAAATATTTCTTCATTGCGGCCATATAGGTCGGATGGAGTAACAAAATAATAACAAAAAAAAAAAACTCTATCAATTTTTTTATTAAAATATTGCCAAATTTGGAAAACATAGAGAATAAATTTATAATAATAAATATTCAAATTAGGGATGCCAAACGCAAAAAAACAAATGTCCCAAACATTTTAAATAAAATAATTTGTTCTAAATGGTGCGTGGTAGAGAAGAAGAAAGCATATATTTCAAAAATTCATAACTGCACTGTATTCTTAATCGGACCGGTTTCTGGCATTTCAGCCTTCATCAGCGATTTATTGAACATTGTGATAATTGTTATGTTTTAATTGAATAGGTTGTTTCTATATGAAAATTTTTTCTACTTAGGGCGGCCGTGTAATTTGTTCTCTTTATTTTCTGAAAAACTTCAAATTTTCATCCAAAAGAAATTGTGAAAATTTATATATAAAAAATAACATTCTCTTCAAATTGCGTTTAGTTATGTAGCAATTTTTTATGTTCGTAATTCTTAAATATCGTTTGAGGTTTTCTAAAATTCATTGAATTTAAATTAATGTTTTCTGTAGTGCGATTCTGTAAATTTCAACGATCCGACAATCGCAAAATATATCGACAGCTATTGTTGTTTGCATCTTAACGACAGTCGACAAATCTATTTTTCTATTTATTTAAATTGTAAACGAGTGGCATCTCTGTCAAAATAAGCGAAGAACACAAAGAAGAATAGAAAAAAACAAATTACTTCGTGTTTGACAGGATGATTTTATGTTTATGTTTAATATCTTTATTTTTTTACTAATATTTCTGTGTATTTATTTGAAAATGATATAATGAATTGAATATGCTATTTAATTTTTTTATTTATATATAAAAGTTTTGTAATTAAAGCAAAATATTTTCACTATTTTCTGATTTTTATTTATGTATGGCGACATTTCAACCTAAAAATTTAAGTTTTTATCGATTGAATAAACAACACAAAAATGGTTGTCGTTTAGGTAACAAAAACAGCTGACTTTAACAATAGCGAATATCGTTTAAAAATTTTACTGATAATTTTGCAATTTTCTTTTTTTTAACGATTCGACTATCGTTAAAAGAAGTTACTGAATCGCGGTACTGAAAACCTATTAATTTTAGAATTGATATTTTCTTAAATTTGAATGGAAAATTTAAAAAGTGCAATTTTGTATTTATGTGAATAATAATGGTTCAGTAATTATAAACAATTTTTAAAAATTAGATGTAATCGCAAGCAGATATTTTGTAGGTAAAGCAGAATAATAATTCTAGATAACTATGTAGAACTGTTTTGAAAGCAAAAAACTCATTGATGAACTTGGTACATCTATTTTGTAAAGACAACAAAAAGTTAATATTTCAAACTTATGTTAATATTTGTAAAAGAATAATGAAAAAACGTATGAAATAAAAGACCAGCCCGTGTATACTCTTAACATTGTTCTGTATGATATCTAGTTGAAAATATTAACATTCATGTTAAAATAGAAATAACTATTGCAAAGCTAATTAGAACAAACAAAAATTGTATCGCCATCTACTGTGGCATAGTCACGCTGAGCAAAATGAAGTGACAGTCTGTGCAAAAGAAATGTATTTTCCCCATAACAAAATATTGCAGAATTTTATGTAAATAAAATAATATACCGACTTATTTGTAAAATAAAATATTCGAGCTCGAGGCCTGGGTTTTTTTTTAAATTAAAATTCTTTATTCTCCAATTATTCGATATTCATCGAATATCATCTTCCGGGTGTATTGTGGATTTTAATAAAAATATAAAATTAAAAAATTATACTTCTTCATTACAAGATGAAGATGATATTCGATGAATATCGAAATATTGGAGAATAAAGAATTTTAATTAAAATAATATTTTATTTTACAAATAAATTTGGAAAGGTCGAATAGAAAACAACTATAATATACCGACTTATTTCTAACATGCAGTTGTTATGAATATACATATATAATATATGTATATTATTTGTATTATTTAATATGTTTATATAAATTTATAAACAAATTTATACATAAAATTTTTTTTTGCTTTATTTACATTGTTTTTTTTTTTATTAACAACTAGGTATTTTAGTATTATTTGCTTTAGATGTTGGTGAATTTCTACTCCCTTTATATTAACTCGTAGTGTCTGCTTGTCGAAAATATTTTGGATCGATTTTAACCAATTTCCCGTGAGCCATTCGATCTGAAATTTTGCAGGCAGGCTCGTGGTAATAATTGTTTTGATGCCAAAACAATGCAAACTTTTAAATTTTTCTACCAGTGTTAATAAAAAAATGTACAAAGGGTTATTTTTTATTATATTATTACCACAACGACCACAACAACAACAAGTCCAGCTATGGCAACAACACAACATTTATAATAACAACAAGAACAATATAGAAACATCATATTTTTAATTTTTTTTTTACTTTTTCAAAGATTTCCCTGGACCTGTTCCACCGATTTTAACGACTTTTGAAACAGAGATCTTCCCATGAATTTGGTGAATCATTCTCACTAAAAATGATCACTGTAGCTGCACTATTCAGGGCGTGATCGTGACAAGAACAACATAGAAAATTATATTTTTTCAAGACTTTTTTTAGTTCTTCATTCAAATCTCGGGCCGTAATCGACCGATTTGGACGATTTTAAATAGCGAATTTTTCAGTGTGTCTATGAATCATTTTTTATGTCAACGAGCACCCTAGCTGCCCGATTGATGCCGTCATCGTGATTTCCACAGACGGACAGACGGACAGACGGACATCGCTATATCAACTCCGGTTGTTATAAGGATCACAAATATATATATTTTATGGAGTCCAAAATTTTTTTTCTAATTATTACAAACGGAATGACAAACTTATATATACCCTCTGCACACTGGAGTGGAGGGTATAAAAAAAGAAAGTCGATTTTGTTAAGAAGAATTTTTATATTGATTGTTTAACAATGACAATAATCGTTTTACTACCCAGGTCTGAAGGGCCTATACAGAAGATGACAATACACTGAAAATTTTATAAAATTATGAAATTGAAAATGGTGTTTTTTTATGAGTTCTAATATGATAAATCACTAAATCACTATTCAGTTCTCAATTGAAAAACAACAAATTTGTTGTAATATACAAATAAAAAAGTGTATTTCTTGTGAAGCCAAAACTATAGAAACTTTTCAACTTCTATAGCAGATACTAAAAACAGAAGATATTATGAAAGAAAATGTATGAAATGTTAAACGCTATTTAAATATTTATAGTTTCTGATGTATTCTTTCAACTGGTTTTTGTATTTCTCCACTTTTTAATCGTCTAATTGCTTTTTAAAATAATGACAAGAATAAAATGCTGTGAAGAGTTAAAACATACAGTAATATAAGAATGTTGTTCTTTAAAATAGCGGTACGCTGATGACAGGCGACGCAAAATATGTCAAAGACAGATAATTTAATACCAGGACAGTTTATAAAATTTAAAAAAAATTCTACCTATCGGGGGCGTTAACAATATAAAGCTAAAGCAATTATAAAAAATATAGTCGGTCTAGACCGACTATGCTCTATACCATGCGTTTAGAGAATTTGTCTTAGGTGCAACTAGTTGGGTATAAAAAGTAAGCATCAACCAAACCTGAGTAGAATTTTTGATTTTTTTGCCTGGGTCGAAAAACGAACCGATTCTGATCATATTTCATAAAATTTCCACTTTCTGGTAAAAACATTTACAAACCAAATATGAGAAAACAAAATCTGTGCGATGTACATTTTTGATATGTTTAAATGAAGAGCGCTAATCAGCTTTATATGGGGGCCACGACTACGAATTGTCCTAGAGGGTTTATTTTTGGACTACTGACGAATGGATGTTATAAAGACACAAACCATATCTTAACGAGATTTATATGATAAGTTGGATCATATGAAAATTTTAGCTGATCCCATAGAGGTCATTTATAGATCTGAACATGCACCGATTTTTACCAATTTTAACAGTGTTCGAGCTGTGGACGGTAGAAGCTCATATTACCAAATTTAATCAAAACTTATTCACATTTGCGACCTGTGGTTGGATTATGAGATTTACATGGACTCACAGGGGAACAGACGGACGGAGGGACATGGCTAGATCGACTCAAAAAGTGTTCTGAGATGATCGGTAAAATAAAATATGGGTCAGATATTACAAACATCAGTTCAAAGAAATTATAGCCTAACCATGGGGTATAAATAAGAGCTTGAACTGCTTTCAACCACCACATGGGGCTGATCTTGGTTTTTATCATCCTGTGGAGAAAGCATTGATATCAGAGAAAAATCGTCTGGGTTACATAAGTTTTTCTACAGAACACATGAACTGGTTAAGATTGAGTTGGTATACTGTTGTCTTTTTAGATGAGTTCAAGTGTAATTTAGGAGGCCATGATGACCAAAGGAAAAGAGACTAGACCCAAATATACAAATACAACTGTTAAGTATTTTGTTGGCAATATTATGGTATAGGATTACTTTGCAGGCCAAAGTATAGGCCAATACAGACAAATTCTAAATGACGTGGAGGAAAAAATTCCCTGGTCGGAAAGTTTCAACATTACAATGTCCCAAAATATACCTTCAATTTGCAAAGAGATGGCTATAATCTAATCGATCTACAGAAAATTTTAGATCGAAAATATTGAGACGATATTACACATACGATAAACAGTAAATTCAGAGTGGCAAAAATTACATTGGATATAATCAAGAATTTAATTGACTAACTGTCTTGGTATATTGCGAAGCAGTATATTTCGAAGCAGTATATTATTGTATTGTAGGGCGGGGCGATTTGTAGGGAGGCAAAAAAATCGCTCAAGTGACAAGGAAAATCATATTCTAGGGATCAAAATAAGAAACAGTGCCCAAGAAACCATACCTCTAAAACGAGAACTGATGTCCCGACTTTTGAAATGTATGTCTGTCTGCAATGGGGCTACCCCATTCTCCCTCATGCAATTGATCTGAAACTTGGCCCATTGTCTTGTTGTGACTACAGACTAATTTTTGGGGTAGTCACGCATAGTGACGGAGTGATTTAAGAGTTATTTACCCTCATCCGCTCGATCTTTTTGAATAACACAACATAGTCAAGGTGTATGATTATTATTTATTAAACGTATGAGCGTTAATTTTAATATTAAATCAAATATAGTCAACCCAATTCTAAACAAAAAATGGTGATTTTTTGAAATGTTTGTATGGGGATCCCCCAGGGGGTTCCAGGGGGTGTGCGACTGGCATGGGTGGGTCGGCCCTCCAAAGTTAGGGGGAGTCGATCATACATTTGGACTCGATTGTGGCACTCTAAATGGGTCAAAGTGAGACAGACAGACAGACAGACAGACAGGTCAAAAGTCAAACCATCAGAAATCGTTTTAGAGGTATGGTTCCTCGTCAAAGTTTCTTATTTTGATCGCTAGAATAAGATTTTCCTGGTCACTTGGGCGATTTTTAAATCGACCCGCCCTATTGTTTAGTAAAGTTTTCCAAGTATTTGTCCACAGTTAAGTTAAGCTTTTTTAATTTAATATTTTTTTATTTTTACTCCCTTTATTTTAAGTCGTAATGTGTGTCTGTCTGTCGAAAAGTTTTGGTCGATTTTTAACCCTTTTACCGTAACCCAACCGAGCTGAAACTCTGCAGGCAGACTCGTGGCGGCGATGAAGAAAATTCTTGCAACAAACAATGTTTGACAGTTGACTTAATTTACAAAGAAGCGGAGCATAATAGAGACTTAGTCTTCAAGGGTTTCTTTTTTTTTAAATAATAAAAGACTTTTTAATTTTATGATCAAATTTTTTGGTATTAGCCGTTGAAGTTGTCAAAATATATATTTTGGTAAAAGTTTCCATTATACTGTCACTCATTCTATATATATATATATATGTATGGGTAAGTAATAGGGGGAGTTATAGATCTAAAATCACTTGTATATTTAATATCATAGTATTAATTTTGTTGATTGATTTTTCTAAATAAGGTGGAAGTTTCGGGACATGGCTTAAAATTGCATAATATTGATAATTGTTCTTAATTTAAGAAATAAAAATTTTGTGTAAAAATGCAGTTGGATTAGATCACCCACTTAATTTCACCGCTATATATATACACATAAAGCCGGGGTTTGGCATGTGTTGCAGTTGCCTGAATTATTAAATTATTGATATATGTCAACCATTTTTATTTTATTAGCGACTCTAAGCTTTCGATATATAAATAATTTTGTGTTCCCTGCCAATATTTTAAGTGATTTGATTGGGTAATCCTAAAAAAATTTTCGCCCAACTCATAATTGCAAAATGTTATCAATTTTTGTCTATGAATAAAGCGATGCTTTGCATTTTTCATAAAAGATGACCAATTTTCGATTTTGGAAAAATCCCCAAATTAATACGTACTCATATTAGTGATCGCAAATTCCTAGTCAGGGTGAGAGAACTAGACCAGGACAATGAAACATCCATAGCGTTGGGCGTTCTTAAGCCAAACTTTTTGTATTGCTTTTTATAGTTTTTCAAGAACCATTGGCGATTTTTATCTCATTCTTCAGAAAATTGCTTTAGCAAATAAAGCTAAACTAATCTTATATATTAAAAGAATTTATGAATAAACTTTGCATTCAAGATTTTTTTCAATATTTTTCTTCTCTGAAACCTCTATAACTAGAGTTGTAATTAACGTAGGCTGTTGACATAGGTCTAAGAACACTCAGTGGATCAAGCTCCTTCTTTTGAGCTATTAACTGCTTAAATTCGTTGGGTTTGAGGAAAGTTATGAGTGGAGAATCAACTTTACTTTTACTGTACGTTAACTTCTCTTGGCATATTTTGGCATTACTGTACGTTAACTTCTCTTGGCAAGTTTTGGTATTATATTATAAAAATTAATATAATATAATGTAATGCTGCGGAGCAGCAGAGGTCCTCTAGTTTTATTGAATAAAATCTTTAACTTCTAATTAATTTTTTAATAGCATAAAATAATCTGGGCGTATGATTATTATTTATGAGTGGAAAAGATGTATGCGTATGGCTGATATTTTTAATATATTAACAACAATTATTAAGCCTTAGCTACAGTTTTTCTTAAGCCTTAGCTACAATATTCCCCTTTTACATTTTATATTTTTAAATCTTGTAGTCCTTTTTGATTTGTCGTTTTTGATTTTCTTAAAATCTCAAAATTTGTACGTGGAGGCATAAGTAATAATGTATTAGCGAATCAGCGAATCAGCGAATTAGTGATTATTCCAACCATTTTCTTATATAAATTAACACAGACAAATATTTTATAAGAAAAAGAATCATAACGATTGTGTATATTTCATAATTTCTTAATTTAAAATGTCAATCATGCTTAAGCTCTGGCTATTAAAAACGTCTTTTCGATAGCCTTTCTTACAAGTTCAAAATAAAACAATTTGCATATCAAAATAACAACAATTAAAAAAAAAAACAATCCGCATTATTGAAAAACAAAAAATAAAAAAAACCAAAATTGCACATACATTGTTCCTTAAAAAATCAACTTAAAGCACACAACATTAAACGTACAAGAAAAAGTGAAGATGTAAACGCACTATGCGTAAACACAATGAATAAAAAACAAAAGCCAATAGCAACAACGCAATGAACGTAAATCGTTCAAATTATTTTTCTCCGTTACAGACTATCGATGGTGACAAAACTGAAGACAAAATAGTAGTCTAAAAAACAAAAAAAAAAAAAAAATATAGCACCTAAAATGCAAAATTGATGAAATTCATGAAATCTTAAAAAAAAAAAAAAAAAAACAATATTTCAGATTAAGCAATCAGAAAAATTTCATTTGGTCTAACATTACTCTATAAAACCAAAAATGATTTTAACAAGGTTAGCAGTGTGCTTACTAAAAATTTTGAATTTTTCACCTATTCAACAAATAACGAAAAACCTTACAAAGCCCTTATTTTTGGGCTCGATAAATGTGACCCTACGATCATTAAGAAAAATTTTACTGACATGGGCTTAAAATGCTTGGATGTAAATCTCGTTGTAAAAAAAAGTAATTATAATGTAGAATATGCTATAAATGTCGTTTACTTTGAGCGCCCGTCAGTTACGGTAAGGGAACTTGGACAAAAACTTCTCCGTAATCGGTTATGTCAAGGTTAGATGGGAGTTTCAACAGGCCAATAAATCTAAAATTAACCATTGCTTCAACTGCCAAATGTTCGGCCATCGATCCAGTAAGTTAAAAAGTTTTTGCGCAAATTGTGCAGGTCAACACAAAACTTTCGACTGCAAGGAATCTGTTTTTAAAAGCGCAAATTGCAACAGTATTCACAAGTCGATTTCCAATGAGTGCCCAAGTAAGGCAAACTATATTCAAATGAAACAATGCACACAACCACTGTGCTGCTCCTAAAAATACTGGATATGCTACATACGCCAACTATAACAGAAGTAATCCAAACACCCTAGATCAACGTGTACCAAATAAATCTGGGGTCTGGCAAACAGGAAATCGCAATAATGTCAACAACAACATAAACAATAATATTAGCAACAACAACTTGTTCACAATGCAAGAGATAAAGAGTCTAACTCTTGAGCTTGTCAGAAATTTTCGCGATTGTAAAAGCAAAGTGGACCAATTTGAGGTGATAATTAGCCTCGCCTGTAAATGCCTTTCATAATGGACCATGGCATAAATATTATAACTTGGTATGCTAGAGGCATTCGCAACAAAAGTCAAGAATTGTTCCAATTCTTAATTGCCAACAACTTACATATTTGCTCAATATCGGAAATGTGGCTTAATCCAAACATTTCTATGAGCCATAGAGAAGCTCTTATGCAAAGAAACGACAGAGAATGTTCTAGGGGTGGTGGTGTCGCCCTTATTATAAAAAAAAAATAAAAAATATATCGAAAATAAGATTTTTTATTTTTATAAAAAATAATAAAATTATTTCTAATAAATTACTTCCAATTGTTAATTAATACTAACGTTATTGAAAATATCGATATACAGCTGTTTACTAACAATGATAGTGTAAATATTTATGCATGCTATTTTTTGGGAAGATGGTAATAAAAAACTTCTTTTTGCTTCGGATATACGTAAACTTACTAGTAGCCAAAAATACGTACTTTGAGGGCACTTTAATAGCAGGCATCAAAATTGGGAAAATATATTGTATGAAAAATTAGAGTCATATGGCATTGGTATGATATATCCTAGTGATCATACTTTCGTTTCTGCTAGTATCAATAGACAAGGTTCTACGCTTGACTTATTTCTGATACTCAGATCATTTACTTGTCAAAACAAAGCTAACTTGTAGTAATAATTATTATTAATTACCATTATTGAAGTTTGATTTTAGTAAAGCAAACTGGAATGCCTTTTTAAGATACCTTGATAGACATTTAAACTAACCAAGAGACATCATATATGAGGAACATATTGATACTTTTTTAGAACATTTCAAAACTGTTATTAATGAGGCTACTAATGCTAGTGTACGATGGATTTTAACTTCGTTTTCTAGAAAATCATACTACAAAGAAGCAGATACTACAAAGAAGCAGTCTAAGAAGTACAAAATGGCAACGCTTTAGAGACTGAGAAGATTTCCATGATATAAAATTGCTTAATAAAATTATTTGGGAGGAAACGGATATATTTAAAAACAAGTAAGAGTGTTAAATTCGGCTGTGCCGAATTTTTGATACCATCTACCTCGGTTTGAGTATTGATAATAAATGTAAACAAAATATTGGAAAAAGTAAACAACTTCTTAAACCTAATACCAAATTATTTCTCTTCTATTATTTCGGATTTATTTCGGTGTTTGCTTTTTGGTCATCGTGGTTGCTGATCGGCATGCATTTTTGTTATATACCTATATGCATGCGTTTCCGGTTATATGACATAACTTCTCGTTTAATTTAGTTTTTGCAAATTAAATAGCTCGCCCTAACCTCCATTGCAAAGGTAATGGTTGTGTATGGTGGCTGTATGCATTAAATCGTGCTAATTGGAGATGGCTGTATAGTTTCTTTTAACTGGCCAAATATTTCTTCATTGCGGTCATATAGGTCGGATGGAGTAACAAAATAATAACCAAAAAAAAAACTCTATCAATTTTTTTATTAAAATATTGCCAAATTTGGAAAACATAGAGAATAAATTTAAAATAATAAATAATCAAATTGGGGATAACAAAATAATTTGTTATCCTTATTTTCTGAAAAAATTTTCATCCGAAAATAATCGTGAAAATTTATATATAAATAACATTCTCATCAAATTGCGTTTATTTATGTAGCAATTTTTATGTTCGCAATTCTTAAATATCATTTGAGGTTTTCTAAAATTCATTGAATTTAAATTAATGTTTTATGTAGTGCGATTCTGTAAATTTCAACGATCCGACAATCGCAAAATATATCGACAGCTATTGTTGTTTGCACTAAGGATTAAGTGATTAACTATTTAAGTACATATATCTTAACGACAGTCGACAAATCTATTTTTCTATTTGTTTAAATTGTAAACGAGTGGCAGCTCTGTCAAAATAAGCGAAAAACACAAATAATAGAAAAAAAAATTACTTCGTGTTTGACAGGATGATTTTATATTTATGTTTAATATCTTTATTTTTTTACTAATATTTCTGTTTATTTATTTGGAAATGAAATAACGAATTGAATATGCTATTTAGTTTTTTTATTTATTTATAAAATTTTTTTAACAAAAGCTTAATATTTTCACTATTTTATGATTTTTATTAATTTATGACGACAAAAATTTAAGTTTTTATCGATTGAATAAATAACACAAAAATGGTTGTCGTTTAGATAACAGCAACAGCTGACTTTAACAATAGCGAATATCGTTTAAAAATTTTACTGATAATTTTGCTATTTTCTTTTTTTAAGGATTCGACTATCGTTGAAAGAAATTACTGAATCGCGCTACTAAAAATCTTTTAATTTTTCCTGAATGGTAGTATTTTTATACCCTATACCACTTTGTGGTTTGGGTATAATGACTTTTTGCTGTTGTTTGTAACAACCAAAAATATTCGTCCTAGACCCATTTTTTAAGTCGAAATAGCCATGTCCGTACGTCCGTCCGTCCGTCTGTCTGTGTGTCCATGTAAAGCTTGTAATCAAACTACAGGTCGCAAATATCAATGTATTTTGATGAATTTGGACATATAAGCTTCCATCGGCCATGGGATGAACGCTATTGAAATTGGTGAGAATCGGTCAATGTTCAGACCTAGCCCCCATACAAATGACCCCTATGAAATCGACATAAACTGCCATAAGTTCCAAATTATCATATAGATCTCAGTCAAATTGGGTTTGTATGTGTTTATTACATCCATTAATCAGTAGTTCAAAATTACTCCCTAAAGGAAAATTCTTAGTCATAGGCCCCATATAGAGCTGCTTCCCGATCTTCACTTAAATCTATCAAAAAACTAAAATATTGCACAGATTTTTCTCAAATTTGGTTTGTATATGTTTTTTCAAAGTGTAAGTGAGCTTACCAAATATGGTCAGGATCGGTCCATTTTTCGACCTAGTCCCCATATAAATATAATATCTGATATGAATTTTTTCATATCTGCAGCGAAAAAAATTAATAAAAATGCCACTCAAATTTGGTTTATGCTTATTTGCTATATCCAATTAGTTGGAGCGAAGAGATAGGGTCTCTTAGCCATGGTATAGGGTATCGTGTAGTCGGCTAGACTATAATTTTCTTACTTGTTTTTAAATGTAAACATTTTTTAAATGTAAACATATTTGGTGTTTTAATTTTGGAATTTCAATTTGTGTTTAACGAATAAAATTTATATATTAAAGATGCAATTATTGTCTTCTAAATTTAAAATTAATATTTCCGACGTTTTGATATGATTTTCTGAAATTCAATTAACATTTCCTAATTTATAATTGGAAATTTAAATTCCAGTTTTTAGAATTGATATTTTCTTAAATTTGAATGGAAAATTTAAAAAGTGCAATTTTGTTTTTATATAGATAATAATGCTTTAGTAATTATAAATAATTATTAAAAATTAGATGTAATCAGATATTTTGTAGGTAAAGCAGAATAATTGTTCTATATAACTATGTAGAACAGTTTTGAGAGCAAAAAAACTAATTGATGAACTCGGTAACTCTATATTATAAAGACAACAAAAAGATAATATGCCAAACTTAAGTCCATATTTGTAAAAGAATAATGTAATGAAAAAACATATGAAATAAAAGACCAGCCCGTGTATAGTCTTAACATTGTTCTTTATGATATCTAGTTGAAAATATTGACATTCATGTTAAAATAGAAAAAGCTATTGGAAAGCTAATTAGAACAAAAATTGTGGCGCCATCTACTGTGGCATAGTCACGCTGGGCAAAATGACGTGACACTCTGTTAATGCAAAAGAAATGTATTTTCCCCACAACAAAATATTGCAGAATTTTATGTAAATAAAATAATATACCGATTTATTTCTAACATGCAGTTATTATGGATATACATATATATATAGAATATATGTGCATATATTATTTGTATTATTTAATATGTGTATGTATGTATGTATATGTATTTTTGCGTTTTTCTCTTTAAATAAATTAATACATAATTTTTTTTTTTTGCTAAATTTACACTGTTTTTTTTATATTAACAACAACATAGGTATTTTAACATTATTTGCTTTAGATGTTGGTGAATTCTTACTCCCTTTATATTAACTCGTATTTTCTGCTTGTCGAAAAATTTTTGGATCGATTTTAACCCCTTTCCCGTCACCCGACGGTAATAACAGAAATGGTAATAACAGAAAAGATCTAACAAATTTTTTTAGTGAACTTCTACCAGAGTTCATAAAAAAAATGTAGGAATGGTTAGTTTTTATTATATTATTACCACAGCAACCACAAAAACAACAAGTCCAGCTATGACAACAATACAATATTTAGAACAAAAACAAGAACAATATAGAAACATCATGTTTTTCATTTTTTTTAATTTTTCAGAGATTTCCCTGGACCTGATCCACCGATTTTAATGATTTTTAAAACAGAAATCTTCCCACTAATTTTGTAAATCATTCTCACTAAAAATGATCACCCTACCTGTCCTACTGAGGGCGTGATCCTTACAAGAACAACATAGAAAATTATAATTTTTCAAAACTTTTTTTAGTTCTTCATTCAACTCTCGGGCCCTAATCGACTGATTTGGACGATTTTAAAAATCAAACTTCTCAGAACTTTAATGAATCATTTTTTATATCAACGAGCACACTAGCTCCCCTAGTGATGCCGTCATCGTATTTTCCGCAGACTGACAGACGGACATCGCTATATCAACTCCGGTTGTTACAAGGATCACAGATATATATATTTTAAGAGGTCCAAAATTTTTTTTCTAATTATTACAAATGGAACGGCAAACTTATATACATATACCCTCTGCACACTGGAGTGGAGAGTATAACAAATCGTGGGATCACCATCTTTCTACGTTGGATAAAGGCTCCTCCTCTTTTTGGAAGCTAACGAAACCTTTAAGAAAAAAATGTAATAACATTACAATCTTGAAAGACAACACATCCTGCTTACAACTAACTCCGAAAAATACGGAATCCTTGCACAAACTATTGCTTTGATCCATTCGATTGCTTCCAATCTTGGTGATCCAACAACAAATTCTCTGGTAAGTTGTATTGTATTGTACTATATAAAAGAGGTGATGAAAGCGCTACGACCACATGATATATTGTACTGCCTTCTGCTAATAGTTTGTTCCTATAAAATCTCACCCAATCCTGAAACCCTCAGAAATTCAAGGATGTTGGTTAGTTCCAGTGACTTTATTTCGCTCCCTGGTATTGGGAAAGAATCCAGGTGCTTTTTCCTCTTATGTATTGAAGCTCCATAATCCCCCAGTATGTGCTCCACTGATTCTGCCTTCTCATCGCAGAATCTGCACATGGGGTTCGCTTTAATTCCTAACTTGGCCAGATGCTCCCTGAGCCTACAGTGACCAGTTAAAATCCCGGTTAGTATTCTCAGTCCGTTCATTGATAATCCGATACATGAGTTTTGACTGCCTTAAGCTTAGGTGGCTCGACAAAAGCTCCTGTGTGATATGCTTCTCATATTCTCTGAGTACGCCTTCACATACTCCTTTTCCTATCCCACAAAACGGTTCTGGCCCCATTAGCTTTGTGGAAGCTCATCCGCATTCCCCGGATCTCAATCTGTCCCGGGACCCAACAAAGACTGACCTTATTGTTTCTGCCTAACTCATTCAGTCTCTGGAGACAGTCCAATGTTATCTAGAGTTTACTACATAGGATCCTAGTGCTCGAGCAGCAGCTTGACTATCTGATAATATGGTTATATCCCGTCTTTTGTACTTTCTATTTAAGTTAATCTGAGCACATCTATCGATGGCATAAATTTCCGCCTGGAAAATACTCATGTGTATTCCCATTGATTCTTAGTATTTGGTTGTCCAAGGACTCCCGCCCCTGTTCCATTTCCGGTCTTTGACCCGTCTGTGTACCATTTGGTCTATTCTCCTTTAGAGAATATGCTGTACTCAAACTACTCCATTCCTTTTTATTACCAAGTATTGTAACATAGTTTTTCTTGAAATCGTTTTCTTCTCATTCCTGTCCATTGGACAATCTAAGAGGGAGTTATATTTAACTTGACTTATTCGGTTCCATTGCCCTTCATAAAGCCTGGTTATAGGTTTATCCCCCTTTCTCCTGATTGCCGTTACCAGGGCTTTCTTTTGCACGACTATATGTTGTGGGCTTTGATCCAAAAGTACTTCAAGTGATGCCGTTGGGCACGTCCTTATTGCGCCTGTTATCCCAATACACGCTAGTCTTTGTATTCTACTTAACTCAATTCGAGTTGATTTTAGCTCTGTCCTTTTGGCCCACGCAATAGCTCCATAGGTCACGATTGGATGGACCATCATGGAGTACATCCAGTATAGGATGCTGGGTTTACATTCCCACGTTCTAACCGCTACCCTTCGACATATCATTCTAGCACGATTGGCTTTCTCTGTAATATGGTTGACATGTGCTTTCCATGTCAACTTGCTGTCTAGTAATATGCCCAATTATTTCACCTCTGCCTTTGGTTCGATGACTTCTCCTAGAATTTGAATTGCCTTCTATTTTGAATGTTTTCTTCTCCTAGTAAATGGTCGTCGGATTGATATTAAGTACCGTTGCTCTACACCATTGATTGATAATTCTCAGCCCTCTTTGGACAATGTTACAAAGGGTTTCCTCTAATTTGCCTCTTGCTATTATGACTATATCGTCCGCGTAGCCTTGACATTCTATACCTACTTCCGACAGTTCCATTAATAGTTCGTCAACAACCACACTGCACATTAGAGGCGAAAGAACCCCTCCCTGTGGACATCCTCTGGTTGCGTTGGCGGCTATGGTTTCCCCTTCTGCTGATGTTTCTGCTGATCTTGTGTTGAGTACTTCTACCATCCAACTCGATGTCACTGAATCTACCCCTCTTCGATTTAATGCCCTTTCTATTACATCATGTGAAGTTTTATCAAAGGCTCCTTCTATATCTAGCAAGGCACAAACGGCTATTTCCTTCTGTAAACTAGAAAGTCACCAGGGGTGATGGTATTAATAAGAGATGTTTAAAAGCTCTTCCTAAACAGGGAATAAAGTATTTAACTACCATAACAAATCTATGTTTGATATTCTGTTATTTCCCACAAGAGTTTAAAAAGTCTAAGATCATTCCAATTAAAAAGCGTAACAAACCACAAGCTATGCCTTCTTCATACCGACCTATAAGTCTACTATTTTCCATTAGCAAAATACTTGAAAAAATTATTAAAGAAAAAATGATCAATTTTATTGAAGCGAACAATATCATACCTTCGCATCAGTTTGGTTTTCGAAATCAGCACAATACAATTCAAACGTTGGTGCGAATAATAAGAAATTTAGTGAATTCTAATTTTAACAACCGAAAATCCACTGGAACGGTATTTCTGGACATCAAAGCGGCTTTCGATTCTGTATGGCATGATGGGCTAATATCTTTTGTCACAAGCATTAACCGCCTAAGTCGAAAATCATCTTTTTGAAAATAATAACTTTTTATATAAATATTAAGGGGCTTCGTTACGACATAGGTCAGAATGTTTTCATTAATAACTTTTTTATTAACAGTGTTATAGAAATGGTGATTTCACGTTAATATAAAGCGTTTTTTGTAGAACGTGATAGCAAAGATAAACCAAATTGTCCAAAACCATGCTTTCGAGAAAAATTACTTTTTATATAGATGCAATGGGGCTTCATTACGACTTAAGTCAGTACATTTTCATTAATAATTTTTTATTAAACAACGTTAGAAAAATTGGGAGTTCACGTGAATATGAAGGGTTTTTAGTAGAATATGACTAAGGCGGTTATTGCTTGTGACCACAGATATACATATAAAATGATTAACTTACACTTCACTTTATATAAAATTAAAATTATTTAGTATTTTCTCTATTTTCGTACTTTTATAGTATTGTTTGGAAACTTTTAATGTCCCAGTTGTTACCCGCAGGGTTCTTGTGTATCACCAGTAGCATGAATCATAATTATTATTACTTTACAAGAACATTTTTGATTATCGAAATTAAAGGTATCATATTGCGCACAAAACAATAAACGATCAACAATATTTGCATTGCTTTCATTGCTTTATCGAATGTTTTATATGTTAACAGTCAATCTTTTTGGTGTTGAGTAATAATCGTTGCTTTGTACATACCAATCTAGTTGCAGATATGTTTTGCGTTAACATACTCCTACTGTATACAGAACTGCTGTATAAGCATATTTATAGCATAAATTTAGTTCAATCCATTTCAATAAAGACATTCTTTGCTTAACACTTAGGGAGCTCTAATCAGCTCTTACAAAGAACTATTAAGCTTAGTTAAATTGTTTCATTATTTAAACGTTTTATAAGGTGATCTTTTATACACTAGTACTATTCAATTATATATATGTATACCTATGATATCCATCAGCTCGAGTATTGTACCATGTCAATTTTTGCTGATGGTGCACCTATACTTTACACTGAAACTTTAGCTGTGGATGTTATAACCAACATTCAAAGAGCCTTAATTGAAATATCCTCATATTTTGATAGATGGAAAATAATGCTGAATAATGACAAATAGCAAGCCATATATTTCACTAGGAAACGAAAAGTTTATTACATTCTACAGACAAATATAAACATAAATAATGTCTTAATTCAATGGGAAAGTTAAACATTTAGGGGAAATATTAGACCCTAAAATGAAATCTAAAGACCATATACCAAATATTATTTTATAAACTGGAACTCAGGGCTCAAATAAAACAACAGAAAACTAATGCCGTTTTCTTTTCTGACAAAAAATGTCACCTTTTTTGCCCTTTTTGGAAAAGTGTATTTTTTTAAATATTCTGAATTAAGAGCAACCTAATATTATATATCAATCGATAGGTCTCAAAGTGGTGTTTTCATAAATGCAAAAAATTTTTTATTATTATCCTCTTGGAAGTCATAGGGTGAAAATATTCGAAAAAGGGGAACAATGGGTAAATATTCTCACACTATGACCTGAAGGAAGACAATGGCTGGAATTTTTGTGATTTACGAGGGCTCCACTTTGATACCTTTCGACTGATGTATAAGATAAGGATACTCTTAATTGATAATATATAAAAAAAATTCACATTTCGAAAAAAGGGCAAAAAAGGGCAATATTTTTTGTCAGGAAAGAAAACGGCATAATATTTAAGTAAATTTTTCAGGCGGTTATGTTTTATGTAGCCCCTGTCTGGTCAAATAGCGCAAAATGCCATATAAAGAAAATACAAATTTCCAAAAACAAATTGCTTAAGTTAATTTAGAATCTTCCAAGGTATTTTTCTACCTGCCGTCTCCATGCTCTTACAGATATAAAGTTAGTGGAAAGCAAAATTAATAGACTTTCCCCTAGCTATTATTTCCGTTGTTTAAATTCTAAACATGCCCATATTAATGAACTGTCTTTAGCTTAAGTAGTTCATAAGTTCTTGGTTTAAGTTTTATCATAATTTCAAAGAGGTTTTTGAAAATTTTTGCCTCCAATATTATTTAAATGTATATATATATATATTAGGGTGACATTTTATTTTAGAATTTCAAGATGTGCGGGTCGGATTATTGTGAAGCTGAATCCAAAACTGTAGTGCTCAAAATTTGAGCCAACTCGGATAATGCTTTCTGGACGCGCATTGAGTTCAAAGTTAAAATATGAATTTATATGTAAAAATTATCAAAAAAAAAAATCGTTATTCACAAAAATTGTGATATTAATAATTGTGTTTCAATTAAATTAATTAATAAACCATAATCTAGAGTAAATTTCTTTCTACTAAAATAACAAAATCTATAATCGGTTAAAAAACAGCCAAGTTATATCAAGTTCCCCAGGCAGTAAATGCGCCGCATACCACTTGATTAAGAAAATCGAGGTCACATTTCTAAAGACATTGAAATAATTTACAACAAACAATATTTTTGCATTCTTCTTCTTCAAAACGGTATGTATTTTTTAGCACTATTGCAAAATCTCTAATTTTACTTTTTCAAAAATTTTGTTCAAGAAATTTTCTGGAATCAACGATTATTATTCAAAGTCGTATTAGCCAAATATATGTGATGAAAAATGCCAAATATTGTAGGTATCTTGTTCTTAATTTGAAAAGAGCAGCATTTTTATTTCAGCGGATTTGAAGTAAAATTTGATTTTTCATACTTTTTCAATTGTTAGGCTACATCTTTTTGGTGTTTCATATTTCAAATATTTTCTTGTCAAAATATTATACAACCTGATATATATTTTTTCAATCCTGTAAACTAAGGTTAAATTGAAACACTATAAATTGTCCCCATTTAAGGTCAAAAGTCAAATTTAAGGATATTTACATTTTTTTTAAACCAAACGTCGAAATAATATATATTTTTTCGATAAAAAGTTGCTTATAATATTTTTATAATTCTAAAAAATAATATTGTGGACTTATTTTCTGAAATTAACCCGTGGGGTACTCTTGTCAAATTGATTATATATGAAAATCTATAAATATTTTCTTCATCGGGATTTTTTTTTTTAAATAAAACTAATTTAATGTATTCATAAAATTCCTCAATTTATTCGTTATTTTATGAAAATATTTAGATTAATTAGATTTTATATTCAATACAGTATAAACAAATTTGTATATCGACGGCTTATATTCAAAAAGTGTTATATTAATTTAATATTAAGATCTGAAAGTATTTGTCGATTGATTTGCTAAAATACGAGTATCGATTAAGAAATATTCGTACTAATCATGTATGATATCAAAATTAATATTATATTTGACAGTTTGTCAGTGTCACAATAATCCGACCCGCACACCTTAAAATTCGACCAAAATTTTTTTTCATACAAACCGCTGTCACACTAATATATATATATATGGGGGATTTCATGTCAAGTACACCAACTTTTGGAACCGATGTCTTCCGATCGGAATTTGCACCAAGGTTAGTCCTATTGGATAGTAGTTTAGACACAATTTTTCAACAAGTTCGGTCCAGATCTCTCTGAGTTAGAGGGGATCAAAATTTGACATTTTGGCCAAACAGGTGTTTTTTCTCATCCTTGTAACTTATTACTTATTGTTCTTAGAAAATTTTCTCCCAAATAGTTTAGATAGCTATTTCTTCAATATTTCGGAAAAAAATACTTAAAAAAAAAAAAATAGACTTTTTTTGCTAAATTAAAGCATTTTTTGCCTTTTTTCAAAAATGGCATTTTTTTTTTCATAAGAAAGCTTAGGAGTTTTCCTTTAAGAGCTTTTTGGTCGCTTAGTGGGATGGGAGTGTATAAAATCAGCATCAGAGTTTCGGGCAATTTTATGATCAGTTGAAACTCATTAGGTAAATATTTCATACACCATTAACTTATAATTATACCTTCTTTGAAAAGATATAAAAAATTATTTGAAGCAATAAAAACGTATGCAACCCTTTACCAAAAAACAATAAAAAAAATATGTCATTCACTATGTAAATGACCATTTATATGAACAAATATAGAAATAGCTAAATTTTTGCCTGTGGAGTGTGGTTTGGGGTCATTATTTCAGCATGTTGCAATATATTTGATAGACATGTTATATATCGTTCAATAGATAAATATGTCTTCTTTAACAATATATATAATAATAAGAAAAATTCAAAAATTTTGGGAACACTTTACCAAAAAAACCAAAAAAACGAAAAACCATAGTTTTTATATATTTTTTTTCTGAAATTTGAATATAAATATCTCAAAAACTATTAACGCTATCAAAATGATTTTTTGAAGTGTTTTAGATAATTTAAATGCCGTTCTGAATCAATAAACAAAATATAAAAATAACTACTCTTAATATGTTTTTTATGTTAACAAAAAAAATTCATATGAAAATTTGACTTTTTTCACCATTTAAGCCCTCCTGACCACGTTTATGTAACGGCGCACTGTGGCTCAAATTTTGATTTCATTGGCCAAAAGTCAAATTTTTTTTTGTCATCGATTTTTAAAATTTTTACTCCTTTTTGTAGCTTATATATCCAGATTAAGGTAGCCAAAAAATTAGGTTAAACTATTGATAATTGTGGGCGTGGCATGCTGTCAAACTCAACTGTTTTTTTTAATTCAGCAAAAGGTGTTTTTTTTTTGTTTTTTATCAAAAATAAATGGTTACTACTCGCAAGCTATCATCGATATTGGCCTGCGGTCTTTTTTATAATGTTAGTAGGATTATAGTCTTTAGTTTTTGTAAGTAGTCAAAGTTCTAACGTTTGATATTAGGGGCGTTATGAAATATTTATGAAACCACTATATTTTTCTCAAATTTAAACTTTAGTGGAATAGAACTTCTAAAGGAAGTAAGGGAACAAGAAACGTATACCACCCGGAGAAAGGCGAATGTATCCTGTTTAACCCTATATATACTTTTGCACCCCCCACGAGCCCCCGGTAGAACACTTTTTTCATTTTAATGAAATTACTCTAAAAAAATTACTCTAAAAAAAATTTTGTTTTTTTACTTTAGACTACGTAAAAGTAAAATAATTAAATAAAATACCTGCGAAAGGGTTTATTGGCTTTGTTTTGATCAGCAAAAAAATAAGTCATAAAATGATCACAATAGGTTCTACAGTAAACAAATGATCTCTTTCTTAATTTACCTGTTGTCAAATTTAAGGGTCAACCAAAGTCATAAACAATTTTATAAGTTTGTCAATAATCGCGGCACTAAACCACTAAAGATAAAAAACCACCCCATATTGGCGAGAAACTAATTAGTTTTACCTGATATTGAAGTCTGGATAACAAGTGCAGTTTTGTTCAATTTAAGTACTACCTGCTATGAAATTAAAGATCAATGTGTGAATAACATGTACCTAAAAATGTATAAAATGACGGATTCTATAAGGGATTACTCAATAATAAGTTAATACTTCAAGTGTACGGACGTATATTCGCAAGTGATAAAAAGTGATAAAAAAGTGATAACAGACGCAAATAAAAATATTGAGAAAAATATGGAGAACTTTAGTTATAAAGAACTGGCCGAAGAGTATTTTCGAAACAAAAACCAGGAAGATGTTCTTAGTTACGTTAAAATAAAATTAAACTTAAATTCGTCTAGTACCGAAATACAAGAGCAATTATCTAATTTCGTCAAAGTACTAAAAAAACGATTGAAAGAAGTTAACTACTGTAAACAAAAGTTTTATAATAAAAGTGCAAACTGGTTAGAAGGCCAACTTAATGTTGGTGGAGAAACAGCAAAGCTAGATAAGGCTGGAAGACCACGCAAATCATTGGACAACTGCAGCGATAGATCTAAGAGGCGGAAACTTAAAAATTTTAACGAGGAAATTGGTTCTACAAATATAAAAGAATCTTTTCTACATCAATTATGAGCACAAAACCAATTAACAAAAGTGGATATCATTGAAAAAACTTGTAATGCTAGTCCAGTGAGAACAAAGCGAATTCTTAAAAGTATACCAACTCCGAGCGATGCAAAACAGTTCACAAATGAGGAGGCATTAGCATTATTTCTGGATTTGAAATTAACAAAACACCAATATATTCAGCTCAGATTGCGTGCGATTGAAAAAGGCTCAAATATGTATCCAGCATATCATCACATAACAGCTGCTAAAATAGACTGTTTGCCATCAAAGGACACTATTACAATCACACCAATTTCGGCAGAAGTACAACTACAATCTTTACTTGATCACACAGCCAAACGCTTGCTACAATCAATAACAGGAACTGAGTTAAAGAAATATGGAAACACAAAGTTAATTCTATTTTCTAAATGGGGATGTGATGGTTCTTCGGGACAAAAACAATACAAACAAGTTGTATGTGAAAATATTTCGGACTCAGATATGTTCATGGTATCATTTGTACCATTGCGATTGAAAAAGATTTTGGAAGATTCGGAGCCTTCGAGTAGTACAACGCAAACAATGGATATTTGGAAAAATGAGACACCATCTTCTACGAAATACTGCAGGCCAATCAAATTTGAATTCAAAAAAGAAAGTCATGATGCCATTAACAAAGAAGTTAGTGATATCAAGGCCCAAATAGCAACACTACAGCCATTACAATTACAGTTAGATGGGCAGCAAATTGAAGTAAGCTACCAATTAGTGCTGACAATGATAGATTGAAAAGTAGGTCAGGCTTTGACTAACACGAAGGCTGCATCCAGCTGCATTATATGCCAAGCAACATCAAGCCAATTAAACCAAGTCCCGACAAAATCATTCGATAATACCGATGCCTTCGAATTTGGATTATCACCACTACATGCAAGAATACGACTTATGGAACACATACTAAAAATCAGTTATGATTTGGATTTCGGGCCTTCAGGATCAATAAGAAACAACGAAACCAACAAAGAGTTAAGAAGTTCAAAAAAGAAACATGTTCAAGATGAATATCGCAAATTTGAATTGATTATAGATCAGCCAAAACAAGGGTCAGGCAATACAAATGATGGCAATACCGCAAGAAGATTCTTTTCAGATCCAGAAACAGCATCTGAAATAACAGGAGTGGATTTAAACCTTATTTTCAGATTTAAAATAATCCTAGAAGTACTTGCGTGCAATGAAGAAATTGACTCTAGAAAATTTGGAGATTATGCTAAGGAAACTGCAAAAATATATACAACCAACTACCCATGGAGAAATATGTCTGCAACAGTCCACAAAATCCTTTATCATGGAGAAGATGTCATTAAATATCATTTGGTGCCACTTGGAGATCTATCAGAGGAGGCTCAGGAAAAAAGGAACAAGGATTACAGATTTTATAGACAGCACAATACTAGAAAAATGTCACGAAATTCCACAAATGAAGATCTATTTAATATATTATTGGCAACGTCAGATCCGTTCATCTCCAATATTCGAAATCAATGGAAAGTGGAACATCGGGATTTAGATGAAGAAGCCAAAAAACTACTAAAGAACAGAAATAGCACAGAACAAAATATGGAATATTTGCAATCAATATTTGAGTATAATGAATAATAATTATAATTGCCTTTCATTGTTATTTAAGTACAAAAAACATAGTATTAGTAAAAAATAATAATAAACAGAACCTACCATTGGTACAAATGCTATTTAAATCTATTGCAGTTTTTATTCTTAAAAGGTTTCCCACATATGAATGCAATGTTTTAATAGATAAGAAAGATTCAAAAAATAAGAACCCATATTTTCATATCAAAATTAAAAAAAAAATTAGAATCATTGCGCTAATGTTTAGCAGATTTATTTAGCTAGTGTAACAAATTAGGCAGCAAACACTAATAAATTTTTCTGTAGTAATAATAATATTCCTTGAGTGTAAGCAAATTGCAAATTTGATAGCAAACATTTTTAATTTTTTAGTAATACTAGTTAAATTTCTAGTGAATTTTACTATTTTGTTGCGTGTAAAAATTTTTTTGAGTGTAAAAATTTTTTTGAGTGTAAGCATTAAAAAAATTTCATTATTACAAAAAATGTTTATAATAATTATTTAACTCCAAATATGACACTTTCTAATAAATAAAAATAAATAAAAAAAAACATATATCACGCTAAAAGTTAAAAAAAATCAAAAGTTAAACTTTGACCTAGAATTCCTTAAAAAGTACTCAATCAATTTAAATGAAATTCACACTGAGTCAAGATCAACTATCTACCTATCTATTAAAAAAAACAGTACTAAAATATTTTGATCGGTTCAAAAGTTACAGAATTTTGGCCAATGAAAAATGATTTTCAGCCACTGTGCGGCGGTGAATTTTATTGCGGCAAATAAATAAAAATATTTGGAGCTTTAATACTGCGGTGAAATATTTGAAGAAATCGAGCGGGTATTTTTGTATTAACTTTTAAAACTTAGTTTTTTTTTTAAAAAATTGCCCAATTTCGTCCAATGCTGGACGTAGGGTGCATATCCAAAAATATTAAAAATTTCGCTTACAACCATTCTTGAAGCATATTCTTTTAAAATATGTAGAAAAATATATACATGTTTTACCAAGGTTGTGAGAAAAAAGTGAAAGAATGAAGGGTATTTGTTGGCAAAAATTTGCAATTTTTAGAACCTGATTCAAAAATTTAAGATTTTGTGCTCACTAAACGGTTTGAAATTATTCAAAAAATACTTCAACGTATTTTTTTGAAAAGTACTATCAAAATAAATGTTTTGTATCTCAAGACAACGGTTTTTCAATTTTCCACAAATGCACTATTTTGAATTTTTTCCTATTTGTGTCTAAAAACTTACAAATAAAACTTATACTGAGAAACTAGACAAACTAAACTTTCTGAAGGTATATAACATACCTAACTAAAATATTATACCCTCGATACTGTAATACCCAGAATATGTTAACCTCAGGAAAAAAATCGCTTTTTTTCTATAGAAATGTTGAAAGATTATTATTTTTTATTTATTTTTTATAATAATTCAATTAATATATAATAATAATAATATTAAAAATAAAAAGATAGATAATTTATTAAAATTTAATCTTAATTGCATTAGATCCATTTATATCATAACTATTTTTATACTTAATTCAGCTGATGAAGTATTTAAGTCTTGTAAATTTTTAAATACCCAGTCTTTCATCCAGCTTTTTGTCGCCTTTATTTACTGCGTTTTTTGTCAATCCTTTTTTGGCGTTACCAGGTTCAGCTGTTGATTTCGCTGCTGGGTTATTTGTTGTCTTTGGAAAGAAATCACATTGAATAGAGGCAGAAAACTTTTTCAACTTGAGTCTTCCATCGACAAGCGGTATAAAAGCATGGTATTGAGCGGTGCCATCGATTGTTACCGCAGCATCGAATCTGCTCTTCAGTGTTTTCAATGTTTCCTGATGATCCTCTTTGCTACTAAAAACTATTTTAGTTTCTTTACAATAACTCTTTGCCCGATGGAATTAAGCAGTCGCATCTAAGATGCGATCTTGATGAGAGCACTGGAGGCTATACTTCGCTGCACTTCTTTTAAGGTTTGCTCCAATACCATCACATGCTCCTTTACCATGAGCAGTAGGATGAAAATGCCACTCAGCTGGCATTGCAAAATCTTTTTCACGGGCCATAAGATTTGCCAAGCTACTTTTGTTCTTAAAATGTTGACGAGCTCCGTCCGAAACGTAGTATACCTTCTTTTTTATGCTGAAAAATTTTCTTCTGCCATTGGCTCCAAAAGAACATGGCAAACGATACGCGAAGTTGGTATCGGTAAATCTACGCATCGAGAACCATGTTCGGTTGATGCAGATACAATTAATACAAAGTTTTTAAGTGTTCCTATGGTTCAAGCAGATAAAGATTACTATATCAATAGTCACTCGAATAACGATGCTGAATCTTTTTTTTCTTTTGCTGCAGTAGACCAATGCGACGTTTTATCTAGTTTATTGTCTATAAAATCGAACTCTATAGGAGTGGACGGGATTAATCCTAAGTTTCTCAAGATTCTTTTACCTCAGCTACTTCCAATTATAACATTTTTCTTTAACAAAATATTAACTACAAGCCACTTCCCATCGAATTGGAAAATAGCTAAAATCATTCCTATACCCAAAGCTGGTTCCGATTATAGACCAATAGCTATTCTTCCATTTCTCTCTAAAGTATTCGAGCGTATTATGCACAAACAAATGACTAGTTTCTTGGATGACAATAACTTGCTAACAGATCGTCAATCTGGGTTCAGGAGGAAACACAGCTGCCTAACAGCCTTAGTTGATGTTACAGAGGAGATTAGGGAGAAACTTGATGATGGCAAGACTACATTTTTAATACTTTTAGATCATTCAAAAGCGTTTGATACCGTGGATCATAACATTCTTTGTTACAAACTTAAAAACTTTTTTAATTTTTCTTCGACCGCTACTCAGTTATTGTCAACATACTTACGTGGCAGGTATCAGTATGTTGAAACTAGAATCCAAAATTCAATGACACTGCCTGTATCAAGGGGCGTACCTCAGGGGTCCATTGTTGGGCCACTATTATTCTCATTGTACTCAAATGACCTCCCAGGCATTTTAACAAATTGTAATGTAAGAATGTATGCGGATGACGTTCAGCTTTATACCAGCTGTAGTAATGCCCTAATCGACCAGTGTATTATCTCTATTAATCAGCAACTCCATCGTATTTATACATGGGCAACGGCAAATGGATTAGAGATAAATCCGAAAAAATCAAAATGCATTGTAATTCAAAAGCGACTTTCCAAACTAAATATTACACCTAATATAATTATAAATAATCAGAAAATTGAAATCGTTAAATCTGCTAAGAATCTAGGAATTTTTTTTAGTGACACTCTTACGTGGTCGAACCATATTAACTATGCCTGTGGTCGTACTTTCTCTATGACTAGAACTCTGTGGCAAACCCAGCATTGTACACCTATGAAAATAAGAATCCTACTTGCCAAAACTTATCTGATGCCTGTTTTACTGTATGGTTGTGAGCTATTTGCGAAATGTGATACAATTAGTAAAAGGAAATTGAACGTTGCATTTAACAACATAATCAGATATGTGTATGGACTTAATAGACGTTCTAGTGTATCTTTGTTTTCATCGCAGCTATATGGCGTTTCTTTAGATAATCTTTTAAATATAAGAGTTTTAGTTTTTTTACATAAAATAGTGTATACCCACAAACCGGAACATCTGTACGACAAACTTTATATTTCAGATATAAGCAGGGGAAAAAGAATTAGATCAATTAGATATAAAAGTTTAATATCGGAGTGGCATTTCTACATATTCGCAGTATCTCTCTGGAATTCTATACCCCATAGCTCTCAACTTTTAAGTAACGCACGAAAATTTAAAGAAAATATTTTTAAACTGTTTTCAGCATAACAATTTAAAACATTAAATAATATTTGATATTATAATACATTTGATTAAATTAAATTTCAAATATTTCAACTTTATTCTTTAATTTTAATCTTATTGTTCTTTGCATTTTATATAAAGAAAATTTGTAATTAGTTATTAATTTATTAACGATTTTATAATTTTAAATACAATCAGTTCCATACTGCAAAATAAGACTTTTAGTCTTGTGTATGGAGCAGTTCCAATAAATAAATAAATAAAATAAAAAAAATAAATACTGTAAATTTAGATTTTATAAATTTCAGCATTCTCTTCTGGTACTCATAAACTGCAACGGTATCATGTTTTAAATCGTCGGATATGATTGCCATACTTTTGTGTTCCAGTTTTTCATCTTTCATGTAGTAAATAACTACTGTGAATATAGTTGCTTGGTCCTTATTGAAGTGCAATGCTTGTATGGCATCCTGAAGAACATATTTAGAGTTTTCTGCGAAATCATATGAAATAACGAATTCACCAGACTTCAAATATATCTCCAAATCCTTGAAGAATGACCATTGCTCTTTGACTAAAAAGTCATGGTTTCTCAAGTTTAGCAATCCTGTACACATTTCTTCCACAAAATCATCCACATTTAAAATGATTGTTTTCAATGTGCATCTGTCAGTCTGAATCCAAGAATCAAATTTGACCTCCTCTATATATGCTCGATCTAAAGAGTTGATTAAATTTTCTTTCTTTTCTTCACCTAAGTGGCAAGAAGTTGTTGCATTAGTACACATATTCAATTTAAGGCAATCGCGGTAATCGTGTAAATCTTCTGCCGAATCATCTGTTAAATACTTTAAGTTGATTTCCTTCAACATCAGTTTAACATTTTCATGGTAAATGCAAACGCATACTGTGTGAGTTACGCTGCTTTCTGCCAAAACGCATTGATTTGGCCTCATTTGGGTTAATTTCGTGAAGCCAATTCTAACATCCTCGTGTTCAGATTGAAATGTTGCAAATAACTCTTTCAGGCTACAGATAACCATTCTCTTCTGTTATGTTATGAAGGTATGTTACATACCTTCGGAAGGTTAATTTGTCTAGTTTCTCAGTATGTTTTATTTGTATGATTTTGCACACAAATAGGAAAAATTCAAAATAGTGCATTTGTGAAAAATTGAAAAACCGTTGTCTTGAGTTACAAAACATTTATTTTGATAGATATCCCACTCCCATCCCACTAAGCGACCAAAAAAAAAAAATGCCCTTTTTGAAAAAAGGCAAAAAATACTTGAATTTAGCAAAAAAAAAGTCTAAATTTTATTTTTTTTTTTAAGTATTGGGAGAAAACTATTTGGGAGAAAATTTTCCAAGAACAATATGTAATAAGTTACATGGATGAGAAAAAACACCTGTTTGGCCAAAATGTCAAATTTTGATCCCCTCTAACTCAGAGAGATCTGGAACGTCTTATTGAAAAATTGTGTCTAAACGACTATCCAATAGGACTAACCTTGGTGCAAATTTCATCCCGATCGGAAGACATCGGTTTCAAAAGTTGGTGCACTTGACATTATTAAGATAAATTCTTGAACTTTTTGTACATAATTATATTAAGAAACAATGTAGATAGTAGTTGTTCTAAACAACTTGAAATTGAAATTGAAATTAAAATTGAAATTTAAATTGAAATTGAAATTGAAATTAATATAAAATTTACTTTAAAATCAGCATAAGTAGGTACTAACCAAAAATCCTTTTGCTAATCGACTTATTTACAATAAAAAGTCAGTAAATCTTTATTTGATAAGTGCTATAAAAATTGTTTTATTTATTGTTGTAGTCGAAAATGACAATTAAATTGTTATAAATAAATATATTCAGAAAGTGTAAATTATAATGCAAAAAGAAAAACCAAATTAAATTAATAAATCATTTTTACTCATATTACTTGAAGCGAAAAAAAAAACATTAAATTTATATCTGTCTTTATAAATCAGACAGATAATTGAGTGTAAATAACCTTAGGGATACTAAACATAGTAGAAACATTTAGGTACAAACCAATATGTGCGTGTGTTTATTGTTTGTATGAATTAATTTAAGATATGTTTGTTTTTTTTTTTTTTTGTTTTTTGTTTATTTGTTCGCAAATATGTTTTCGTACGATGATGGGATGTTAGAAATATAAAAATCGCACTTCACTTTTTTTCTGGTACTTATTATTCTTGATTGTGATTTACGTTTATTTCTGAACAAGTGCGTGCCATGAATATCATTCAACTAAAAAAAACAGTAACTTAATACAATCACACCGTTATAGAAAAACTTGCTCAAGCAATTTAGCAAAATGTGTGAAGTACTTATAAAGAAATGAAAACGATTTATATGATTGAATTATCAAATATCACCAAAAATAATATTGGCTTTATAATGGGATTTTGAAACATATGTTTTTAATCAGAACTCAAACTAATCGCATCACATACTTATAAGAAGACTGTTTTAATTAAACTCAATGATAAAAACTCCTTTGTGTGTATGGCTAGTGTACGCATAAACCTTAATATTCATTCAAAAAATTAACTTGACATTTATATGACCTTTCCATATATCACATTAATCATATGGCCTGAATAGATTGGCTAAAATTTTATTACTTGTTTAAATGTTAAAATGTGATATACTTTTTCTTTTTTAATAAAATAAAATATTCGAAACCTCTGTTTTTATACCCTATACCACTATGTGGTTTGGGTATAATGACTTTGTGCTGCTGTCTGTAACAACCAAAAATATTTGACCTAGACCCATCTTTAATTCTACCGATCGAATCAGAATCACTATCTGATTAGATTTAACGATGTCCGTCCGTCCGTCCGCCCGTCCGTCTGTGTGTCCATGTAAAGCTTGTAATCAAACTACAGGTCGCAAATATGAATATAGTTTAATGACATTTGGTATATAAGCTTATATCTCCCGCAGGATGAACACTGTTGAAATTGGTGGGAATCGGTCTATGTTCAAACCTAGCCCCCATACAAATGACCCCTATGAAATCGACATAAATTGTCATAAGATCCAAATTATTATGTAAATCTTGGTCAAATTGGGTTTGTATGAATTTATTAAATATATTAATCAATACTCCAAAAATTATCCCAATTGGACAACTCTTAGTCAAAGGCCCCATATAGAGCTGCTTCCCGATCTTTACTTAAATCTCTCAAAAAACAAAAATATTGCACTGATTCTGTTCAAATTTTGTTTGTATATATTTTTGCAAAATACAAGAGACTTTACCAAACATGGTCAGGATCGGTCCATTATTGGGCCTAGTCCCCATATAGATATAGCATCCGATATGAACTTTTTCTTATCTGCAGCCAAAAAATTAATAAAAATCCCAAATTTGGTTTATGATTAGTATCTATATCCAGTTAGTTGGGCCTGAGAGATAGTGTCTCTAAACGCATAGTATAGGGTATCGTATATTCGGTCTAGACCGACTATAATTTTCCTACTTGTTTAAAATAAATAATAATATATAAAATTACGGTGAGAACGTTAGTGTTAAAAACGGATGTATGTACTTTACATAGTACCCTTCAGTATACGTAAGCAGACTTTAAAAACCACCAACACATGTACACAGTCATGCTAATTACGCTTTCTGCTGAGCCAAATGGTACTTTTGTTTACCATGACTTATGTTAACTAGGAATGCTTCTACATACATTCCAATAAGGGTGGCTTCGTTTGTGTGAAAATATTTTTTCTATCTTAAAGGTTTATTATTCCAGCCGGAATATTGCAAGCTAATGGGATCATTTTTTCAGGGGCAACATTGATCCAATTGGTAAAATGGTAAATATGTTCGCCGCTTATACTTGAATATCCAAACTGAGCTATAAATTACAACCTGATACCTATAGGATCTTATAATCAAAGAAACAACTGTATTATATAAAAACCATATCTTAGATATTTCGTGTGTTTAAATGTCAATAAGAAGAGAAATGAGTAATGACAGGATAAGGCCTACCTCAAGATAACCTACACCATCTAATTGTCTGTGAATCGCTTAAGGTGGAGAGAAAATTTTGGTGACAGCATTTTTAAACTACAATGCATTAAACAAGCATTAATATGTGCCAGTATTTTGCAGTAATTTTTAATTTTTGCTTGTCGGCGTAGAACGACACCCAGAGTAATAAATGAGTGCTATAAACTATTCCAATAAGAAGTCACAGTACTACTTGACGAAGCTGTCGGTATGAGAACTGAAAATCTTTTATTAACAATTTTGGTTTTATTAAAAATGCATTGAATAAATGCAATGAAGGCCCTTGGTATTCTTATCGCAATTATTAATCCTGATTTTATAGTCAATTTGTAAATTTTTAATTTCGCCCTTCGAACCATAAATGTCTAAACCCTCGTCGAATGGAAGAAATTTGCAATGTAAAAGATTTTAAAGGTACAATTGTACCTGTATGAACTTATTAATATATAATTGATTTGAGATTTTTATGTGATAATTTTCTGTACAACAAGATTAAATCTTATAATTACGGTACAGGTAAGCACTGTTACTAACCTAAAATTAATAATAATAATTTAATTTATTACAATATAAGATTATTGTAAAATCAAGCAAAAAATTTAAATAAAACTGGTTTAAAAGTTTTTGTGTTGATATTAATTTATTGGTTTTATTGGTGGAATAATAGCCTAAAGACATACAGCCCTAGTATAAAACTGACATTCTGACACCAGATATTTATGCCTAGGGAGAATGATCTTCCTACCTTATTGTGATCTTGCAAAACGAATTTTAGCGTAAATATATGCAGATTTTAAATGTATAATATCAATAAGCAAGGCAATTCTCGTGACCGATGTAAGTTTCACAGTTTTACCCCGATTTGGACAAAAATTTATCATTTGAAAGGTACTTCTTTTTAGCTGTTACGCAGCTTTGCAGATTTTCATCGTATGGAATATTTTTTTTTTGTTATGTTAATTAAAGTTGCTACTAACACACACATAAAAAAAATTATGCAATGCTATATGTGTGTATATTAATTTTGTTAATGTGTTTGTGTTAATGAGTTGAGTTTGTTTTCTTCATTAAAAATAAGTTGAATTGTGAAGCATACCTTAAGGGTCTTTATTAAATAAAAAAATAAAATTTCCTAGAGTTTGCACTCGAATTTCGAGTGCTGGAATCTGCTAGTATAAATAGTTATGTAAAAAAAAATTTGTACTCTAATCTTACGCAAGTTTTTAAAAGATACGCTGTAAGAGGTTTTTGTAAAAGAAAAAATATGCTCAAACTTTCTGATACCAATTGAATTGATTAAACAATTGAATTGATTAAATTAATTGAACATCATTGGCAAATTAATATATCTTACTATGAGATTCTTGTTTTGGCAAATCATTCATATATAATAAGAAAAGTAATAGTCCCAGAATCCACCCTTGCGGAACTCGTCTAGTAAGGGTTAGTGGATTGCACCAAGTATTATTGGAAAATGTGGATTGTTTTCATTCCGTTGGATATGCAAATAAGGTGAATAGTTTTATGCACAAAGTATATTGATCTACTGTGTCAAACGCCTTAGAATGATCATGTGGCACCATAAAATTCATTTTTCCGTCATCTAATTTAATTCGTATATTTTCTGCAACCTCAACCAAATCAATAATACGCTGTCGTTTGAACGAATGCCTAATAGTTTTTAGTCATTAAACATTTGTACTTAATATATTTACACACTTGAGAATGTGGAATCTTTTCCAGTAATTTTGGTCGGAACTCTGTATTAGATTTTGGAATTGGTATAATTTTAGTATGCTTCTGTCAGTACAGAAAATGCTGGACGTAACAACATTATTAAATAAATGAGTAATATGTGGTAGAGTGAAGGAAAAAGTATATTTATAAATTTCGGCTGTATATTATCATGTCCAACTGCATTAAATTTAGTATTCGCAAAAATTGAAAGAGCGCTTATAGTTGAAAAATTATAGAAATTTTTGTCAGTTTCTATCATGGGTAAATTTCTGAAGGCACTTTTTAGTTCATTGACATCAACTTGAAAGTCACTTCCTCTAACGTCTTAACCAATTCTTATTTCATGTATGGGTTTCCAAACATTCTTCAAATCGAGAGCGCTTTGAATAATATCGTTTTTCGGCAATTGTAATTTTGTTATTGACATTACTTCTAGCCACACGGTATTTCGCTGTCGATTTAGGTGTTTTGGATCGTTTCCAAATTGAATAAGACATAAGAATAAAAAATATATATGTAAATATATAATGATTACAATGTATAAGATTGTAATTAATTTACTAAACGCTTATAAATTGTGATTGATTCACTAAGTCAGTAAAGGTAGTACAATCCGTTATCGTGTTTGTAGGTAGCATACATTCGCATAAGATTTCTCTTTGGAATTTAAGTAATATAAATAATATTGTAACTACATGTACATCCGAACATATAAGGCAAATATTTGAATATTCAGCAGATGAAGAAGAACCTTGCTTCTGATGAAGATTCCTATTTACTTCAGATTTTCAGAGAGAGTGAAGGAGAATACGACTTACAAGTAAAGATGAAACAGAATGTTATAATGAACCAATGCCAAATTTACTAACAAAATTACATAACCTTTTAGGGCAAAGATGTGGACCTTCAGCAAATAGTATTTTATTTACAGAAAAAAAACATTTCAAGTCAATAATAATACCAAAAATATGTCATTAAAGTTTGTTGATTAAATTTTGTGCGTTAATTAATTTCAAGATTTACCAGAAAACACATCTTCATCAGAATATAAGAAAATAAATATATACTTTCTGTTATTGATACCATATTATCCAACTTAGACTACAGATTTCAAGATATTCCATTTTCAAAATCTGTCAAGGCATTCAGATTATATTTAAAATAATCAGCAGGATAATTATAAAGGTATTTTTAAAATTGACTGTTATTCATTTAAAATGAATGTCATTGTTTTTAAAAATGAACTTAAGAATGCAGCAGGTGAAAAGTGTGTAAACGTGAACTTTCTTAAATCTAATACAAAAATATATATCCAAACTTATTTAAACTTTTAAAAGTAGCAAAGAAAGCTTATCTGCAATGATGACAACTCATACCTGGCTACGTTCAACAATGAACCAGAACTCATTTTCATATTTAGCAATTTTCAATATTATAAATGAAATGTTAAAGATTTAGATTTTCACAGAAGATATTCTCATTATAATTTATACATACATAACAGAAAACTGATTTCCGAGCAATATGTGATTGAATGAAAAGAACCAAGAACCAAAATCATTAAATTTAGATTATTTGGAGTGAGTAACATAAAAAATAAGTGAGAAATTATAGTCGGTCTAGACTGATTATACGATACCCTATACCATGGTTTAGAGACCCTATCTCTTCCGTCCAACTAATTCGATATAGAAAACAAGTAAGAGTGTTAAATTCGGCTGTGCCGTACCTTTGGTACCCTCCACCTCGGTTTGAGTCTTGATAATAAATGTAAATGAAAAAGTAAACAATTTGTTAAACTTAATACCAAATTATTTCAGCAAATTCTTTGGGTTGGTTTTCGTCTTTTCTATTATTTCGGTGTTTGCTTTTTGGTCATCGTGGTTGCTGATCCGCATGCATTTTGGTTATATACCTATATGCATGCGTTTCCGGTTATATGACGTAACCCCTCTTTTAATTTAGTTTTTGCTAATTAAATAGCTCGCCCTGGTTGTGTAGGGTGGCTATATGCATTAAATCGTGCTAATTGGAGATGGCTGTATAGTTTATTTTAACTGGCGAAATATTTTTTCATTGCGGTCATGTAGATCGGATGCAGTAACAAATAATAAAAAAAAAAAAAAGCTCTCTCAACTTTTTTATTAAAACATTGCCATATTTGGAAAACATAGAGAATAAATTTATAATAATAAATATTCAAATTAGGGATGCCAAAGGCAAAAAATCAAACGTCCCAAACATTTTAAATAAAACTGGAGGACACCTGCTGCTCCGCAGCATTATATTATATTATATTAATTTTTATAATATAATACCAAAATTTACCAAGAGAAGTTAACGTACAGTAATGCCAAAATATGCCAAGAGAAGTTAACGTACAGTAAAAGTAAAGTTGATTGTTCACGCATAACTTTCCTCAAACCCAACTAATTTGCCAAGAGAAGTTAACGTACAGTAATGCCAAAATATGCCAAGAGAAGTTAACGTACAGTAAAAGTAAAGTTGATTCTCCACGCATAACTTTCCTCAAACCCAACGAATTTAAGCAGTTAATAGCTCAAAAGAAGGAGCTTGATCCACTGAGTGTTCTTAGACCTATGTCAACAGCCTACGTTAATTAGAACTATAGTTATAGAGGTTTGAGAGAATAAAAATATTGAAAAAAATCTTGAATGCAAAGTTTATTCATAAATCCATTTAATATATAAGATAATTTGTTATATTTATTTTCTGAAAAACTTCAAATTTTTATCCAAAAAAATTGTGAAAATTTCTATATAAATAACATTCTCATCAAATTGCGTTTATTTATGTAACAGTTTTTATGTTCGGAATTCTTAAATAACATTTGAGGTTTTCTAAAATTCATTGAATTTAAATTAATGTTTTCTGTAGTGTGATTCTGTAAATTTCAACGATCCGACAATCGCAAAATATATCGACAGCTATTGTTGTTTGCACTAAGGATTAAGTGATTCACTAAGTACATACATCTTAACGACAGTCGACAAATCTATTTTTCTATTTATTTAAATTGTAAACGAGTGGCATCTCTGTCAAAATAAGCGAAAAACACAAAGAAGAATAGAAAAAACAAATTACTTCGTGTTTGACACGATGATTTTATGTTGATGTTTAATATCTTTATTTTTTTGCTAATATTTCTGTGTATTTATTTGAAAATGAAATAATGAATTGAATATGCTATTTAATTTTTTTATTTATATAAAAATGTTTTTTTAATTAAAGCAAAATATTTTCACTATTTTATGATTTTTATTTATGTATGACGACATTTCAACCTAAAAATTTAAGTTTTTATCGATTGAATAAACAACACAAAAATGGTTGTCGTTTAGATAATAACAACAGCTGAATTTAACAATAGCGAATATCGTCTAAAAATTTTACTGATAACTTTGCTATTTTCTTTTTTTTTAACGATTCGACTATCGTTAAAAGAAGTTACTGAATCGCGGTACTGAAAAGCTATTAATTTCTCCTGAATGTCAATATTTTATTTATATGTAAAAATTTTTTAAATGTAAACACAGGTATTTGGTGTTTATTTTTTGAAATTTCAATTTGTGTTTAACGAATAAAATTTATATATTAAAGATGCAATTGATGTCTTCTAAATTTAAAATGATAATTTCCGACGTTTTGATATGATTTTCTGAAATTCAATTAATTGTAATTTATAATTGGAAATTTTTAATTCTAGCTTTTAGATATTGATATTTTCTTAAATTTGAATGGAAAATTTAAAAAGTGCAATTTTGTAGTTATATGAATAATAGTGCTTTAGTAATTATAAACAATTTTTAAAAATTATATGTAATCGCAATCAGATATTTTGTAGGTAAAGCAGAATAATAATTCTGTATAACTATGTAGAACTGTTTTGAAAGCAAAAAACTCATTGATGAACTCGGTAACTCTATTTTGTAAACACAACAAAAAGTTAATATTTCAAACTTATGTTCATATTTGTAAAAGAATAATGAAAAAACGTATGAAATAAAAGACCAGCCCGTGTATACTCTTAACATTGTTCTGTATGACATCTAGTTGAAAATATTAACATTCATGTTAAAATAGAAATAACTATTGCAAAGCTAATTAGAACAAACAAAAATTGTGGCGCCATCTACTGTGGCATAGTCACGCTGAGCAAAATGAAGTGACACTCTGTTAATGCAAAAGAAATGTATTTTCCCCACAACAAAATATTGCAGAATTTTATGTAAATAAAATAATATACCGATTTTCTTCTAACATGCAGTTGTTATGGATATACATATATAGAATATATGTATATTATTTGTGTTATTTAATATGTTCATGTATGTATATGTAAATATTACACACAAAAAATACAACATCAAATGTTATTTTTGTATAAATGTATAAATTTATACATAATTTTTTTTTTTTTGCTAAATTTACATTGTTTTTTATTTATTAACAACTAGGTATTTTAGCATTATTTGCTTTAGATGCTGGTGAATTTTTACTCCCTTTACATATATTTACTCGTAGTGTCTGCTTGTCGAAAAAATTTTGAATCGATTTTAACCCCTTTCCCGTGACCCATTCGATCTGAAATTTTGCAGGCAGGCTCGCGGTAATAACAGAAATGATCTAACAAATTTTTTTAGTGATGCCAAAACAATGGAAACTTTTAAAATTTTCTACCAGAGTTAATAAAAAAATGTACAAGGGGTTAGTTTTTATTATATTATTACCACAACGACCACAAAAACAACAAGTCCAGCTATGACAACAACGCAACATTTAGAATAACAACAAGAACAATATAGAAACATCATATTTTTCATTTTTTTTTTAATTTTTCAGAGATTTCCCTGGACCTGTTCCACCGATTTTAATGATTTTTGAAACAGAAATCTTGCCATGAATTTGGTGAATCTTTCTCACTAAAAACATTCACTGTCGCTGCACTATTGAGGGCGTCATCGTGACAAGAACAACATAGAAAATTATATTTTTTCAAGACTTTTTTAGTTCTTCATTCAAATCTCGGGCCCTAATCCACCGATTTAGACGATTTTAAATAGCAAACTTTTGAGGATGCTATAGAATCATTTTTTATGTCAACGAGCACCCTAGCTGCCCGATTGCTGCCGTCATCGTGATTTCCACAGACGGACAGACGGACAGACGGACATCACTATGTCAACTCCGGTTGTTATAAGGATCACAAATATATATATTCTATCGCGTCCAAAATTTTTTTTCTAATTATTACAAACGGAATGACAAACTTATATATACCATCTGCACACTGGAGTGGAGTGTATAATAAGCATAAAACAAATTTTCATTTTTTTTTTGCCTGCAGATATGAAAAAGTTCATAAAAATGGACCGATTCTGACCATATTTGGTAAATTCAATTATATTTTGAAACCCGATTTGAAAAAAATCTGTGTAATATTTTTGTTTTTAGATAGATTTAAGTGAAGATCAGGAAGCAGCTTTATATGCGACCTATGACTAAGGCATTATTTTTGGACTACTAATTAGAGGATATAATGAACGCATGCAAATCCAATTTGACTGAGATCTATATGATAATTTTGATCTTATGGCAATTTATGTAGATTTTAAAGGGGTCATTTGTATGGGTAATAGGTCTCAACATGAACCGAATTTCACCAATTTCAACAGCGTTCATCCTGTGGCTGATACAAGCTTACGTACCAAATTTCATCAAAACAAATTCATATTTGCGACCTGTAGTTTGATTACAAAATTTACATGGACACACAGACGGACGGACATCGCTAAATCGACTCAGAAAGTGATTCTGAGTCGATCGGTATAATAAAAGATGGGTCTAGGTCAAATATTTTTGGTAGTTACATACAGCAGCACAAAGTAATTATACCCAAACCACATAGTGGTATAGGGTATAATTACAGTGGTTCATGGCCGGAAGACATGGGAAGTTTTAAACGAGATTTTTAACAAAATTCACATTTTGATATAATATTTGTGCTTTAGTAATTGAATATCAAAAGGAATCGTTGCTAAAAATAATAATTTTTAACCACTGTAAGCAATTTTTTTATGATAAAATTAAAAACAATATAAATTGAAGAAAATTACAAAAGATAACAATCTTCAACGAAATATGTATAGTTGTCAGCAAAAATGTTTAAACTTTTTACTTAAACTTCGTATAGTTCTCACCGAAGCCAATTTATAACATACATTTGGCATATTATTTTTAAAGCCATTTTCAGAAGTCTTTACTCAATTCTTTGCGGTACTTGATTATCTTTTACATAAGATAACATAATGTAACATCACTTTGTAGTGTTGGTTTTGACATACATATATATGCTTTTAGCTTTTCATAAATTCCGTTTATAACATAAATATAAGTGTATATGAATGTCATGTAGTCAAAATATTTAGCTTTGTTTCAAATATTTTCAGTTTAATATCTGAATTTCCATTTAAATTAACTTACATAAAGGTAATGCAATATTTTAAAACTTACATGGGTTTGTCCCAGAAATTTTAAACCTTAATCCGTTTCATAAGCCAACAGTTTCTTGATATTTTTCGAAGATTTACCGAAGCAAAATTATTTAAATAAATAGAAACGTAAGGAATCATTGCAAATTAAAGAAAGAAGAAATGTATAGTTAATTGATAAAATCCTTTTGTTAGTAATAACGAATAAAATGAACTTTTTTGCAAAGATACATTCTTAAGAACACTTATTTTTTGAAAAGAAGTATTTCCAAATACCAGGGAACTAATTGAGATCACTGGAACCAATCAACATCCTCTAATTTCTGAGGGCTTCAGGGTTGGATGAGCTTTTATAGGGACAAATCATAAGCAAACGGCAGTACAATACATCACTTGGTCGCAGTATTTTCGACACCTCCTTACACAATTTCATTACATTACATTACCCTGCGCTGAGCAGAGGGTATATATCAGTTTGTCATTCATTTTGTAATGCATCGAAAAATGAATTTTCGACACGAAATATCTATATTCCTGATTCTTATGGCAAATCGAGTTGATATAGCTATGCCCGTCGGTCCGTCCGTCTGTCTATCAGTACATCCGTCCGTCCGCCTGTTGAGGCCACCCTCAGCCACAAAATAAGTCATTTACGTTGGTACGCTTAGGATAATAATGTTTCTCATTATTTTGGGCAAGTTGGTATTTAAAATGGAAGGTGTTTCTGAATGATTGTATCAAAAATTGTCTTATTATCATGCTAAGAAGGATGTATTGTCAACAAAAAAAAAATAAAAAAAACTCTCCTACTTTAGCAAAAAAAAAAATTTTTTAGTTTTTAAGAATAATACTTTTTTAAAAAACGGTACTTTTTAAAAATAAGTATTTTTAAATTTTTTTTTGTTTAAGAAAATGAACTTTTTTAAAGAAGGTAATGTCTTGAGAAAAATTGCCTTTTAAAAATATGTATTTTTGAAGAAAATGTACTTTTTAAGGAAAGACACTTCAAAAAAAAATTCTTTTTATTATAAAAATTTTATTATATAACATATTTTTTCATATGTGGGATTTTTTTTGTTATATCGTGATAAAGATAAAAAAAATATATATTACAATACTGGATTAAAATATTGTAACACATGCAATGGCTACAACAATAAAATAAATTACAACATATCTTAAGAAAAACATCAAACGTATTGAAAATTTCTGTTTTTCAAGAATCTTTTTTCACATTTTCATCGATATCTCGTGATTTTTTGAACTGATTTTGACGATTCTAAAGAGCAATTCATTTAGGATTTTAGTAAATGATCTCGTGTATAAATTATGAATCTAGCTTAGTTATTGATTGACTGCGCATTCCACAATTTTATATTTCGATGTGTTACAAACGAAATGACCAACATATATTTACCTCCTGCACAGTTTCGTGGAGGCTATAAAAGGATGTTATAGTTTTTTTTTTATTTCATATTCTTATCGCCGACACATTACCATACTTAGAAATTGTTCCATTAATTATAATTCTTTTTATTGATAATACAGTGCCAATTAAAACAGTCATGCATGGTTTGGTAATCCAGAGTTGATTATTTGGTAAATTCAGCTACATACATTTTCAAAATTTAACATTGTTGTCAGGACAACGTTACGAAAAAGCTTGTCTAATAATATTTACTATTATATTTATATATTAATTTTAATTCCCAACAAAAATTTTCCAATATGAAAAACCCAATTTGGGCTAAAAATAACCAGATTGGCCCTCGAAATTCGAGTGCCAATTCTAGGAGATTTTATTTATTTAACTAATAAAGACCCTAAAGGTATACTAATAAATTTTAGACAATTCACAATTCAGAACATTTTAAATATCGATTATTGTCGTTATTGGTTAATGTCCAAAATTGTTTTTCAATTCAACACAATTATTATTGTAAATGCAGAAAAAAACTCGCAAATATATTAACACATTTAATAAATACTTACATAGCATTGCATAATTTAATGTATGTGTTAGTAGTAATTTTAAATGCATTTTGCTCCGAAAAAAATGAAAAAATTTAAAAAATCTGTAAATCTGGTGGACAGTTACATTTGAAGATACATTTGATCAAAATCAAGAGAAAACTGTTTAGCAAATCATCGGTTACAAAAAAATCTCCTTATGTGTTAATATCATAGATTGGTATTCAAGAAAACAAGTTAGAAATTTATAGTAGGCTTGGAGCGATTATACGATACTCCATACTGTAATTTATGGAGAGGGTTTTTGATCCAACTAATTGGATATAGAAAAGAAGCATGAAACAAATTTGAGTGGCATTATTATTTACTTTTTTGCCTTCGAATATGAAAAAGTTCATATCGGATGCTATATTTATATGTCGAAAAATGGACCGATTCTAATCATATTTGTTAATATCACTTATTTTTTATTTAATTTTTTCTTTTGTTTGTGCAGACACTTACACGATCTAAATTTAAGAAAAGTCTATGCAATATTATTGTTTTTTTTTATAGATTAAGTGACGATCGGGAAAAAGCATTACCTGAGGACTTAAAACCGTCCCACGGGGTACATTTATAGACATCTAATTAACAGGTATAATAAATATACACAAACCAAATTTGAATGAGCTCTATATGATAAGTGGATCTTATGGCAATATAAGTCGATATCATAGGGTCATTTTTATGGGGTCAATTTCAACAATGTTCGCTCTATGGTTGATAGAAACTTTCGTACCAAATTTCATCAAAAGAGATTCATTATTGCGATCTGCCGGACGGACAGACGTTCAGACGCACATATGCACGAACAGACGGACTGAAGGACAGACGAAAAGCCATCAGTAAACGAATTCTGTGTCGTTCGATATAATATTTTTAGTAGTTACAAACATCTGGACAAACTCATTATGCTCTGACCACAAAAAATATATAAATATTCTTATAATATAAAAATTAAATAATAAGTTGAAGGAACTAAATTTCAATTGTTTCGATGAAGATACACAAAACAAAGATATTGTTGTTTTTTTTATCTATAATCCATTTATTTAATTATGTATATTATTCATTTTTAAGAAATGTATTTTAAATTTACACATGACAGTTCATTTCCTTTAATCACTCAAACAATGTTCACATAAACATATATGCATATATTTTCGAAACACAGCAATAGTAGGCGATACAAGAAACAAGATTTGTGTGACTTTACGATCCACACAATAGTACAACACATGTAGCTTCATAAGTGTTATAACAATAAAATACAGGAATAATGAATGTATGTTATAGTTTTGTAGTATGTGTGCATACAATTTTTATAATATACGAACATTACAAGCATTGAATTTCCGTTTCCTTTTCAGACTTAAATGCTTGCTTTACTTTGTATTTTGATATGCTCTGATTATACTGGTACTGATGGTACTGCTTCTTCACTATTGCGGCTGTTTGTTGTTTTTTCATATTTTTTTGAATTTCTTTTTTTTTTTGCAATTTTTCCCACATCATTCATTCATTCACACATTTTCTTTCAAATCGTTTTGTTGTAAAGTACAAAAGGCTTAAATTAAAGACACATAGAAAATTCCTTAAGAAACCAGAGAAATGTTTATATTTTGTAAATATACTCGCTAACACTTATATAAGTATGTATATGTTCTTTTCTCATTCCATGTCGAGCATTAATGGTAGTTATTGAGTTACCAAGGCAAATTTTCAACAAAAAAAAAAAAAAAAATGCTGTGAATTGTTTGAGAATCTAGGGGTTTTATTTGCGCAAACAAAAAAGACGAATAATATATTTATATATATATATATGTATATATAGTGCTAAATGAAAATATAAAAATATGGGTTAACGGGTTCATATTTTCTTGACAATGAATACCATTAATTTTCTTCATCTTACTCTGCTCAAGTTTTTTAACACTTTTTTTTTAAAGGCACATGCTTTTCTTATCAGTTTAGTGGCAGAACGGTTTTTTCTTCTCTTTTTGAAATCTGAGATGAATTGTTAATGAAGGTATTATATTCCAAAGAGAAATTTGTATAAATTAATATACTTTTATTTATTGAGAAATTCGATATAAATTCAAGGGGTGGCAATACACATTTAAATAAATTTACTTTTTCTCAAAGTTTCACAAGTTATAACATATTTAATAAATTCAGTAATTTTCGATTAATTTAACAAAAATAACAAAAATAAATTGGAGGATACCACACTTATTTTGCATGCCTTTCAAAATATTAATGAAAATATAGAGAATTATTTTATGCAGGCATTAGAAATAAATTTTTTCGAATTCATCGTCAACGTCCTTCGCCCGCATTATTTCAAATCAAACATTTGAATGAAGTGAATACGAGTATTGTACAATTATATATATCAGCATAGCCATATCAACTACAAGTCTTGTTGTAGGCAGAGCTTCTATAATTGCCAAATAGATCTTCAAGTGTAATTAAATTGGCATTGTCATATTACGATTTTGTATGCGTTATTTATTATCATTAGTTGCTTTATTGGCAACAAAAATTTGATTGTGAAATATATTACATATTTTATTTAGTTCTACTGGGGACTAGCTTTGAACATAAATGGGTTCCCACCAATAGCTTCGACCAAAAATATAGACGAAAGGACTGCGCTTATTTCACCGTTCTGTTTAAAATATTCTGACAAGATCTGCTAAAAAATACAAATTCATGATCTATATTATGTACTAAATAACAAAAATTTGCATTAAAGATGTTCATTTAAAATAAATTCATAATTGATCTCATATTCGTACTAACCACAATATACTTACAATGCGTAATGTGAATGGTCTTAAGATTCTTATTTTTCACTTATTTTTTTTCACTCTTTGAAGCCGTAATACTTTTAAGCCTTAAAATTAATTAAAAACAAACAAATAAAGTCTTAAATAAATACCATAGTTTAACAGAGTTTAGCATAAAGTTGACATAAAAGGTTAAGAAAAATATTCATTGCCAACGTTTTTAATAACGTGGGAAAAATCATAGTGAATTGAAATTGTTTATAAGGGCAACGAATTTATCAAGTTAATTAAAATGGGATGTTATCATTTTGAGGAAGGAAAGAGAGTGAACAAAAAGATTTAAACATTCAGATGTTTATTTCTTATTCTTTTACTTAGTTATTTAAAACAAGTAAGAAAATTATAGTCGGTCTAGACCGACTATACGATACCCTATACCATGCGTTTAGAAACCCTATATCTTAGGCCCAACTAACTGGACATAGAAAATAAGCAAAAACCAAATTTGAAAAAATTTTGAAAAAGTTCATATCGGATGCTATATCTATATGGGGACTAGGTCCAAAAATGGACCGATCCTGACCATGGTTGGTAACGTTGGACTACTCATTAGTGGATATAATGAACGCATACAAACCCAATTTGAGTAAGATCTATATGACAATTTGGATCCTATGGCAATTTATGTCGATTTCATAAGGGTAATTTGTATGGGGCTAGGTCTGAACATGAACCGATTCTCACCAATTTCAACAGCGTTCATCCCATGGCCGATGAAAGCTCATATACCAGATTTCATCGAAATATATTCATATTTGCGACCTGCAGTTTGATTACAAGGTTTACATGGACACACAGACGGACGGACGGACGGACGGACGGCCATTGTTAAATTAACTCAAAAAGTGATTCTGATTCGATCGGTATAATTAAAGATGGGTCTGGGTCAAATATTTTTGGTTGATACAAACAGCAGCACAAAGTCATTATACCCAAACCACATAGTGGTATAGGGTATAATGAAAAGGCACATTTTCATACCCTATTCCACTGTGTGGTCAGGGTGTAATGTGTTTGTGCTGATGTTTCTAACTACCAAAAATACTTGACTTAGACGCATCTTCTACCGATCGACTCAGAATCATTTTCTGAGTCGCTCTAGCGATGTCCGTCCGTCCGTCTGTGTGCCCATGTAAGGCTGACGACAGAGTGCGCACTACAAGCAACTTCTTGTGTATTCTTATGTGTTCGCTCACAAGCTGTCAGAATGAGAGCAAAGACAGAATATAGTGGAAGTTATAAAGCAGGATTTGTAATGATTTGTAGCATGTTTAGCTTTGTATTTCTCCTTGCTTTGTTCGTTTGCGTTGTTTTCTTCTTTTGTAGAGTTTTTCATGTTTCTTGTATGGTTCTTCACATTTTGTAATTATGCGTTTTATGCTATTGAGCTATTAACAATAAATTAATATGAAAAAAAAAAACCTAAAAATAAAATTGAAATTGATATAGAAAAATTCAAAACAGAATTCTTTATTGGTTCCGTGCTTTGCGGCCAAACAAAAAATAATTGAACAATTTATAATTTAAATAATTACACTTTTTATTATTTGTTTAAAAACAGCCGCTCATGCGACTGTTTACTTTCACGTCTCTTTATTAATTCTTTTTCTATACTAATTTTAACGTATATCTACCTACGTACGCGCGCACATGCATTGTACACGCGTACACATACACTTACATTATGTGTAACTGAGTAGACGAGTGAATTTGCGTATTAAGCAGTTCACACGTAACTATACTACAGTACAATTGTGAGAAATACTTTTCTCACGCTTGAGTTCGGTGCAGGTGGATATATTTAGTTACAATTAGTAATTTAATTTTACTATTTAGTTACCGTACAGAAGGTAGGGTAACTATGACTTATCAAACACACTACACCTCCCTTTTACAGAAAAAGAATGATATATATTCCTGATCATTCTTTCATATACTTATAGTATTTTTAAATTTAGTTTGAAAAAAAATATTAGGTCTCAAGATCTATTTTGGGTTCTTCACCTTCCCTTTTTTCCTTAAAATAAAATTAAATTTTAATTAATTCGATTTTGAAATTTATTTTTAATTTTAATTTAAATTTTATAAAGTTATTTAAAATTAATGTTGTAGGTAAAATTATAATTTATATGTAAAATGTTTTCTTCTTTTTTTTTTTTGAATGTTAGTTTACAATAAATTCTTCTTTTATTTTTAATGTTGGTTTACAATAAATTCTTCTTTTTTTCTTAAATTAATTATAATGTTAATTTTAAAAATTTTAAATTTTATATTTAGAATTGTTGTTAAATTTTAATCTTAAACTTATTTTGACCTGGCCAGGTATTTTTAAAATTAGAATGAAAAATTTTTTTTTTTTTTTTTTTAGCTACATTGTTTTAGTCTATTTTTATGTACATTGGCTTTTTTACCGTCACTCATTGATAGGGTACAATTACCTAATTCGTCTATTTTCTCTACCGAATAAGGTCCCTTAAACAAGCTTTCCAGTTTATGGCCCGCATTGTTCTCTATCAAAACCAAATCTCCTATTTTTATTTCAATGGGATTAATTCTTCTATCGTACAGAGTCTTACTACTTTGTTTTTGCCTTTCTATCATACTCGCGGCTCGCTGCTGCGCCGTCTGAAGCCTATACTTTACCTCTTTTTCGTATGACTCTATGTTATATATTGGGTCAACGATATTGTTATCAAGAAATGGTATGTTAGGTGATTTCTTACCAAATATCAGTTCATACGGACAGTACCCATGGACAGTAGAAGGTGTTGTATTGAAGCAATACGTGAAGTATGTCAACCATTCGTCCCAATCTGTTCTGTCCGCTGAAAGATATGAACGAACGTATTCGTTAAATGTTCTATGTGATCTTTCTATAGTACCCAACGTTTGATGATGGTATGCTGTCGATGTTGTGTACTCAATATTCAGCAATCCACAAAGCTCTTGTATGGTCTGGTTCTTATACTCCGTTCCCATATCAGTCAGAATTCTATTCATTGGACCGTATATTAAAATGAAATTTTCAAAAATAGCCTTGGCTACGGTTTTAGCCTGTTTGTCAGGAATTGGTATAGTGATCAAATACTTCGTTAGATCACATATTATGGTTATGGCATATTCATTGCCGTTATTAGATTTAATAAAAGGACCAATTGTGTCAATAACGACTATATCGAATGCTTTCACTGGTGTTTCCGTTATCACCATTGGTTCCCTTGTTTTCGGTAGGGATTTATTTGTCTGACACTGCTTACATCCTTTTATATAGTTACGTATGTCTCTTGACATTCCGTTCCAGAAATATTTTTCATTTATTTTTGCTGTCATCCTTGTTATCCCTGGATGACCTCCGTATAAAGGATCATTGTGATATTTTTCTAGGAGTGTGTTTTTCTGCTCGTCAGCAGTAACATTTATTCTCCGTGGCGCTAGAGCTATTATTAATTTTTTTAATTCTTTGTTCCCTATTTCTTTAAACACATTGATTCGAATCTTCTCAAATATTTTGTCATTTAGTGATAGTTGCAACTTTTTGATGCCTTTGTTGTCGGTCATATTCTCCAACCTAGGGAAGAATTGATTTAGATCAACTTTCCCATTAACAATAAGGTCATCTATCCTAAGCTCCTCTAAAGTTATTTTCCCGTGTTTAAGGTAACACCTCGGTGTTTTGCCTTGTAAGTCAAACTTTAGGCGAACATTTTTTCTTACTTCCTTTATACTAAGTGTTTCATAAACCCTTGGGGTTGTCGTTATACTCTTTATTTTCTCATCTATTCCTGGTTGTGTTTTTCTAGATTTTGTTCTAGTGGTTACCATAAAAATGTTTCTGCTAGTTTTTATGTCTGCTATTGTTATTCTGGATAAAGCGTCTGCCGCATGGTTATCCTTTCCCCTCAGGTACTCTATTGTAAAATCATACTCTTCTAAATCCAATCTCATTCGCGTCAATTTTGAGGAAGGGTTTTTCATCGAGAACAAGTACGACAGTGGTCTGTGATCGCTTCTCACTAAAAATCTCGTGCCATATATGTATGGTCTGAAATATGTAATCGCCCAGTGTACAGCTGCTAATTCCTGTTCAATAGTAGATTTGTTCGCTTCACCTTTCGTGAACGATCGTGAGGCATATGCTATTGGAAGTTGTATTCCATCATGCTCTTGGCTTAGCACTGCACCGCATGCATATTTACTTGCATCGGTTGTGATACAGAATTGTTCATCAAAATTGGGATATTGTAATATTCTTGGGTTCAGTAGTGAGTTTTTCAAATATTCGAATGCTTTCTCACACTCTCTACTCCATTCGAATTTTGTATTTTTCCTACATAATCTCGTTAAGAGACGAGCGTGTTCCGCAAAATTAGGAACAAAACGTCTATAGTAATTGCAAAATGCTACAAATCGTTTTGTTTCATCGGCATTTTTAGGTGTGGGATAGTCTTGAATTATTTTGAATTTGCTATCGTCTGGAAGAATGCCTTTATCTGTACATTTGTGTCCCAAATAAGTCACTTCATGACTGAAAAATGAACATTTTCCTGGATGTAGTTTAAGGTTATATTTCCGACAGGTTTCAAAAACATCTACCAGATTCCTAATCATGTGTCGTTCTGAACGACCAATTACAACTAAATCATCCATATATAAGAAAGCTTGAGCTGGTGATAAACCAGCGAATGCAATTGTCATCATTCTCTGAAATGAATTTGGGGCTATTTTAAGCCCGTATGGGAGGCGCTTAAAACGGAATGATCCCTTATCTGTTGAAAATGATGTGATATCCCTGGAGTCCTCATCTAATTCAATTTGATGAAACCCAGACGTTAAGTCTAGACAAGAAAAATATTTCGCTTTGCCAAGTTGATCAAGAATGTCATCTATTCTTGGTAATGGAAATTTATCTGCAATCAATTTTTTATTAACCGCCCTGTAATCTACTACTAATCTCCATCTTTTATTAACGCTTCCAGCTAAAGATTTTTTCGGTACTAATAATATTGGGCTATTGTATTCAGAAGCTGATGGTTCAATTATACCATCTTTTATTAATTTATCCACTTGTCCTGTTATTTCCTCCTTATGCGCATAAGGTATCCTATAGTCTCTAATATATGTTGGTTCTATATCTTTTAAACGCAATTTTTGCCTGTAAAAATTATTCGCAGATATTTTTTCCGTTTCTAGTGCGAAAACATCAATATATTTCATGCATATTTCCTTTAGTTCATTCTCAATGAATTTAGGAAATTTTTCGGACAATATCTTAAATTTATCATCGTTATTCTGACACTCGACCATCGATACTGTTCCATAATTATCCAAGCTTTCCGTCTCCATTTGAGCATCAGATATAACAACTTCTTCGTCCGTTGTATCCATTATACGTACAAAAGTTTGTGAGGCGTTAGAAATTGTATTTGCTATAAATATCCCCTCCTTAGGTGTTTGGTTAGGAATCAATATGTCCCCCTTTGAATCTCCTACATTTATTCTTCTAATTACCTCTGATCTCGCAGGTAATGATATTGTGTTGATGTTTGGGTATTTTCGCACCCCCATCCGTATACTTTGTGGGAAATCATCCGGTCTTAATACTATCCAATCTTGATCCGTTCCATATTCTAGTCTACAATTGTACTTTCCAATGAAGTCAAGTCCCAATATTCCATCAGATGGAACTGGAAAGTCATCATCTACCACATGGAGTTTATGTCTAACTAACAGATTTTCAAATATCAGATCCGTCGTGATCTTTCCCCTAGTATAGGTTATACCCTTTCCTATGCCATGTAGGCTAATTGTGTTGGATGTATCTATTCTTTCAAATTTATTCTGTCCGCTTTTTATTATTGATATGTCCGCACCTGTGTCTACCAAAAATGTCGACACTCCCCCATTGAATTTCGATTTTAGTGAAATATATGATGCTGAATTCAGATCAACGTTTAAGATTCTACTATTTCCAATTATTTCATCTATTGAGTACCCGGGGATTGTACGTCTTCCGTACTCCCATGCAAAGCCCGGACATCACGTCCTCTATTATTATTGCGGTTGTTATAGTTCCCGCTGTAGTTATTATTGTTCCTGTTGTAACTGTCACGGCCATTATATTGCCTATTGACCTCATTGTTACCATTGTGGGACTGGTTACTCCCACTGTTGTATCTCCTGTTATTGTTACTACGACCGCTATTTCCGGTGTAATTTCCACGTCGGCTAAAATTTGCGTAGGATCGCCCACGTCTTTGACCCTGGGTATTGTGCATATCCCTGTTATAGTACATTATTGTACTATTTTTAGGCGCATCGGTTGAACAACTTATAAACTTAGCTACCGCATCATTGAGAGTGTTAAATTGACCTGCTTCCAGTATGAGTCCCACTCTGTCGTTGGTACTGTTTTTTGTCATTGCCTTTACAGCAATGTTTGTTGTGTATTTTTCGGCTAGTGTAGTATTTAAACCGTCCACTATGTAGGCGCTTTGTAATCTTTTCGCCAGTTCTTCTATCTCTTTGGTGTAGTCATTTGGTGTCCTACCACACTGTTTGAGATTCATTATCTTTGCCGAAAGCAACTCAACGGACTCGCCCTTGACTGTTGTTTTTAACCTAGCTATTATGCCGGCTAAATTTACTTCATTACCCTCTATGAGAGTACGTGCCGTTCCCTTCAATTTAGTCTTTACTAAATTGACGGCCACCGCATCCTGGTCTTCCGCAATTGAATCCACCAGTGTTAATGCATCCAGAAAACTTTGTAGGTTCTCTGCCCTACCATCAAAATCAGGTATGATTCTGGATGCTGTCCTTAAAAATTCCGTTGCTGTTTGTGGCATGTTTGCGCTTATTATTTCTGTCTGTATTGCTAATTTATTCTCGTCATCCGCAAATTCTACCCTTTCATGTAATGAGTTGGGCAATTCTACTTCAAGACCCCTACGAGCTGCTACACTGATGAGTTTACTTCTTAGGTCAATGAAAAAACCCTCTGCTGCAACCTTATGTGCGGGTGTTAAACGCTGATAATTTACGTTTAATACGACTCTTATTTCTTCAAGTCGTAAGTAGAGGTTTTTTAGATGTTTCTCAACAGTTTCCTCTTTGGTAGGCCTATCGCTATTGAGGCATTTATAGGACTTGTCAAATTCCTCTCTGATAAGTCTGCACTGGCCTAGTATCGCAGACCAGTCCATACATGCAGATTAAAATTGACTTTTGTCTGCTAGGACAGAAAATCTTACCAGAAAATCGCACAAAAAAAAAATATTCAAAATATTTGTCATTTAGGATTTGTCCCCCAAAGTTCCTGCTATATTAGCAATTAATTCAAATATTCAACAAAATAAAGTAATTCAATAATAGGACTCCTCCGGCACTTTATGTAAAATTTTATTCTCTTTAGTCAGTATTTTTAATAATGATGACAAAATAAAAAAATTTTGATAATATATAACATGATGTTATCGCAGTCTCTGCTTTGTTCTCTTTCCTTTTTTTTTTTTTTTGTTTAAATCTATTCGAGGAGTATATAATTTTAAAATCTTATGGGCCCATTTTTAAACCTTGTCAAGGTTGTCGCCTCTACTTAGATATCTCTTACGGAGAGATCTTTTGTGCAGTAGGTATAATTTTAGCGTTAAGTTTACCCCGCTTATCAATACCAAGCACAATGTGAGGTACCACAAGGATTGTATTTGGTTTGTGTGGTCGACAACCTCAACGTTGGTTATTACATTTGCGTTCGGGTTTTCTAATTTTGATTCCGGCTTACCCACGTTAAAATATAATTTATCTTTTAATTTCCTATTCCCAATAAAAATCAATATTTAAATTTATATTAAAGAATCAATATTTTAGTTTTAATGATACATTAAATATTTTAAATTGTCGATTTATTCCTAAATATGATGACTTTTCTATGTTCTGTTCTATATATTAAGTTATTCTATTTTATAGAAAAATTCACAGTTTAATTAATTTTAAAGTGAGTTCAATATTAATAATCATGTTTTTTTGTTTTTAAAAAAAATTTTTTTTTTTTTAATATAATTAAATACATAATTTTTTTTCTAATATTTTGTATTCAAATTTCTTTTCAATTGATTGATTTTAACAAAAAAAAATGTTATCAATACGAGTATCGAAGAAATCAATATTTAACTACTATGTAATATGTATGATTCAACTTATTTAAAAAAATAAAATATGCTACTTAGCTGTTGTTTTATTCTCCAGCTGCTGTAGATGATGGTTACTGTTGTTGACGTAGAGTTTGATGAATCTGTTGCTGGGGTTGCTTATTCATGTTGTTATTACCGTTTTTCGACTCTTCACTTTTTACAATTATTTTGGCTGTTACACTTTTGGTATTCCAGTTTGATGAATCCGTTGTTGCTGCGGTTGCTTATTCATGTCGTTATTACCTTTTTCAACTCTTCACTTTTTTACAATTATTTTGGCTTTTACATTTTTGGTATTCCTTCTTAACAAATTTTTAATTGTTGATTAAATTTAAATATTGATTAATAATGTACGTTTTTCGACTTTTCATGCTTGGTATATGTAGTTATTGTTTTTCTGATTTTTTCACAAATTAAATTTTTTCTTAAAATTTTAATTGACTTATTATTTTTTTCATATTTTATTTTTTTTTCTCCTGGCAGGATCGCCATATAATTTAAATAATTACACTTTTTATTATTTGTTTAAAAACAGCCGCTCATGCGACTGTTTACTTTCACGTCTCTTTATTAATTCTTTTTCTATACTAATTTTAACGTATATCTACCTACGTACGCGCGCACATGCATTGTACACGCGTACACATACACTTACATTATGTGTAACTGAGTAGACGAGTGAATTTGCGTATTAAGCAGTTCACACGTAACTATACTACAGTACAATTGTGAGAAATACTTTTCTCACGCTTGAGTTCGGTGCAGGTGGATATATTTAGTTACAATTAGTAATTTAATTTTACTATTTAGTTACCGTACAGAAGGTAGGGTAACTATGACTTATCAAACACACTACAAATTTAACATAAAACAAAAAAAAAAGTAATATAAATGATTAAAAACACAAAACTCTCTCACACTATATAGCTCCCACGCTGATATCTCTTAGCATTACTGTATATATCATGAACTACAGGATGGGCCAAAAGACACCATGAGGTTTAAAAATTTAATAACTTTTTCGTTTATATAATTTTTAGATTTTTTTTTTGTTTTTTCAGATTATAAGATATGCAAAATGGATATTTTTTTCTACTTAGTATGTCACTTAAATGACCACGTTTTCACCTTCGCAAAATCTGTGGCTGTAGCGTTTGAAGTTCAGCGACAATGCTGGCCTTGAGTCAAGGATTGTTAAGGAATATAGCCGCATTCTGACAAACATGGCGCACGCGCTTTCCAATTAATTTCCAAATTCCTGGAAATTATTCGCTCTCCAAAAATTTGCGCTGAAAGTGCGATTGTGCCTCGGGCAGGTCTGTTTTCAAGGGCAGGATATAGGAAATGTTCTATCATTTGCGGTTACAGCACGTCCATCTTCATTTTCGAAGAAGTAAGGCCCAATGGTATTTTGAGATGTAACGCCACACCATACTGTACACCTAATGGGGTGCGTAAATGAATGGCTCTTGGATTTTCAGAACCCCAGAACGTACAGTTCTGCTTACTAACAAAGCCATACAAATGAAAATGAGCTTCATAACTTATAATCAGATTTTGAATAACAACACAAAAAAAAGTCTATTATTCTCCATTATTCATAAACCACGTGTTATTTATATAATCTGAAAAAAAAATATATATATATATAAACGGAAAAGTTTAAGAATTTATAAACCCCTTGGCGGCTTTTGACCCACCCTGTATTATGGCTTCCAGTATAGTATAGATTGCAGCTCGCATTCTGATGTTTTGTATCTAAGGTTCTATCGGCCGTAGAATAAACGATACTAAAATTGGAGAAAATCGGTTCATGTTCAGACCTAGTCCCCATAAATGGACACCTATGAGATCGACTTAAATTACCATAATATTCAAATTATCATATAGATCTCGGTCACATTGAGTTTGTGTATGTTAATTATATATATGACCTGCTCCGAGAAAAGGGACCTAGTGTGTGAAAATTAAGTTATGAGAGAAAAACGCATTTAAAGTTTCTACACCCTTTTAGGTACTAGAATCCACCGATTTTGACACAACCAGTTTTTTGCACACTATGTCCCTTTTCTCGGAGAAGGTCACATATATTTATCAGTAGTCCAAAACTAAACCTAATCGGGCAATTCTAAGTTATAGCCCCCCATATGAAGCTCGTTCCCGATATTCAAATTTGGGTAGTATATGTTTTTGAAAAAAATCGGTCCATTTTTCGACCTTGGTTTATGCTTATTTTTTACATGGAATTAGTTGGGCCTAACAGATAGCGTCTCTATGGTATAGGGTATCGTATATTCGGTCTAGACCGACTATAAATTTCTTACGTGGTTTTGAAATGGTATCAGTAAATATTATTTAAATTAAAATCTTAACACTGAACCTAAAGTTGATTTTTGCATGGAATTACCCTTAATCAGCAAATCCTGGTTACGGTTGTGACACAAAGTACACATTTAACGGGTGATTGCAGCTATCCTGTCTTATGAAAACATTACGAAAAATTTTTGGGGTTTAGCACTCACCTAAAGGAACAATTATGGAACCTTCACTTATTCAATTTACTATTGTACTTACTGCAAAAAATTAATTGGCTGTTGTTACGGTTGTGACACAATTGGTGACACATATATTTTCCCTTAATGATCATTTCACGTTTTGTGCCTCCTTGAGCAAAATGCAGAAATGAAAAGAATGTAATTGTCAAAACAGATATATATTTAACTATTTAGAGTTGTATTCAAAAAATTTTCTCTCTTGGTCCCATAGATAAAAGATATTAAAAAGTTGTTGCGGTTGTGACAAAAATAAATAGAAATTTCGCATTTATCATAGATTTATGTAACCCACAAGCGAGAGACTTTCAAGGAAGAAAAAAACAAATGAATTGGCATTAGTTTTATCACAAACAATTTCCATTACAACGAAAATATCGTAATTATGAAATATTTTAGCGGTCCCTTGGAGTTAGTTGTAACTATATAGCTATTACAATACTGATATTACAGTACTTCTTTAGAAATAGGCAAATAGTCTTTAATCTGTTCTATTCCAACATCAGTGTCAAAATAATCATTAGTAGGTTAAACATAATGCAGCAACTTTCCTTCTTTTTTTTTCTTAAGTACTGAATGCAAATTTTGCCATCTTTCACGTCATTATAGTACCCAAGATTATATAATGGTTGTGTAAATCTGCTAACTTATTATCTACTGACTTATATTTATATTGAATGACTACATATTTCTTAACCCATTCGATTCCACTGTACTCGCTTGAGCACAAAAAACGTCAATTTTATGATGCTATATCTCTCACTGTCCGTCTGTTTCAATTTCACTTCGTCCGCTTGCTATTCTGAACTCATCGCCCTTTAACACTTACCGATCTTCTTAACCCTTCTTTGTACGATCCCATATATATTGCTGAATTAAGAAATTCAGTCAATTCAATAATAAATATGTGTTCTTACATTGTGTATGAGTGTTATTTATACATCGTGTGATTGATTTGCATTGTGTATGATTGTTGTTTTTACACGTGTGTGGAAACTAAATTTTACCCCATATTTAATGTGTGTAAATAACAGCAACAAAAATGGCATGTCACAACCGAAACATTTTGTGTCACAACCGTAATACTAATTAAATATAGTTATAACTGGGCAAAATAGCATTTTTGTTTATATTATGTTTGCATACATGGCCAGTATTACTTTTGATATATTACACATGTTACAAAACAATAATGAGTACAGAATCCGTTTTATTCTAACTGAAAGGATACGTTTTGTTACGGTTGTGACATGCTTATTAGTTTTTCTAAAAAGAAAACAGATATATATTTAGATATATTTTACCTTTAAACTTGAGGCTTTGTAATTCCTCTGATAAAAAAACACACCACTGATGTCTCTACCAACATAGAACATCAAGTCAGCCATTTTGGACTGCATCGCTTGGAGAAAAACATGTTACCAGATTGCAACTAATATGATAATTTAAAACTGTTGAGAACCATCATCACAGATATGGCTGTAGTAGTACCATTTCTTAAAATAATTAAATTATTTTGTTTGATTATTGAAGTAGAGATCTTGTGCTTTAATTTGATGTATGACATGTGAATATTAAATAACACTTTTTTTTTGCTTGGTGTTCACATTTTCTCAGGATTTGTTGTAATACAATAATTAATTTTTGTTTCTCTAAAAATAATGTTATATATGTATCTTCTAAACTGTAAAACATATATTACTTCAAAATTATGTCGTAAAGATTTGGCAAAGTAATAAATGATCTTTGATAAGATCTAAAAAGGGCCTGAATGACAATTTTAAGATTTTTTCTTAACTAAAAAATAACATCGTTGAGATCAGCCTATTAGAAATAGCTTTTTTTAAAGTTTGTATACGGCATATCAACACACAATAACGCTTACCAGAATTGAAAATACAATCTGTTAACGTGAGCGTTAAAGCGGACCCAACGAATTTAACTGATGTCGGACTAAAATGGATGTTGACAACCAGAGTGCGCTGTGGTTATTTAAGTATTTACTTAGTGACATTCGCCTTTAAATTTGTTCTAAATTTTAAATTTCTAAACGCGACACTATATTCGTTTTTTAATCGTTTTTTGACTTCTGAATCATAAGGCTCGTTTTATTATTATTATTTTTTTTTTTTTTTTGTATAAAATAAAATTGAATTTATTTTGTATCTACATGTGTTTTGCATTGTCATATTGGAAAAAATTAAAAAAAAAAGTAATCTTGATATTACTTAGAACTTTTTTTGAAAATTCTAATTTTTTTGTTTTAGTTTTTACTATTTTTTAGTAGCCGTAAAGCTTGGTTTTGATTTCCGCAATTTTTGGAAAACCAACCTCAAATTCTGCTTGTGAATTTTTTACACAATCATAAACAGATCGCCGGCAAAAATTAAGTGTTGGTCTGAGTTAATTAAAATAATATTCAATTTGTAAACATAATATTTAAACTTTATAGAAATCCATATCATATAAAAAGAAATATTAAATTGATGTTTCTTTTTTTTTTTTTTTTTTTTTTTGTAAAGTTTGCTTCGGGAAATTCTGTACAAAAGTTACCAGCAATGAAGAATGCTCGCTTCGACTCCATACTCCAAAATCAACAAGTAAGAAAATTTTAGCCGGTCCAGTCTGACTATACGAAACCCGTTACCATACCTTTAGAGACCCTCTCTCTTAGGCGAAACTAATTGGATATAGAAAATTAGCATAAACCAAATTTTAGTGGCAATGTTATTATTACTATTAATTTTTTTTTTTTTTCTTGAATATGTAAAAGTTCATATCGGAGGTTATTTTTATATGGGGACTAGGTCGAAAAATGGACCGATCCTGACCATATTTGATCCTGACTTTATTTTTTGCGAAAACATACACAAACCAAATTTGAGATAAATCTGTGCAATATTTTTGTTTTTTGATAGATTTACGTGAAGACGGGGAAGCATCTATAAATGGGGACAAGTTTAGTTAATTTGTTCTTTATTTTAAATTCAATTTTGTATTACAATTTTTTTTACATGACCAACATTAAAACATATGACTGTGACTATTTGTCGTGAGTCCCAAACAACGCAATATGGGGTCTATGACTAAGAATTGTACAATAGGGTTTAGTTTTGACATTAATGGGTGTAATAAATACACACAAATCCAATTTGACCAAGATCTATATAATAATTTGGATCATATGACAACTTAACCCTACACGGCATGACTTTTTATATTCGATCGAAAAAAAATGTTTTTCAAAAGGAAATTACCGTCTGAGTTCAGGGAAAATACTCCAATTTTTAAATTACTAGTTAAGTAGATATATGCAATTTTCATATGTATCACCAGTGATACATTATGCAGTAGGGACATGTATAACATAACAATAAAATGTATATCTTCAATATAACACAATTTATTTGGCAGTTTATTATCACTCAAAATAACAATTCATTATAAGTTCAAATAAAAAATTAAATTAAAAAAATTACTAAAAATTATAAAAAAATATGAAGTAATTCACAATTATTTCATATAATAGGACTAGGAATGATTTAAGTATTTGTTCAAATGGAAATTGGTGAAACAATCCATACTATTTAGAAGGAACAAATTCAATTTGCATTTTTCACACATCACAGAAGATAAAAAGATGCATTTTGGAATTTTACATCGTTGCCTCTCACCAGTCCGTCTTGGCCAATGTGTAAAGTTGTCCAATCACACGTCTGCTGCCAAATTTACAAGCTTTTTATCTTCCAAAACTGCAGTTCCAATTTCAATTTCATCAATACATTCAACATATTCTTCAATAGTGCCACGTTTCTTTTTCAGCTATATTGCTGTATGTAGCTGGCAATTGGGATGCGATTTCTGCGAACTGTTCCAATGCTATATTTTTGGTTTTTTACTAATTCTACAAATAATGGTAACTTGATATAATAGTTATTGAAATATATACGATCATTTTCATATTTTGGAACAATGAGTAATAATCTGATCACAAAGTTAGCTGAACAGCCTAGATCTGGTTCATTGGATAGCCGTTTTGTAGGATAATTTTCCTGATAGGTATAAATTTAAAAATTGTACGTAAATCCGGAAATTCCGCTTAATACAAAAAGTTTGTAACCCTATTTGTGAGGTTTGTCTGGAAAATATTGTATCAGGTAACTACTAGCTTTGGTCGAAAATAACTATTCGTCAAGTGACAAACACTGTTCATATGGCGCGCTTTGAAATTTTTGTAGAAGAGATGCTATAAGAGGTAGAATTTTAAATAATCGATCGTGTTCTGTATGACCCCCAGCAATCATTTTAGTGTTGTCATTGAAATTAATATATATTCTTATCTTTTTGAATTGATTTATCGTCATTGTCTCTTGAATTAACTTATTACCTATGACTGGTGACCAATATTTTCTTGTATTCGAGATATGACAACAGAAGTCAATACACAAATTCCAGTATACTGACCGATTTCTATTTTATTTATATTGAATGGATGTGCAATCTCTATTTGTGATGACTATAATATAGTTTGCTCGAATAGTTCAACAGCCCAAAGATATTTAAAAAAATCATACAGGGTTTCTGGATCTAAAATACTCTTAATTGTTGGCAGAGATGAAGGCGAGCTGATCGGATTTATTTCGAAAATCTTTTCGTTTTCACAAAATTTTTTAACATTTATTTCTTAAATCTTTCGCCACTGCTTTCGGATCAACAAATCTACTACTCGTACTAGGAATATTTGATATATTTTCTCAAATTTTTTCGGTTTATTCACTCATTATTGCAGGCATATTTTCAATGTAAAACAAATCGTTATCATATTCAAGAGGTGGTAAAATTTTGATTGATATCAAATTCACATTTAGATTCCAATTCATCAAATGCATCTTTACTTTCGTCCCATGCTTCCATAATGACCTGAATATCCTTTTCATTTAGCTAGCATTAATTAATTTTTACTGTAAAGCTAAATTTAAGTAATTTATAAATCTGTATATATAAAATTCATTTTCTGTTTGTTTGTTTGTTTATTTGTTTGTTTGTTTGTTTGTTTGACCGCTATACAAATTTTTATTTTTCAACGGATTTTCCTGAAATTTTGTACCCAAGGAAAGGTCGCCATATACTTTTTACCGGCCACGCCTACTTTTACGCCCACTTTTTATGTAAAATTCATTTTCTGTTTTATTCATATTTGTTCACTATAGAAATTTTTATTCGTTAACAGATTTCTCTGAAATTCGGTGGACACGATCCCTGTACTCCAGTTAAGGTCATCATGTACTTTTTATCGACCACACCTACTTTTACGCCCACTTCTTTTATACAATTCATTTTCTGTTTTTTGGTATATTTGTTCGCTATACGAATTTTTATTTTTTAATGCATTTCTCTGAAATTTGGTTCTCACGATCTCTCTGCTCCAGGGAAGGTCGACACATTCTTCGTACCGGTCACGCCTACTGTTACGCCCACTTTTTGCACACAATTCATATTCTGTTTTCTGGTACATTTGTTTGCTACACAATTTTTTTTGAAACGGATTTCTCTGAAATTTCCTACACACGATCACTGTACTCCAGAGAGATCGCCATATGATTCTTGCCGGCCACGCCTACTTCTACGCCCACTTTTTATACAAAATTAATTTTCTGTTTTTTGGTATATTTGTTCACTATAGAAATTTTTATTTTTCAAGGGATGTCTAAAATTTGTCACACGATCTCTATACTACAGGGAAGGTCACCATATGCTTCTTACAGGCCATGCCTACTTTGCGCCAACTTCTATGTATATAAAACTTATTTTTTTCCTTTTATTTGTTTCTTTATTTGATTGCTATACAAACTTTTATTTTTCAATGGCTTTCTCCGAAATTTAGTACATATTCCAGAAAAGGTCGTCATATGTACTTTTCAGCGGATTTCTCTGAAATTTGGTTTCCACGGTAATAACACGGGAATAACACGGTGAACAAATTCCCCGAACTTAAAAAAAGGTACCCAAAAGAAATGAATAAATTCCCCATTTTTTTTAATCGGAATAAAAAATGAACTTACTCCCCAAATACATTCTTAAATTTTTACATATTTTTATTTAATGAATTTTGTTAAATATTTATTTTAGTGAACATTTGCATACTGCTCTCAATACATGTCCTACAATAGATGCATTTAGAATGAGTATTCTTTTCAATAGCATCATTTCGTTGTGCGGAAGCTACGCGCACGGGGAATACAGCTTAGCTAGAATATCGGAATGATCTGAAAAATATATTTTGACAATTAAAATAAGTTGGCAACAGCTGCGCGGCAGCACAGGTGTGGCTGCCAAACGCGCGGAAGCGGCGTGCGGCGCGCGAACGTGGACGCGGACGCGACGCGCTCTCGGAACACAGCTCAGCTAAAATATCGCAATGCTCTAAAAAATATGTTTTAGGAATTAAAATAAGTTAACGAGAACTAAGCGGCAGCACGGGTAGTAGCTGCGAGGAAGTGTCGCGACGGATGCGGACGCGACGCGCTCGCGGAACACAGCTCAGCCAAAATATCGCAATGATCTGAAAAATATATTTTGGCGATTGAAATAAGTTGCCAATCGCGCGGAAGCGGACGCGACTCGCTCGCGGAACACAGCATAATGAAATGTCGTATGATAAATTTTATCTACGTATGTGAAACGATTATTGATCAAAATAGGCCACACATACACTATAAGCAGTTGCTTAAAGAAACCTAGCGAGACAATATTAAACGTCGCATTAGTCTTTCATTTCTGAAACCTGAACTTGACGTCTTTGCTCAATGATGATCACTTATTGAATGAAGTAATTCAATTTCTAAAAGTTCTGATTCCTTTAATTTGCGAACCATTCCGTTATATTTGATGTTTATAAATAAACTGAAAAAAAAAACTTTAAGCGGTTTCGCAGCTTATTTTTGAAGCATTTTTGCTTATAAAAATCTTCTAAGTTATTGCGGAATTTGTTAATTGGGAACTAAGTACTCAGCGCTTGATAAGCATAGTGAACCATTTTTCAAGTCAAAGGCCGCTTTATCCCGGGTAAGACCGGATAAAAACAGCTAGTTATCTATAATATTAATAGGCTATGTTATTTTTTGTGACTGATGTTTTGTTCTACCGTTTTATCCCGATTTTGACCAAACGTATATTATTTTAATGGTATTTCTTTTATCCGTTTTGCAGATTGACAGATTTTTAAATTTTGTCCTTTATTTTGAGTAAATTGCATTTTAAGTTGCTACTAACACATACACAAAATGATACAATGCTATGTGTGTGTTTATTTAATGTGCTAATGTAATAAATAAAATGTAATAAAAATGAGTTTGTTTTTTTGTGTTTATTTGTGAATTGGCTATAATTGATTAGCATACATTCAGGGTTTTTATTTAATGAACAAATATAATTTCCGAGAATTTGCACTCGTATGTCGAGGGCTGGAGTCTGCTAGTTATTATTATTAAACGTTTCTACATATTTAATATTATACAGCCTATAACACAGGAAAAAAGTAATTATATTGAACACATAGAAAATCGTATAAGCTAAAGGTGAATAACTATATACAGGTTGGTCCTCTGGTGTTTTCGTTTTGAAATACGGCGACATACGCTTGAATAAATATTGGCATATACTTAAAACTTATTTCAAAAGTGTTGAATATTCTACCGAATGTGCAAGATAATTTAGTAGTATAACGCATACGAAGTCCAATTTGTGCAAAAACGGTTCTCCAATTTGGCTACGGAACGCTTGGAAGAAGAAAAGTATTTTGCGGATATATCATCTTTTCAGACAAAGCCCAAAATTGTCGCATCAGGAGTGTGGAAGACCCACACATGACTACTGAAAAGCCACTTCACACTTAACAATACACGATTTGGTAGTTTTTAGATAGGCAGTTTCGTTGGGAAATTTTTATTCAAAGATGCAGAAGGCAAATGTATTACAATGTACTGTGAACGCTACCGTGCAATGATAACTTATTATTTGTTGCCATTTTCAAAGATATAGATCTGGAAAATATTTGCTTTGTACAGAATGAAGCGTCGTGAAATCATCGATTTCATTATGGAAACTTCTTTATACGGGCACATATTTTCAAAATCAATGTAACAAACTACAATTCGGAAATTAATTTTTAAAAATAAAATCAAAAATTAAAATTTTTAAGAGATTGGCATGCGCGACAATATATTAGAGTTCATCTACCAATTTTTACACCTTATAACACTATGTAGTCAGGGTGTAATGACTTTGTGCTGATGTTTGTAACTGCCAAAAATATTTGACCTAGACTCAACTTTTATTGTACCGATCTACTCAGAGTCACTTTCTGAGTCAATTTAACGATGTTCGTCCGTCCGTCTGTCCATCTGTGTATCCATGTAAAAGTTTTAATCAAACTACAGTTCGCAAACGTGAACATATTTTGATAAAATTTGCAACGTAAGCTTCCATCAGCCATAGCATGAACGATATGGAAATTGGTGAAAAGCGGAGCACGTTCAGACACAGTCTCCCTCAAATAACACCTATGAAATCGACTTAACCCTACATTTCATATTGCATCACTGGTGATACACAATTTTCGTATTAATATAATAGATACATCACTCTTGTTCTCGATAAATATTCACTTATATTACATTACTAGCTGTTTTTACCCGGTCTTGCCCGTGATAAAACGGCCTTTGACTTGAAAAATGGTTCACTATGCTTACCAGGTACTGATTATTTGGTTCCAATTAACAAATTCATCAATAACTTAGAAGATTTTTATAAGCAAAAATGCTTCAAAAATAAGCTGCGAAACCGCTTAAAGTTTTTTTTTCAGTTTATTTATAAACATCAAATATAACGGAATGGTTCGCAAATTAAAGGAATCAGAACTTTTAAATATTGAATTACTTCATTCAATAAGTGATTATCATTGAGCAGAGACGTCAAATTCAAGTTTCAGAAATGAAAGACTAATGCGACGATTAATATTGTCTCGCTAGGTTCCTTTAAGCAACTGCTTATAGTATATGTGTGGGCTATTTTGATCAACAGGTAATTATTTCACATACGTAGATAAATTTTATCATACGACATTTCACTAAGCTGTGTTCCGCGAGCGAGTCGCGTCCGCTTCCGCGCGTTTGGCAGCCACACCCGTGCTGTCGCGCAGTTGTCAACTTATTTTAATCACCAAAATATATTTTTCAGATCATTGCGATATTTTTGCTGAGCTGTGTTCCGCGAGCGCGTCGCGTCCGCATCCGCCGCGTCCACGGTCGCGCACCGCGCGCCGCTTCCTCGCAGCTACTACCCGTGCTGCCGCTTAGTTCTCGTTAACTTATTTTAAATCCTAAAACATATTTTTTAGAGCATTGCGATATTTTAGCTGAGCTGTATTCCGAGAGCGCGTCGCGTCCGCGTCCGCGTTCGCGCGCCGCACGCCGCTTCCGCGCATTTGGCAGCCACACCTGTGCTGCCGCGCAGCTGTTGCCAACTTATTTTAATTGTCAAAATATATTTTTCAGATCATTCCGATATTCTAGCTAAGCTGTATTCCCCGTGCGCGTAGCTTCCCCACAACGAAATGATGCTATTAAAAAGAATACTCATTTTAAATGCATCTATTGTAGGACATGTATTGAGAGCAGTATGCAAATGTTCACAAAAATAAATATTTAACAAAATTCATTAAATAAAAATATGTAAAAATTTAAGAATGAATTTGGGGAGTAAGTTCAATTTTTATTTCGATTAAAAAAAATGGGGAATTTATTCATTTCTTTTGGGTACCTTTTTTTAAGTTCGGGGAATTTGTTCACCGTGTTATTCCCGTGTTATTACCGTGGAAACCAAATTTCAGAGAAATCCGCTGAAAAGTACATATGACGACCTCTTCTGGAATATGTACTAAATTTCGAAGAAAGCCATTGAAAAATAAAAGTTTGTATAGCAATCAAATAAAGAAACAAATAAAAGGAAAAAAATAAGTTTTATATACATAGAAGTTGGCGCAAAGTAGGCATGGCCTGTAAGAAGCATATGGTGACCTTCCCTGTAGTATAGATATCGTGTGACAAGTTTTAGACATCCCTTGAAAAATAAAAATTTCTATAGTGAACAAATATACCAAAAAACAGAAAATTAATTTTGTATAAAAAGTGGGCGTAGAAGTAGGCGTGGCCGGCAAGAATCATATGGCGACCTCTCTGGAGTACAGAGATCGTGTGTAGGAAATTTCAGAGAAATCCGTTTCAAAAAAAATTGTGTAGCAAACAAATGTACCAGAAAACAGAATATGAATTGTGTGCAAAAAGTGGGCGTAACAGTAGGCGTGACCGGTACGAAGAATATGTCGACCTTCCCTGGAGAAGAGAGATCGTGAGAACCAAATTTCAGAGAAATGCATTAAAAAATAAAAATTCGTATAGCGAACAAATATACCAAAAAACAGAAAATGAATTGTATACAAGAAGTGGGCGCAGAAGTAGGCGTGGCCGGTTAGAGTCATACGGCAACCTTTTCTGTAGTACGGAGATCGTATGTAGCAAAATTCAGAGAAATCCGTTGAAAAATAATAATTTGTATAACGAACAAATATACCAAAAAGCAGAAAATGAATTGTATATAAAAAGTGGGCGTAAAAGTAGGTGTGGTCGATAAAAAGTACATGATGACCTTAACTGGAGTACAGGGATCGTGTCCACCGAATTTCAGAGAAATCTGTTAACGAATAAAAATTTCTATAGTGAACAAATATGAATAAAACAGAAAATGAATTTTACATAAAAAGTTGGCGTAAAAGTAGGCGTGGCCGGTAAAAAGTATATGGCGACCTTTCCTTGGTACAAAATTTCAGGAAAATCCGTTGAAAAATAAAAATTTGTATAGCGGTCAAACAAACAAACAAACAAACTAATAAACAAACAAACAGAAAATGAATTTTATATATACAGATTTATAAATTACTTAAATTTAGCTTTACAGTAAAAACTAATTAATGCTAGCTAAATGAAAAGGATATTCAGGCCATTATGGAAGCATGGGACGAAAGTAAAGATGCATTTGATGAATTGGAATCTAAATGTGAATTTGATATCAATCAAAATTTTACCACCTCTTGAATATGATAACGATTTGTTTTACAATTATAGCCAATTCACAAATAAACACAAAAAAACAAACCCATTTTTATTACATTTTATTTATTACATTAGCACATTAAATAAACACAAACATAGCATTGTATCATTTTGTGTATGTGTTAGTAGCAACTTAAAATGCAATTTGCTCAAAATAAAGGACAAAATTTAAAAGTCTGTCAATCTGCAAAACGGATAAAAGAAATACCTTTAAAATAATATACGTTTGGTCAAAATCGGGATAAAACGGTAGAACAAAACATCAGTCACAAAAAATAACATAGCCTATTAATATTATAGATAACTAGCTGTTTTTATCCGGTATTGCCCGGGATAAAGCGGCCTTTGACTTGAAAAATGGTTCACTATGCTTACCAAGCGCTGAGTACTTAGTTCCCAATTAACAAATTCCCAAATAAAACGAACTTTCTCCCCAAAAATTTTTATGGGCAGTAAATTCATTTTTTTATTTCAATTAAAATTTTTTTGATTTTTTAATTTAGAAGATTTTTATAAGCAAAAATGCTTCAAAAATAAGCTGCGAAACCGCTTAAGGTTTTTTTTTTTCAGTTTATTTATAAACATCAAATATAACGGAATGGTTCGCAAATTAAAGGAATCAGAACTTTTAAAAATTGAATTACTTCATTCAATAAGTGATCATCATTGAGCAAAGACGTCAAATTCATGTTTCAGAAATGAAAGACTAATGCGACGTTTAATATTGTCTCGCTAGGTTCCTTTAAGCAACTGCTTATAGTGTATGTGTGGCCTATTTTGATCAATAGGTAATTGTTTCACATACGTAGATAAAATTTATCATACGACATTTCACTATGCTGTGTTCCGCGAGCGAGTCGCGTCCGCTTCCGCGCGTTTGGCAACTTATTTCAATCGCCAAAATATATTTTTCAGATCATTGCGATATTTTAGCTGAGCTGTGTTCCGCGAGCGTGTCGCGTCCGCATCCATCGCGACGCTTCCTCGCAGCTACTACCCGTGCTGCCGCTTAGTTCTCGTTAACTTATTTTAATGCCTAAAACATATTTTTTAGAGCATTGCGATATTTTAGCTGAGCTGTGTTCCGAGAGCGCGTCGCGTCCGCGTCCACGTTCGCGCGCCGCACGCCGCTTCCGCGCGTTTGGCAGCCACACCTGTGCTGCCGCGCAGCTGTTGCCAACTTATTTTAATTGTCAAAATATATTTTTCAGATCATTCCGATATTCTAGCTAAGCTGTATTCCCCGTGCGCGTAGCTTCCCCACAACGAAATGATGCTATTAAAAAGAATACTCATTTTAAATGCATCTATTGTAGGACATGTATTGAGAGCAGTATGCAAGTGTTCACAAAAATAAATATTTAACAAAATTCATTAAATAAAAATATGTAAAAATTTAAGAATGAATTTGGGGAGTAAGTTCATTTTTTATTTCGATTAAAAAAAATGGGGAATTTATTCATTTCTTTTGGATACCTTTTTTTAAGTTCGGGGAATTTGTTCACCGTATTATTCCCATGTTATTACTGTGGAAACCAAATTTCAGAGAAATCCGCTGAAAAGTACATATGGCGACCTTTTCTGGAATATGTACTAAATTTCGGAGAAAGCCATTGAAAAATAAAAGTTTGTATAGCAATCAAATAAAGAAACAAATAAAAGGAAAAAAGAAACAAATAAAAGGAAAAAAATAAGTTTTATATACATAGAAGTTGGCGCAAAGTAGGCATGGCCTGTAAGAAGCATATGGTGACCTTCCCTGTAGTATAGAGATCGTGTGACAAATTTTAGACATCCCTTGAAAAATAAAAATTTCTATAGTGAACAAATATACCAAAAAACAGAAAATTAATTTTGTATAAAAAGTGGGCGTAGAAGTAGGCGTGGCCGGCAAGAATCATATGGCGACCTCTCTGGAGTACAGAGATCGTGTGTAGGAAATTTCAGAGAAATCCGTTAAAAAAAAAAATTGTGTAGCAAACAAATGTACCAAAAAACAGAATATGAATTGTATGCAAAAAGTGGGCGTAACAGTAGGCGTGACCGGTACGAAGAATATGTCGACCTTCCCTGGAGCAGAGAGATCGTGAGAACCAAATTTCAGAGAAATGCATTAAAAGATAAAAATTCGTATAGCGAACAAATATACCAAAAAACAGAAAATGAATTGTATACAAAAAGTGGGCGCAGAAGTAGGCGTGGCCGGTTAGAGTCATACGGCAACCTTTCCTGTAGTACGGAGATCGTGTGTAGCAAAATTCAGAGAAATCCGTTGAAAAATAATAATTTGTATAACGAACAAATATACCAAAAAGCAGAAAATGAATTGTATATAAAAAGTGGGCGTAAAAGTAGGTGTGATCGATAAAAAGTACACGATGACCTTAACTGGAGTACAGGGATCGTGTCCACCGAATTTCAGAGAAATCTGTTAACAAATAAAAATTTCTATAGTGAACAAATATGAATAAAACAGAAAATGAATTTTACATAAAAAGTGGGCGTAAAAGTAGGCGTGGCCGGTAAAAAGTATATGGCGATCTTTCCTGGGATATAGAGATCGTGTGTACAAAATTTCAGGAAAATCCGTTGAAAAATAAAAATTTGTATAGCGGTCAAACAAACAAACAAACAAATAAACAAACAAACAAACAAACAGAAAATTAATTTTATATATACAGATAATAAGTTAACAGGGCGCAATTTTTTATTAATTCAGACTTAGCCGAGAAATTAAAACTATATTTATTCAAACAAATTTCGGAATTCTCGAGCTCAAAATTTCGCATATGCAATCCCTAATACAATTTTCCCCAAAATTGATCTACATGACTTTGCATGAAATTCAAATTCACTTTATTATAAAGATTTTTATTTGTTTGTTCTCTTCGAAATTCCCGGCTCTCCAGTTGTTTTCGCATATGACTCACTTTACAAAAAATACGTAAATAGGCTGCACTAAAGAAAGTTTGCTAGAATATGAACTTTGGAGATAAATATATCTGCCTGCTAAGAACTGCTGTGTCTTTTCGCGTATTGTGATGAGGGCGTGTTTTGCCAAATACGTAATTTTTATCAGAGAAATTTTCTAATGGAATCGAAAAAATTTTTTTAAACCTTATTCAATTAAGTCTCCTACTTGAAATATGTTTATGAATTGCCTTGCTCATATATCACAATATACAGCATCATATTTCAAAATATTGTGTTGCTCACCTTTGCAGAATCTATGAGATTCTTTTCGCCATACAAAATACGATATCTCTAGAATCATTTTTAAAAATCCAGTGACATCGGCAGTTTAGACAATGGTAAATTTTCAAAAATATATATACAGGTCACAAAACATTACCTGAATTAGACCTTACCTAATCTCCTTTTGATTTATGAAGACTCAAAACAAATTTATAAAAAAGGAAAAAAATGTGGAACATATTCGGTGTTATTATCTGGAAGGTTGAGAATTCTAAATAAGGCTGAAAGCATTAGCCCAGTATAGTAAACCTTCCAAAGGCCTTGGCTATGTTAGACCAAACTTTTCTTTTATGATCTTTTAAATTTTTTCCTTATCTTGATGTTTGTTTTTCTTAACTTAGGAACCCCATTGATGGTTTCTCATTTGATACTGCAGCACAATTGTAAGTAACAATGATATAAATAATTTTTATAAATATATATCCTGTAAAAGATTACACAAATAATATTGTGAATTTGGTTTGATATTAAAAATATCACTCAAACGTATACATGATTGTAATTTCTTATAATCGTATGAAAATCATAATCATACGTCTTGAATATCTTATATATTAAAAGAATTTATGAATAAACTTTGCATTCAAGATTTTTTTTCAATATTTTTCTTCTCTCAAGCCTCTATAACTAGAGTTCTAATTAACGTAGGCTGTTGACATAGGTCTAAGAATACTCAGTGGATCAAGCTCCTTCTTTTGAGCTATTAACTGCTTAAATTCGTTGGGTTTGAGGAAAGTTATGCGTGGATAATCAAATTTACTTTTACTGTACGTTAACTTCTCTTGGCATATTTTTGCATTACTGTACGTTAACTTCTCTTGGTAAATTTTGGTATTATATTATAAAAACAAGTAAGAAAATTATAGTCGGTCTAGACCGACTATACGATACCCTATACCATGCGTTTAGAAACCCTATCTCTTAGGCCCAACTAACTGGACATAGAAAATAAGCAAAAACCAAATTTGAGTGGGATTTTTATTAATTTTTTTGGTTGTAGATATGAAAAAGTTCATATCGGATGCTATATCTATATGGAGACTAGGTCCAAAAATGGACCGATCCTGATCATGTTTGGTAAAGTCTCTTGTATTTTCCAAAAATATATACAAACAAAATTTGAGAAGAATCAGTGCAATATTTTGTTTTTTAATAGATTTAAGTGAAGATCGGGAAGCAGCTCTATATGGGGCTGAAGGTATCATTTTTGGACTACTCATTAATGGATGTAATGAACACATACAAACCCAATTTGAGTAATATCTATATGACAATTTGGATCTTATTGCAATTTATGTCGATTTCATAAGGGTAATTTGTATGGGGGCTAGGTCTGAACATGGACCGATTCTCACCAATTTCAATAGCGTTCATCCCATGGCCGATAAAAGCTTATATGCCAAATTTCATCAAAATATATTCAGATTTGCGACCTGCAGTTTGATTACAAGGTTTACATGGACACACAGACGGACGGACGGACGGACGGACGGACATTGTTAAATCAACTCAAAAAGTGATTCTGATTCGATCGGTACAATTAAAGATGGGTCTAGGTCCAATATTTTTGGTTGTTACAAACAGCAGCACAAAGTCATTATACCCAAACCACATAGTGGTATAGGGTATAATTAATATAATATAATATAATGCTGCGGAGCAGCAGGGTCCTCTAGTATTATATTATTCAAACAATTTATAAAAACAGGTGGGAAAAGTATAACTTGTTTAAGATTTCATTCGATGAAACTAGTCCAACTTGATTTGCTGAAGAAGAAGAATTCATTAGGAAATCATCAAACATCAACACTGGCTTAGTACTTTCACTCTGACGTGGAATTTCGCACCTCCCCGAATGACTGTTGCACTGTGTAGTGAGGAATAACACCATTAACATATCTTTAAAATTACACGTATTCGTTTTGAATATAAAAAGTTAGCCGTCAATCAAGCGATTTGACATTAATATATTAACACATCAAAAAGCAGAGTTAATCGATTTGGCAAGTGAGGCTTTCAACTATCAAATTTATGTTATATATATGTAAAAAAAAAAAATAATTCCACGCAGGGCTAAAATTTTTTAAAAAAAATATAAATTAAATATAAATATGTACTGCATGTTCTGTTGGTAATAACATGAATTATGGAAAATACAGCACAGACGTTTTTATTTAAATTAAATAAGGCAGCAATAACAACAAAAATTATGTATTTATTTGTAAGGTTTCTTACCTTAAGGCATTGAAAATCCATCATCATCATGATAAGCTTGTGGGACTCCAGTTTGGCTTCCGCTGAGTATTAACAGTTTGTTATAAAGGTCTACTTGGTTTGAGTTTGATGCTTGCTTGGCTGATTGTTAAAAGTACATTTTGATGTCTGTAGCTCTTATCCTATTGTTATCGTTAACAAAAAATAATGCGGATGTATCAATGTCTGTGTGTTTGTGTTAGTAAGATTGTTGGGTGATAGAAACACTGTATGTTTATATGAGAGTATGGAGTACATGAAGGTAATTGCTGAACAAGGAAAGCTACTGTATTTATTTAACCTGAAAGTTAAATGAAATGAAGCCAGTCAATGTTTGGTATGTTTTTAAATACTTAAATGCTACATGACGCTGTCAGCTTTTATTCCTTTTTCATTTAACTTCTAACCAAAAACACGTAGGTTGTTTGATATGGGCTGAACGTTACTAAAGGACGATCAAATTAGTTTCATATATTTGTTGAAGATCATAGCTAAAATTAGTTTTTTTATAGAAATGTTTCAATATTTTAGGTCTTATCTTGGCATAATGATGCATTATTCACCCTAACCTGTTCGAAATATTGACAATAATATTATCCCAAGTGTACCGGGGTTAATGGTTTGCTTTGTAAATGGGCATGCTTTCAGTAGACACACATACAGACGGATAGTCGGGCGGACGGACGAACATCACTGTACCGAATCGAACTGTTATAGATGTCCAAATATATATACATAATGGGGTCAGAAACCAAACTGATATATAACCATAAGGGGAGTATATAAAATTTCATTTTTATAGTGCTAATGATTACTTATTAACTTACGAAACTTTTCCTTCCATTAGGGATTTATAATGGTTTCTCACAGTTTAAAATTTTCCAAATCTTGGGGTAACACTTTTGTGCTCTACAACTCAATTTACACAGAAGCCCATATATCTTTCCACTGGCCTAAGCTCCGGACAGATTGGAGAATTTGACTCCTTTGGTACAAAAACAACGTTATTGTTCATATACCACTCAAAAGCCTTCTTGTCATACTGACTGGATACCAGATTGAGCCAAAAAAGTGAACACATTTTGTTGGCTTATGAAAGGCATTAATCTTCTTTGCATATACTCTTTAATATATATTCCGGTATTCGTAGAGCCCGTTGTAACAATCCTATATTGCTGGCCATAGATGGAAGTTCTTGAAAATTACGGCTGCTTTTGGGTTCCAAACTAGTTTTCAACGTTTCTTCGAGCATTAGCAATATAAAACTTTGGACCAGGAACTGTGAAAACTCTGCCCGCAGAGGCATTATTTTCTTTCTGAAATATATTTAATGTTTCCTGGAATATATTTGATAATTTCTGAAATACAATTGATACCTCCTGAAATGCAACTAATACTTTCTGAAAACCAATTGATGTTTTCTGAAATGCAATTGATATTTCTGAAAATCAATTGACATTTTCTGAAAATTGCAGTAACACTGGAATCAATTTGACTGTATACTTGACATGATTCTTTGGTCAACTGCTTGTTGGACCATTTTATAATTTAAGTACGTACTTTTTGTTCGTTACTCATTTTAGTTAAACTAACAATAGATAAGTAGGGTTATCATTCAACATTACAACTAATAAAGTTTTTCAAAGATAATTTCGAAAAAAAAATAAAAATAAATTAAGGGATCTCCATATCTCAATTAAATTCTAATTTGGCATAAAACGAGCAAAAAAACATGTAAAATATTTTTTTTTTCTTTTTTTTTTTAATTCATATTTATTGAGAAAATTTAAATTACAACAAGTAAGAGTGTTAAATTCGGCTGTGCTGAATCTTTGATACCATCAACCTCAGTTTGAGTATTGATAATAAATGTAAACAAAATATTGGAAAAATATGCATGCGTTTCCTATATGCATGCGTTTCCGGTAATATGACATAACTTCTCGTTTAATTTAGTTTTTGCTAATTAAATAGCTCGCCTTAACCTCCATTGCAAAGGTAATGGTTGTGTAGGGTGGCTATATGCATTAAATCGTGCTAATTGGAGATGGCTGTATAGTTTCTTTTAACTGGCGAAATATTTTTTCATTGCGCCCATATAGGTCGGATGGAGTAACAAAATAATAACCAAAAAAAAGCTCTCTCAATTTTTTTATTAAAATATTGGCATATTTGGAAAACATAGAGAATAAATTTATAATAATAAGTAATTAAATTAGGGATGCCAAACACAAAAAACCAAATGTCCCAAACATTCTAAATAAAATAATTTGTTATCTTTATTTTCTGAAAAACTTCAAATATTCATCCAAAAAAAATCGTGAAAAATAATATATGTATAAATAACATTCTCATCAAATTGCGTTTATTTATGTAACAATTTTTATGTTCGCAATTCTTAAATATCATTTGAGGTTTTCTAAAATTCATTGAATTTAAATTAATGTTTTCTGTAGTGCGAATTCAACGATCCGACAGAATTTCAACGATCCGACTGAGGATTAAGTGATTCACTAAGTACACACATCTTAACGACAGTCGACAAATCTATTTTTCTATTTATTTAAATTGTAAACGAGTGGCATCTCTGTTTTGATAAGCGAAAAACACAAAGAAGAATAGAAAAAACAAATTACTTCGTGTTTAACAGGCTGATTTTATGTTTATGTTTAATATCTCTATTTTTTTTACTAATATTTCTGTTTATTTATTCGAAAATGAAATAATGAATTGAATATGCTATTTAATTTTTTTATTTATATAAAAAAGTGTTTTAATTAAAGCAAAATATTTTCACTATTTTATGATTTTTATTTATCGATTGAATAAACAATACAAAAATGGTTGTCGTTTAGATAACAACAACATTTGACTTTAACTATAGCGAATATCGTTTAAACATTTTACTGATAATTTTGCTTTTCTTTTTTAACGATTCGACAATCGTTAAAAGAAGTTACTGAAAAGCTATTAATTTCTCCTGAATGCCAATATTTTTTTTTTAAATGTAAACATATTTGGTGTTTGTTTTGGAATTTCAATTTGTGTTTAACGAATAAAATTTATATGTATATTAAAGATGCAATTGATGTCTTCTAAATTTAAAATTCAGTTAATATTTCCTAATTTATAATTAGAAATTTTAATTCCAGTTTTCAGAATTGATATTTTCTTGAATTTGAATGGAAAATTTAATAAGTGCAATTTTGTATTTATGTGAATAATAATGGTTTAGTAATTATAAACAATTTTTAAAAATTAGATGTAATCGCAATCAGATATTTTATAGGTAAAGCAGAATAATAATTCTATATGTATAACTAAGTAGAACTTTTTTGAAAGCAAAAAACTCATTGATAACTCGGTAACTCTATTTTGTAAAGACAACAAAAAGTTAATATGCCAAACTTATGTTCATATCTGTAAAAGAATAATGAAAAAACGTATGAAATAAAAGACCAGCCCGTGTATACTCTTAACATTGTTATGTATAACATCTATTTGAAAATGTTGACATTCATGTTAAAATAGAAATAACTATTGCAAAGCTAATTAGAACAAAAATTGTGGCGCCATCTATTGTGACATAGTCACGCTGAGCAAAATGAAGTGACACGCTGTTAATGCAAAAGAAATGTATTTTCCCCACAACAAAATATTGCAGAATTTTATGTAAATAAAATAATATACCGATTTATTTCTAACATGCAGTTATTATGGATATACATATATAGAATATATGTATATTATTTGTATTATTTAATATGTGTATGTATATGAAAATATTACACAAAAAAATACAACATCAAACGTTATTTTTGTGTTTTTCTCTTTAAATAAATTAATACATAAACATTTTTTTTGCTAAATTTACATTGTTTTCTTTTTATTAACAACTAGGTATTTTAGCATTATTTGCTTTAGATGCTGGTGAATTTTTACTCCCTTTATATTAACTCGTAGTGTCTGCTTGTCGAAAAAATTTTGGATCAATTTGAACCCCTTTCCCGTGACCCAATCGATCTAAACCTTTGCAAGCAGGCTCGCGGAAATGACAGAAATGATTTGGTAAATTTTTTTAGTAATGCCAAAACAATGGAAACTTTTAAATTTTTCTACCAGAGTTGATAAAAAAATGTACAAGGGGTTAGTTTTTATTATATTATAACCACAACGACCACAAAAACAACAAGTCCAGCTATGACAACAATATAACATTTAGAATAAAAACAAGAACACTATAGAAACATCATATTTTTCATTTTTTTTACTTTTTCAGAGGTTTCCCTGGACCTGTTCCTCCGATTTTAATGATTTTTGAAATAGGAATCTTCCCATGAATTTGGAGAATCATTTTTAGTTCATTTTTTTAGTTCTTCATTCAAATATCGGGCCCTAATCGACCGATTTAGACGATTTTAAACAGGAAACTTTTCAGGATGTCATTGAATCATTTTTTATATCAGCGAGCACCCTAGCTGCCCTATTAATGCCGCCATCGTGATTTCTACAGACGCACAGACGGACAGACGGACATCGCTATATCAACTCTGGTTGTTATAAGGATCACAAATATATATATTTTATGGGGTCCAAAATTTTTTTTCTAATTATTACAAACGGAATGACAAACTTATATATACCCTCTGCACACTGGAGTGGAGGGTATAATTAAGGTATGTATGTATATGATCCCACGAAGCCGTTTGGCTTGTCTGCAGGATGTAAATAAAAATAAATTTTTCGCTTAAAAATAAATTAGTTTATAAATTCATTGTGAAAAAAGGAAATGTTATTTAATTATTAAAATTTTTTTTCTACAAAAATTATTATTATTGGATCCAGATATTGTGGAAATTTAGGTCGTACCCAAGTAATTTAGTTGAGGATGGCAACTGGTACTTAGGAAGTCGTGATAAATCACTTTTTCCGAATAGATATGTTTTAGTTTTCAATATAATTATACCTTATACCTATATCTAGTAAAGGTATTTTGACTTTGTGCTGATGTTTTTAACTACTAAAAATAGTTGACCTAGATCCCTCTTTATAATACCGTTTGACTCAGAATCAATTTCTGAGTCGATTTAGCAATGTCCGCCTGTCCTTCCGTGGGTGTACAGATCGCAAATATGAATATATTTTAATGAAATTTAAGATAAGATTTAATCGGCCATGAAGTTGGTTGAAATAGGTGCATCTTCAGACCTAGTCCCCATACAACTGACCCATGTGAGATCGACTTAAATTGCCATAATATCCAAATAATCACACAGACCTCGGTCGAATTGGGTTATCTATGTTAATTAAATCAATTAATCAGTAGTTAGAAAATAAACCCTATAGGACAATTCTAAGTCCATATATAAATCTGATTCCCGATCTTCTTAAAAATCTATCAAAAAACAAAAATATTTTACAGATTTATCTCAAATTTGGTTTGTGTACGTTTTTACAAAAAATTAGTGGTCTTACCAAACATAGTTAGAATCGGTGCCTTTTTCGACCTAGTCGTCACAAAAATATAGCATCCCACAAGGACTTTTTCAATTTGTGTAAGGTTATTACATCCGTTTATAAGTAGTCCATAAATAAACCCTATAGGATAATTCTTAGTCATATCCTCCATACGAATAAAGTCTATTTCCCATCTTCACTTAAATCTATCAATAAACAAAAATATTTTACAGATTTTTCTCAAATTAAGTTTGTGTATGTATTCAAAAAAATAAGTGATCTAACCGAAGATGGTCAGGATCGGTCCATTTTTCGACATATTCCCCATATAAATATAGCATCCGATATGAACATTTTCATATCTGAAAGCAAAAAAAAAAATAATAACAAAACCACTCAAAATTAGGATTTGCTTATTTTCTATATCCAATTAGTTGGACCTAAGAGAAAGGGCCTCTATAGCTATGGTAAAGGGTATCATATAGTCGGTCTAGACCTGAATATAACTCTCTTACTTTTTTTCTTGTTTTTTTTCTCAAAAAAACTTCGAATAACTCAAAATCAGTTCTTCCTACACTAACCTATATCTGTGGTTTTCTACAATAACCGCGAATGTCATAAAATCAAGATGTTCAGGGGAGCCAAAAAACGTTATAACGGGTGATTTTTTAAGAGCTTGATAACTTTTTTTTAAAAAAAAACGCATAAAATTTGCAAAATCTCATCGGTTCTTTATTTGAAACGTTAGATTGGTCCATGACATTTACTTTTTGAAGATAATTTCATTTAAATGTGACCGCGGCTGCGTCTTAGGTGGTCCATTCGGAAAGTCCAATTTTGGGCAACTTTTTCGAGCATTTCGGCCGGAAAAGCCCGAATTTCTTCGGAAATGTTGTCTTCCAAAGCTGGAATAGTTGCTGGCTTATTTCTGTAGACTTTAGACTTGACGTAGCCCCACAAAAAATAGTCTAAAGGCGTCAAATCGCATGATCTTGGTGGCCAACTTACCGGTCCATTTCTTGAGATGAATTGTTCTCCGAAGTTTTCCCTCAAAATGGCCATAGAATCGCGAGCTGTGTGGCATGTAGCGCCATCTTGTTGAAACCACATGTCAACCAAGTTCAGTTCTTCCATTTTTGGCAACAAAAAGTTTGTTAGCATTGAACGATAGCGATCGCCATTCACCGTAACGTTGCGTCCAACAGCATCTTTGAAAAAATACGGTCCAATGATTCCACCAGCGTACAAACCACACCAAACAGTGCATTTTTCGGGATGCATGGGCAGTTCTTGAACGGCTTCTGGTTGCTCTTCACTCCAAATACGGCAATTTTGCTTATTTACGAAGCCATTCAACCAGAAATGAGCCTCATCGCTGAACAAAATTTGTCGATAAAAAAGCGGATTTTCTGCCAACTTTTCTAGGGCCCATTCACTGAAAATTAGACGTTGTGGCAGATCGTTCGGCTTCAGTTCTTGCACGAGCTGTATTTTATACGGTTTTACACCAAGATCTTTGCGTAAAATCTTCCATGTGGTCGAATAACACAAACCCAATTGCTGCGAACGGCGACGAATCGACATTTCACGGTCTTCAGTAACACTCTCAGAAACAGACGCAATATTCTCTTCTGTACGCACTGTACGCATTCGTGTGGTTGGTTTAATGTCCAATAAAGTAAACTGAGTGCGAAACTTGGTCACAATCGCATTAATTGTTTGCTCACTTGGTCGATTATGTAGACCATAAATCGGACGTAAAGCGCGAAACACATTTCGAACCGAACACTGATTTTGGTAATAAAATTCAATGATTTGCAAGCGTTGCTCGTTAGTAAGTCTATTCATGATGAAATGTCAAAGCATACTGAGCATCTTTCTCTTTGACACCATGTCTGAAATCCCACGTGATCTGTCAAATACTAATGCATGAAAATCCTAACCTCAAAAAAATCACCCGTTATTTGAAATTATGAGTTCGATATAAAGTTTTTAGAGCTTTTATTTAACAGTCCTGTAGATATGGGCAATAAATACTTTATACAAAATTTTGGGGCAAAAATCTTCAGAGGAATAGATCCTAGAGAAGGACGAAAAAAACAATATGTAAATAACACTTAAAGTGTGTGCAGATAAAACAACTTATGTCGACAAACATCGTTTTCTTTGAAAAAGAAAACTACCAATGCAACCGCGTATGTAGACATAAGTTGTTGTAGCTTGAAAAAATGATTTTTTTTATTCGTCAACAAAAAGTTAACGGGACTTAATATAACAACTCTTAATAATAGTGACAAAAATTAAGAGAAATAAACACACAAGTTTTTATAAGTGGTTATAAACTGAAAAATAATCTAAAATTATTTTGCATTTTTTTTCATTAATAACAACGTATGTCGCTATGTGTCGTTTTCTGAAAAATAATTTGTCCGCGATCAAACGTAGGTTGACATACGTCGATTGTGCTGCAAATTAATTAAGTAAACATTTAAGTTACGTCGTTATTTAAAGAAAAGCTCAGACATAGTCAATATTTTTTTTTTTTTAAATTGAACACATGTAAAGAGCGTTAAAAATTAATACATTTGGCATCGTTAGCTCAAAACTGACAAAAATAAACATACGCGGTTATTGCAGAAACCCACAGATATTACTGTATCTCAATATAAATTTTTATTTTTATATACATTTTTTTTTATAAATTTAATTTCTATTTTTTGATTTTTCAATATAAATTTTTAGTCCAACATTTTTTTTTGACACTTTCAATTGCAATTTGTTATGATATTTAGTCATAACAGATTTACGATAAAATATTTGGAAGTTGTTCCGTTTTTGGCAATTGACATGTATTTCCTTAAGACTTAATATTTTTTTTTGAAAATCATTAACCATATGTAAAATAAAGAAATTATATTTATATATTATGCTATTTTCCTGTTGTTGCAAACTAAAAGTATATAGCTTCATTTATATTGGTATCCTTTGTGACTTATATTTGTTAAATAAGTAGTGGATTTAATCCATAATATCTAAAGACACAGTCTAATGAGCAGTAGGTACAAACATCAAACAACATAGCTAAGTTTATTTTTGTAAAGAAATTAAAGCTGAAGACATTTTTTTAATCTAAAATCTTGAAATTTGGATTCCAAAGAACCAAAGCTTCAAATAGTAAATATTTTTTTACACAAGCATTAAATCTGTGAATTTCTTAGTCCTCAGGGCTTATCTTTATCAAACAATTTGCCTACAGCACGACATCAGTTCGATAAGGCAACTCGTCTTGTTTGTTAAGTTAACAAAATTTATTTTTAAATAATTAGCAGTGAGACAATGTTAAAGGGGCTGATCTAACAGCAACATTTCTCATTTAGTTGTTGTGCGTGGCTTGACAAATTTTTTGTCAAACCACATATTTATGCGTATCTCGTGTCGCTGTTGTTGATTTTCCTATATCTTTAAATCAGGTTTTCCCAACATAATTACAAAAATGTTACTTCGGAAATAAGATGTAAGTTGGTGCTGGTTTTTTGTCGCTTTTTTCTTTGGCATTTTTTGATGTCACCATATCTGTCATCAGTGTTTGGTATCATGGTGTCGTCTCCAACGTTGATTTTATGATATGCCCTTAGTCATACGATTTTTAAACATACTATAGAAAGAAAAAAAAAAAGAAAAATACATTAGTCTTAACAACAAACATTTATTATGGTATTAAGTGAACATTTGTTAGGTTATTGTACTTTGCATAATTAGTTTTTTCTTTATGTTTCTGCGTTCAAGTAATGACTAATACGAATTTACTTGTATGTAGGAGAATTTTATAATTTAAATGCCCTATGTCGATGTTTCCATCAAAAAACATCCATCCTTAAACTACATAAAACATGATTTTTTTTATGAACCATATTAAAATGTGGTTTGTTACACCCTCCACACCAATGTGCAGAGGTTAAATACAAGTTTGTCGCTTCGTATATACAAGTTAGAAAAAAAAAGGAATTTGGATGCCATAACAAAACTTTTCTAACAAGCGGAGTTGGTATAGCGTTGGCCGTCTATCCATCTGCGTGATATCCTGAACATACATAGATATATGCCGAGACTTGAACGAAGATGTAAAAAAAATCTTTTGAAAAATTAAGATGTTGTTCTCTTTATTATTCTTAATCTAGATTGTTTAATTTATGTGTCATAGCTGTAATAGTTGTAGTTATTGTGGTCGTTCCATTTGTAACATTTGCTTAATACGTATATGAATGTTACGTATCGTTATAATCCACATGTCGTATTAGTTTCGGCTGGAGTTGCCATATTTTCTAAGGCTATCCCAAAACAAATAACAAACTCATCAATATGAATGGAAAGTAATAATGACCCGTAGGAAAATTATAGTTAGTCTAGACCGACTATTCGATACCATATACCATGCGTTAAGAGACCCTATATCTTAGGCCTAACTAATTAGATATAGAAAATAAGCATAAATCATATTTGAGTGGAATTAAAAATAACTTTCTTACCTTCGGATGAAAAACTTCATATTGGTTGCTATATTTGTATGGGGTCTAGGTCGCAAAAGTGAGCGATCCTGACCATATTTGGTAATGCTACTTATTTTTTTTAAAAACATATACGAACCAAGTTTGAGAAAAATGTGTATACTATTTTTATACCCTATACCACTATGTCAGGGTATAATGACTTTGTGCTGATGTTTGTAACAATCAAAAATATTTGACCTAGAATCACCTTGTGAGTCGAATAAGCGATGTCCGTCCGTCCGTCCGTCCGTCCGTCTGTCCGTCTGTGTGTCCATGTACACTTTTAATCAAATTACAGGTCGCAAATGTGCACATATTTTGATGAAATTAAGTACGAAAGATTATATCAGCCATGGCAGGAACGCTGTTGAAATTGGTGAAAATCGGTGCACGTTTAGACATAGTCCCCATAAAAATGACACTTATGAAATCCACTTGAATTGCCATATGATTCAAAGAATCATATAGATCTCGGTCAAATTGGGCTTGTGTGTAGATACTTATTATGCCCATTAATCAGTAGTCCAAAAATAAACCCTATAGGATAATTTTTAGTCATAGCCCCATATAAAGGTGCTTCCCGATCTTCACTCATCAAATCATCAAATCTATCTAATCTTAAATATTAAAAGAATTTATGAAAACTAAAGTCAGTCCCTCTGGCCGTTCTATAAGGCCGATTTCCTTATTTTTTTTTTTTAAATGAAAGGTATTTAGACACATATATGTCATCAAGCATTGGAATTTACTCAACGCCCACCTTACTCAAGTTATACTATTTTCAAGATTTTTTCAATATTTTCCTTCACTCAAACCTCTACAACTAGAGTAGGCTGTTGACATAAGTCTAGGAACACTCAGTGGATCAAGTTCTTTCTTTTGACCTATTAACTTCTTAAATTCGTTGGGTTTGAGGAAAGTTATGCGTGAACAATCAACTTTTCTTTTACTGTACGTTAACTTCTCTTTGCAAATTTTGGTATCTAGAGTATATTGGTATTTATATAAAAATGAATCGTGGTTTGTTCTTCCGCTTAAAACTTGAAAACTATAGGACCAAAAGGGATGCTTTCTTCTGCGAGTTTGTCTGTAACTGCCACGCGGAGGTTTCGAAAAAAAATAAAAAAACAAAAAGTATCAACAGATGGCGCTGTACGTGGTTATTCCATTTTAACATCATAAATATTGAGTACTAGCAGAGGGAGAGCTTTGTAAATTTGTGTGAAGCCATCTATTATTAATATAGGTGGTCATGCCGAAAATGGTCAGTATCGGTTAAGTGGGCGTGGTACCTCCCATAGGTTAAGATTGAGCATGCTCCCTTTCGACATGAGCCCAACATTCAATACAGTTCGCACACATCCGTTCAATTCGGCCAGACGTCTGTCGTTTGTGAGCATTGCAATGCAGTTAAATTTGAGAAAGATCCGCCTGGATTGTGTTGCATGGGTGGAAAGGTGAAATTGCCAAATTGCTTCCAACACCAGAGCCATTATTCACGCCGCTTTATGGTGAATCTACTATTTCGAATTAAAGTTGGATGAGAATCCTTATGCCCCAAAACTATGCAATGGAACCCGACTGATCGAGACAAAATTAATGAGTAATATGATAGTGGCAAGGATTTTAAAAGGGCGGTTCAAGGGAGATCGTTATTTCCGCGAATTCCCTTGACTTCAAGCGATTTGACGTTCCAGTACAAAAGTGTTCAGTTCCGAGTAAAACTTGCAATTCCGCTGACAATAAGCAAATCATAAGGACAGTCCCTGGAAGTGTGCGGCATAAATGTCATGCTTTCCACACATTCAGATATTTGACGGATAACTTCTGAATAAATTATCAATTGATTTTTGTATTTTATTTTAGAGAATATCTGAAAATATACTGTAAACTTTCTCAAAAAGATATGAATATTAACGGCACAAAGCATTAAAATACACATACTTTTATTACTTTTTGATTCTGAAAGCAGTTGAACACTCGGTTTGCTTCGATGTTATGTATACCACTCTTTTTCCTCTGATTGTTTTGATATTTGCTTCTGCTACAAATTAGTATTTTTTTAAACAGGATAGAAGCTTTTGATAAAATATTTATTTAAATGCTTAAACTTATTTACAGTTTTGAAAATTAATATTCATCCCAGGACATTAATATGATTTTTTATTTTCACAAAGCCTTTAATTTTCTCAAAACTATCAGCGTATTGTACACACATACCTTCTAAGATTTGTTATTGTAATTTTGTGTTCAATCTATCTCTGTTAAAATAATCTCTTTGATGTTTAAAAAATTTTAAAACTGCAAACAACAGTGAACCGGATAGCGTTCACAGCTTTATACTTATTAGTTGTTTTCATGTTTAATATATCCGGGGAATGCATTTACTTTCCTAAATCTTGGACCGCTTCTTACAACATGCCGCTTTTCAAAACGAGTAACAAGTGAAATATTGCAATCCATTTAGATATAGCAAAATTAAGCACGAAAAATGCCATGCTAATTCCCTCTCTGATCAGGTATCATCATGATCAGGTATCATCAACATGGCTTCCGTATAGGCGGTTTAACAATAACAAACCTTTTACAACGTTTGACTTTAATAAACCGATAATTTTTCATGTCAATTTTAATAATAATATGACGAATTAAGTCTGAAGTGCCTCAAGGAAGTCGTTTTGGTTCAATTTTACTCTCTCGTTTTACCAAGGATCTATGCTGATGACATTAAAGTTTTTCTGAGCTCAAATATCTATGGTAATCAAATTTCTCCTCTACGTGTCTTAGACTTAATGGATTTAGGTTTTATCAAATGCAGACACATGCACTTTTCCAGAAAATTTGATATTGCTGGTTCCTACTCTGTGGTTGGTTATAAGTTAGAATCGGTGGAATTGTTCATGGATTTGGGTATTCTATTGTAAATTTCGTACAACAGATTAAAACGACATCTAATAAAGCTCGTAGAGTCCTTGCTCTTATTATAGGATGGGCTATAGAATTCATCAACCCTTACATAACTAAATATCTTTACACATCTTTGGTGAGAATGATCTTAGAATACAGTTTTATCATTTGGGTTCCTCAATACAATGTTCACTGCAATAAAATTGAATCAGTACAAAAACCATTTTTACCAATTTTCTACGACATTTTTACGGAATTATCATCATATGCAACTGGTCTTGCCGATTTGTCTATTTTAATTAATTTGATTAATAAACAACTTATTTCTGTCAAAACTATGCCAATAATGATCCTTCAGAATTTGTTGTAATTTCAATAAACTTTTTAATTTGATTGATTTTTCTATTAATGCCATCAATCTATATATATAAAATTCATTTTCTGTTTGTTTGTTTGTTTGTTTGTTTGTTTGTTTGTTTGTTTGACCGCTATACAAATTTTTATTTTTCAACGGATTTTCCTGAAATTCTGCACACACGATCTCTATACGCCAGGAAAGGTCGCCATATACTTTTTAACGGCCACGCCTACTTTTACGCCCACTTTTTATGTAAAATCCATTTTCTGTTTTATTCATATTTGTTCACTATACAAATTTTTATTTGTTAACAGATTTCTCTGAAGTTCGGTACACACGATCCCTGTACTCCAGCTAAGGTCGCCATGTACTTTTTATCAACCACGCCTACTTTAACGCCCACTTTTTGTATACAATTCATTATCTGTTTTTTGGTATATTTGTTCGCTATACAAATTTTTATTTTTCAACGCATTTCTCTGAAATTTGGTACACACGATCTTTGTACCCCAGATCAGGTCAGCGTGTGATTCTTGCGGCCACACCTACTTTTACGCCCACTTCTTGTGTACAATTCGTTTTCTGTTTTTTGGTATATTTGTTTGCTATACAAATTTTTATTTTTCTACGGAATTCTCTAAAATTTGGTACACACGATATCTGTACTCCAAGAAAGGTCGCCATATGTTTCGTACCGACCACGCCTACTTTTACGCCCACTTTTTGTATACCATTCATTTTGTTTTTTGGTATATTTGTTCGCTATACAAATTTTTATTTTTCAACCGATTTCTCTGAAATTTGGTACACACGATCTCTCTCCTCCAGGGAAAGTCGACATATTCTTCGTACCGGTCACGCCTACTATTACGCCCACTTTTTGTATACAATTCATATTCTGTTTTTTGGTACATTTGTTCGCTACACAATTTTTTTAACGGATTTCTCTGAAATTTGCTACATACGATCTCTGTACTCCAGAGAGGTCGCCATATGATTCTTGCCGGTCACGCCTACTTCTACGCCCGCTTTTTATACAAAATTAATTTTATGTTTTTTGTATATTTGTTCACTATAGAAATTTTTATTTTTCAAATGATGTCTAAAATTTGGTCACACGATCTCTATACTACAGGGAAGGTCACCATATGCTTCTTACAGGCCACGCCTACTTTGCGCCAACTTCTATGTATATAAAACTTATTTTTTCCTTTTATTTGTTTCTTTATTTGATTGCTATATAAACTTTTATTTTTCAATGGCTTTCTTCGAAATTTAGTACATATTCCAGGGAAGGTCGCTATATGATTTTTACCGACCACGCCTACTTTTACGCCCAATTTTCTTATAAAATTCATATTTTGTTGTGTGGTATATTTCTTCCCTATACAAATTTGTACTTTTCAATGGATTTCTCTAAAATTTGGGTTACACGGAAATAACTACACGGTGAAAAAATTCCCCAAACTTAAAAAAAGGTACCCAAAAGAATTGAACAAATTCCCCATTTGTTTTTAATCGAAATAAAAAACGAACTTACTCCCAAAATTCATTCTTAAATTTTTACATATTTTTATTTAATGAATTTTGTTAAATATTTATTTTGGTGAACAATTGCATACTGCTCTCAATATATGTCCTAAAATAAATGCATTTAAAATGAGTATTCTTTTCAATAGCATCATTTCGTTGCGCAGAAGTTTAGATAGAATATCGGAATGATCGGAAAAATATATTTGGACAATTAAAATAAGTTGGCAACAGCTGCGCGGCAACACAGGTGTGGCTGCCAAACGCGCGGATGCGAACGGGACGCGCTCTCGCAACACAGCTCAGCTAAAATAGGGATTAAAATAAGTTAACGAGAACTAAGCGGCAGCACGGGTAGTAGCTGCAAGGAAGCGACGCGCGGCGCGCGGACGCGGACGCGACGGATGCGGACGCGACGCGCTCGCGGAACACAGCTCAGCTAAAATACCTTAATGACCTGAAAAATATATTTTGGCGATTAAAATAAGTTGACAACAACTGCGCGGCAGCACAGGTATGGCTGATAAACGTGCGGAAACGGCGCGCGGCGAACGAACGCGGACGCGATGTGCTCGCGGAACACAGCTCAGCTAAAATATCGCAATGATCTGAAAAATATGTTTTAGGAATTAAAATAAGTTAACGAGAACTAAGCGGAGGTACGGGTAGTAGCTGTGAGGAAGCGACGCGCTCGCGGAACACAGCTCAGCTAAAATATCGCAACGATCTGAAAAATATATTTTGGCGATTAAAATAAGTTGACAGCAACTGCGCGGCAGCACGGGTTTGGCTGCCAAATGCGCGGCGCGCGACCGCTGACTCGAACGCGACGGATGAGCACGCGACGCGCTCTCGGAACACAGCTTAGCTAAATTTTCGCAATGCTCTAAAAAATATGTTTTAGGAATTAAAATAAGTTAAAGAGAACTAAGCGGCAGCACGGGTAGTAGCTGCGAGGAAGCGGCGCGAGGCGCGCGGACGCGGACGCGACGGATGCGGACGCGACGGATGCGGACGCGACGGATGCGGACGCGACGCGCTCGCGGAACACATCTTACCAAAAATATCGCAATGATCTGAAAAATATTTTTTGGCGATTAAAATAAGTTGACAACGACTGCGCGGCAGCACGGGTCTGGCTGCCAAACGCGCGGAAGCGAAGGCGACTCGCTCGCGGAACACAGCTTAGTGAAACGTCGTATGATAAATTTTATCTACGTATGTGAAATAATTACCTGTTGATCAAAATAGGCAACACATATACTATAAGCAGTTGCTTAAAGAAACCTTGCGACACAATATTAAACGTGGCATTAGTCTTTCATTTCTGATACTTGAATTTGACGTCTCAATGATGATCACTTATTGAATGAATTAATTGAATTTTTAAAAGTTTTGATTCCTTTAATTTGCGGCCCATTCCGTTATATTTGATGTTTATAAATAAACTGAAAAAAAAAAACTTAAAGCGGTTTCGCACCTTATTTTTGAAGCATTTTTGCTGCAGCATCTTATAAAAAACTTCTAAATTAAAAAACCAAAAACTTTTTAATTGAAATAAAAAATGAATTTACTGCCCATACAAATTTTTGGGAGAAAGTTCATTTTATTGGGGAATTTGTTAATTGGGGACTAAGTACTCAGCGCCTGGTGAGCATAGTGAACCATTTTTCAAGTCAAAGGCCTTTTCATCCCGGGCAAGACCGGGTAAAAACAGCTAGTATGAATAAATAAATAAATAAAAACTCTGATAGAAATATTCAATCTTTTACTGATAGAAATATTTAATATTTAACAAAATTTAAATTTTCAAGACTTTGAGTCTAGAATTTAAAACATTCTTTTTGAAATCGATATACATATATTAGGGCGTATCGATTTAAAAATCGTCCAAGTGACAAGGAAAATCGTATTCTAGGGATCAAAGTAAGAAACTTTGCCTGAGGACCATACCTCTAAAACGAATTCTGATGTCCCGACTTTTGACCAGTCTGTCTGTCTGTCTCACATTGACTCATTTAGAGTGCCCCAATCGAGTCCAAATATATGATCGACCCGCAATAACTTTGGAGGGCCGACCCATTCATGCCAGCGGCACACCCCATGGAACCCCCTAGGGGTTCCTCATACAAACATTTCAAAAAATCACCATTTTTTTTTTTAATTGGGCTGACTATTTTGGATTAAAATTAAAATTAACACTCATACGTATACATACGTATTTTCTACTCTGCTAATAAATAATACTCATACGCCTTGACTATGTTATGTTATTCAAAAAGATCGATCGGATGATCGTTGATAACTTTTAGATCACTCCGTGACTATGCGTGACTATGCGTGAATACCCCAAAATAAATCTTTAGTTACAACAAGACTATGGGCCAAGTTTCAGACCAATTGCATGAGGGGGAATAGGGTTGCCCAACGGCAGACAGACATACAGACAGACAGGTCAAAAGTTGGGACATCAGAATTCGTTTTAGAGGTATGGTTCCTTGGGCAAAGTTTCTTATTTTGATCCCTAGAATATGATTTTTCTTGTCACTTGAGCGATTTTTTTTTGGCTCCCTACAAATCGACCCGCCCTAATATATATAAAAATCATTTTCTGTTTGTTTGTTTGTCTGAAATTTGGTGCACCCAGGGAAAGTCACCGTATACCTCTCACCGGCCACACCTGATTTTACGCCCACTTTTTCCATATAATTAATTTTCTCTTTTTGGTACATATTTGTTTGCTAAAAAAATTTTTATTTTTCAATGGATTTCTCCGAAATTTGATACCCATAATCTCTGTACGCTAGGAAAATTCACCATATGCTTCCTATCGGCCACGCCTACTTTAACGTTCACTTTTTCTATATAACTAATTTTCTGTTTTTGGTACATTTGTGCGCTATACAAACTTTTATTTTTCAAAGGATTTCCCTGTAATTTGGTACGCAGGATCTATGTACTCCTGCGAAGTCACCGTATGCTTCTTAGTGGCCACGCCTACTTTTACGTCCACTTTTTTATATAATACATTTTCTGTTTTTTGGTATATTTGCTCCCTATTGAAATTTTTATTTTTCGTCGCCTTTCTCCGAAATTTAGTACATACCACAGAGAAGGTCGCCATATAGTTTTTACCTTTATGCCCACTTTTTATATAAAATTAATATTCTGTTGTTTGCTGTATTTGTTCGCTACAAAGATTTTTAATTTTTCAACGGATTTTTCTGAAATTTGGTACGCACGGAAATAACCTCACGATGAACAAATTCCTCAAATTAAAAATATGGTCCCCAAAAAGAAATTAACAAATTACCTAATTTTTCTAAAAACTAAATAAAAAAATGAACTTACTCCCCAAATTCCTTCTTAAATTATTGCATACTTCTATTTCATGAAAATTGTTAAATATTTATTTAAGTGAAAATTTGCATACTGCTCTGAATATCTGTCCTGCAATAAAGCATTTAAAATCTGTATTCTTTTCAATAGCATCATTTCGGTGTGCGGAAGCGGCGCGCGGACGTGACGCGATCCCGATCGCGGAAATCGGCTCAGCTAAAATATCTCAATGATCTGAAAAATATAATTTGGCAATTCAAATAAGGTGAAAACAACTGCGCAGCAGCACGGGTGTAGCTGCCAAACGCGCGTCTTATTTTTATAAACGTCTGACTTAAAAAATCGAAAGATTTTATATTAAAATAAAAATGAATTTGCTCCCCAAAAAACGTAAATATTTTACCATCATGAACAAATTCCCCAATCCCATTCAATTTTTTGGGGAGAAAGTTAATTTTTTTGATGAATTTGTTCATCGGGGACTAAGTACCCAGCGCCTGGTAAGCATAGTGAACCAATTTTCAAGTCAAAGGCCTTTGGATCCCGGGAAAGACCGGGTATAAATAGCTAGTATCACAAAAATTTCATGCTTTAAAAACATTTCAAAGTTGATCTGTTGAAAAAGTATTTCTCTTTGGTCTATTTTGAAGGGATCCTAATAGGTTTTCTATATGTTAGAAGTTTATTCTTTCTATAGAAACCACCATTGCTTTTATAAAATAAAAAAAAAATACAAGAAATTACTGGTCACAAAAGAAAAGCAATTAACTTTAAATTTGAATGGTATTATAAACTTAAAAGTAGCATGCGTACACAACATTATGTATTAATACTATTCAATTTTTACACAGGTGGAGGGTATCAAAAATGAGGCATTAATGAATTTAACATTCTTACTTTTTTATATAAATTTTGACGAATAAATTCGATGAATATTCTGTAAGAGAATTGTACCACATGTTGTTGTGTTGCCTGTAAACTAACCACTTGTGTTAACAATGAACAATTAATGTAAACCCCTCAGTAGTAGCAATGACAAAAAAAGTTCTTTTTGTTTTTCGTTTAAGCAAATAAAACTATAATAACATGCAATAGAAACAGCTGTTTAAAACATTTTTCTTGAAAATACAGTTATTTAAAAATATACACTTGAAAATAATATATCACACTTGAACTTGTTCATAATTCAATGAAATGCTGAGGAACACATCTTTGTGATTGTATATTTGAAAATTATTTTCATATAAATTCTCAAATAACGAGAGACTGAATCTTTCTCACTTAATAGCTTAGTTGGCCAAGACGTATCATAGAAGACCCTACAATATGAAGATAGTAACCGAATTTGAGCTTCTACTAAATTTCTGCTGATTTAATTGAAAGTACAGTTTTTCAGTTACAGACAAATTAGTCTGTCAAGTATTTGTGTTGTATGTAGGCAACTTTTTCTTCAAATTTTTAATCGGCAAAAAATAGCTTCCGATCAAGCTTCCGGCTTGATCTTCAGGTTCATCGCAGTTATTTAGTATTTAGAGAAAAGCGTGAATTACATTTCATGTATTTGATTTTATTCATCATATAGGGATCCCTCTCTTTCTCACAATTAATGTGAGGATACAATTTTTACTTTAAAAAAACAATATATTGCCATAAAATTAGGTAGTTAACTATTTTTCAAATCGCGGAAACCCTAAAAATTAACTCGGATCGGGCTTAAGTTCCCACAGGTATCGCTTAGACTCGAAATATGAAATCAGAAGTGTATTTTTTTGTTTATGTTGGTTCAAACATGCAAGGGACGGAATGCCTTAAAAGTTCGAAAGAAAACCAACTATTTTATAAAAAAAAATATCAAGAAAGTTGTATAAAGCAAAACACTTGGCGAAGCCAAATTGCTGCCTTTTTATGAATATTGGAACGAACGTCAAAGAGAAAGACTTAGAAATATTTGGTCTGGCTGCATATTTGTCAATGCGGAAAAAAGTTAGCTTTATTTACCATAGCGGCAACTAGTAATGTACAAGACTATATGAAAGAATATTCGAAAAAGCGATTAATTCGTTTTATGATATTGTTAACAAATATATCAATTCACCAAACTTCCCATAATTTCGGTCAATTGCAAGATATTTAAGAGCGAATACACTACCGCTGGCATGAAAGATTTTCTAAGAAAATGGAAAAATGCTTTAATTGTATTTTACTCCAAAAAAAATTATAAATTAATTAATCTGTAGGTCTGATGGACAGCTAAAAAGAAATACATTCCAAATAAGGGATATTTGGTCAAAATAGGATTAAAACTGAAAAAATTACATCGGTCACAAGAAATCGCCTTGCCTATTAATATTATAGAAGTTACAAAAGAAAACTGATATATATGTGTGAGATTGACGTAGGTTCGCACATCACCGCCGCCACACTGTGGCTGAAATTTTGATTTCACTGGCCAAAAAACTAATCTTTCTCTCACCAATTTTAAAAATTTTAATGCCTTATTGTAGCTAATATATTCAGATTCATCTTCTTTATCTGCCTATTCGATTTTCGAATGTTAGTGTCCAATACAAGTACATTTCAATCAATTCATAAGGTTTTTAAAATTCCAGCAAAACCGTCTCTATTTCTGGCATGGCTTAGAAGATTTCCTGCATCTCGGATACCAGTCCACGCCTGAATATATTGAAGCCATGTTGTATCCTTTCTGCCTCCATTGGGTATACCTTCAATATTTATGTTTTTTCTTGTTAATATTGACTCGTGTCAAGGCGAGGTTAAACAAATCTAGTTGGATATTATCGTAGTCTATCAACTTCAGTATTTCAGAAGGAATCTCATCAGGTCCACTGGCTTTTGTCTCTTATAGACCTTACTGCATACACCACCTCTGTTTCACTGCGCTTCATAATTTGATCAGGATTTATCAGTAACGATTTTTCTAATATATGCATTCCATATAGTCTTCTTTTCTGCAGTATCGAAAGCACCTTCGTTGTTGTTGTTGTATAGTACATCTGTGGTTGATTAGAGGTATACCGATTAAAGTAGTCATGTAAGTATTGTAATCTTTCGAACACCTGGCGTTGTCAATTCAGATGTTCATTCTTTACGATCCGTATTGTCATTTGAATCTCCCTATTTAATTCATAATAAAGCATTAATTTGAGTTTTTGTATTTGCTACGTTCCTTCAGTAGTTCTAATATTTCCAGTATCATCAATTCTTTTCTTTTAGCTCTTTCGCTGTTTCCCGGTGTGTTGTCTGCTATTGATTTTAATATGTTTTTAACAGAGCTCCATATTTTTTCAGTATCTTCTCTGCTAACGTTATTTAGTTCTCGATTTTTTCGCTCATTTACATTTGTTCGAAAAGCGGGTACTTCGAGTTTTCCCATATCTATTTTCCTACGTACTTTTCTCTTTATGGTTAAGGAAAGTTTTAGGTACATGTTACGTCCACCCCCGAGTAGGTTGAAGTTTTTGCTATAGTTGAGAAATACCGCTTATTTATAAATATGTAATCAATTTGATTCCTCGCAATGTTACCTCTTCTATCCTGTGGGGATTTCAGGTATAGAGTCATCTTGGAGGAATGCAGAACAGTGTGTTAGGTATTGTCGTTTGCTATTCCTAATAGAATTGGATTAGTCTGTCACTTCTTTCATTTCTTTCTCCTAGTCAGTAATTTCCTGTTGTACAAAGTAATTTATCTTCTACTTTTGCGTTAAAATCTCCTTGAATGATGGTTATCTCGTTAGATTTCGTTATTTTCATAATATCTTTAATTTCATCATAACAACTTCAATTTCTATATAATTTTTATTAGCATTGGGTGCACATATTCGAATAATATATATATTGGTTTGGCTTCTAGTTTTATAAGCAAGTCTTTGTCTGATTTTGGGATAAATCCGGATACGCATTTCGCTCTGTTATTTTTTACGATAATTCCCACGCCATTTCTGTGATTATTGTTAAGATTGCCTGAAGAGTACATTTTCACATTTCGCGAAGCAAATTCTCCACTATCTGGCCACCATGTTTCACTTATACCGAGTATATCAATCTTGAGTCTGTTCATTTTGGCTATGGTATTAGCTAGTTTTCCAGCTTCATAAAGACTTCGTACATTATACCGATATTAAGTTTTTGTTTTGTTTTGCCTCCGGGGATTCCTAGCACCCTCGTATTGCCGGAGATTGAGGGCCTCGTATTGCCGGAGATTACTTCACTGGTTTCCCGTTGCCTTCTGAAGGGTTTATAGTTTTCCTTCTGTGTCCACTGTGAGACAGACGCAATGCGAGACAGACACAGCGGTGGAGTGGTTGGTTCATTCGCCTTAAATGTGATAAATTAATTATTCTTCGCCACTGACTTTCCACGTTGCTTACATTAGCTACTCTTTTAACGGTTGTCCACCTGCAACGAAGGGTCGGAGTTCGTGAGTCTTCTTAGCTGGTTACAAGAACAAGGATTGGTTGTGGCCTTAACAAAGTTAAAGATGATCAGTTCCGTTTCCTTGTATGCCCAACTCTAAATACCATATCAAGATTAATATAACCAAAAAATTTGGTCAGAAAAAGGTTATTTTTTCATTTTTAGTCAAAAATAAATGGTAACTACTCGCAAGATGTCATCGATAATGACCTGCGGTCCTTTTTCCAAGGTTGGTAGTATCGTAGTCTTTAGCTGTTGTAAGTGGGACGTTATAGAATATTAATTAAACTACTACATTTTTGTCAATTTTCAACTTTCGTGGAATAGAACTTCCAGGGAACAAAAGAGAAAAATAAATTTATGCCACCCGGAGAAATATGAAAGTGTCCACTATAACCCCATACATACATTTGCACCCGTGACGACCCGTGGGTAGAACGCTTTTTTCATTTTAATGAAATTTCTCAAAAAAATTTCAAATTACCGTAATTGAAACTGCGCTATAATTATACAATGGTGTGTTAAATTTGTGCTTTAGTTACTTTATAGCTAACTTGCTGTTTTTACCCGGTCTTGCCCGGGATTCAAATGCCTTTGACATGATAAATGGTTCGCTATACTTACCAGGCGCTAAGTACTTAGCCCCCATGAACAAGTTTCCCAAAAAAGTTTAACTTTATTCCCAAATTAGATTGGGGAATTTGTTCATGATGAAGAAATTCCCCAACGTTTTTGGGGAGTAAATTCATTTTTTATTTCAATTTAAAATTTTTTGATTTTTTTATTTAGATTTTCTTTATAAGACGCTACAGCAAAAATGCTTAAATATAAACTGTGAAACCGCTTTACCTTTTTTTTTTTTTTTTGAAGTTTATTTATTTTGAAAACCTCAAATATTACGGAATCGTTTGCAAATTAAAGAAATCAGAACTTTTAAAAATTTAATTAGTTCATTCAATAAGTGATCATCATTGAGCAGAGAAGTCAAATTTATAGAACTTGCAAAAATGGAAAATGAATGCGACATTTAAAATTGTGCCGCAAGGCACAAATAAGTTAATAAGTTATTTTTTTTGCGGAATTTGCTCATTGGGGACCAAGTACTCAGCTCCTGCTCACCATTACAACTAACTATGTTTATACATGGATTATTTTGAGTGTATGATATATAAAAGTTATGAATTTTAGTTATTCTAGAGACTTGGGATATACAACATTTCTGGTTTTCTTCCAACTCTGGATCAGGCGACATATAATTGTCTATGAGAAAAACAGGGAGATTCAAAGTTGATACCTGCTAACGTTAGAGATTATCCTGTACGTTATGTTAGGAAAAACTTTTGTACCATCACTTGCAATAAAGGAACAACTTACAAAAGTTTTCTGGGCTCAGCTTGTCTTATGCTTTGGGCCTGAAGACGTTGTTGAGTCGTTTCAGTAGTTTCACATTCTCTCGGCTCAGCTTTTCTTTGTCGCTGGATTTCTAGACGTACTTGAGTAGATTCGGGCATTTCCGCTTCTCTTAACAAAGCTTGCCTTGATCTTTGGGCTTCAAGACGTTATTGGGTTTGCTCAGGTGTTTCAGCATTTCCCGACTCAGATTTTCCAATTCGTTGAGACTCGATACGAATTTGGGTCTGAGCGGTTTATCCAGAGTTCTGCTTAATCTAGTACGGCCTATATGCTATGGTTTGGTGTGCAAGTCACAATTGCAAATTGTTCTTTTTGCACCTTTACAACTCACTTATAGAGTGAACACGATGTATTTGTAATAAGTTGCTTTCCAATGTAGTTAAAAAGGCGAGATGGAAATATTTGTATGAACAAACCTCATCGGAGTAATCAGTGGTAGTCAACCTGTATCTGTTCAACCATGAAATAAATCTGCTCTAATTTTGTGGCGTTACAGATCATATATTAAAAAGCAAGACGGGAATATTTGTAATATGTTGATTTACCATATTTATTTCATAATGGTGTAAACTCAATTGTAGTAAGCAAAGAAATTTATGCACAAAGCTTTAGGGAAGTCCATTGAAACATTAAAATATGTTAACAAACACCAAAAGCGTATATTAAATTAAAAAATTGGTCGTGGCCGATAAAAATATATGACGACCTTGCCTGGGATATAAGAAGATTGCGCAGTGAATTCGAGCGGAAACCGTAAAAAATTAAAAAGCGGGCGTAAAAGTAGGCGTGGCTATCAGCCAGAGATCGTGTACACCAAATTTCAGAGAAATCCAAATACAAATTTCTATAGCGGTCAAACAAACAAACAAACAAACAAACAGATAACGATTTATTACCAGTAATGGTATCTGCTTACAAAGCACACCACCCTTTTGATATATTTGTAAGTAAGAAGTTAAATAAAAGAAATATGTTCAAGATGAATATTGCAAATTTGGATTGATTATAGATCAGCCAAAACAAGGGTCAGGCAACACAAATGATGGCGATGCCGCAAGAAGGTTCTTTTAAGATCCGGAGACAGAAACTCAAATAACAGGAAATAATACTAGAAGTAATTGCGTTAAATGAAAAAGTGACTGTAGAAAATTTGGAGATAATGCTAAGAAAACTGCAAAAATATATACAATCAAGTACCCATGGAGAAATATGTCTGCAACAGTTCACAAAATCCTTTCTCATGCAAAAGATGTCATTAAATATCATTCGGTGCCACTTGCAGTCCTACCAGAGGAGGCTCAGGAAAAAAAGGAATAAGTATTACATATTTTAGAGAGAGCACAATATTAGGAAAATTGCACGAAATTCCTCAAACGAAGATCTATTTGATATATTATTGGCAACGTCAGATCCGTTCATCTGCATAATTCGAAATCAATGGAAAGTGGGACATCAGGATTTAGATTAAGAAGTCAAAAAACTACTAAAGACCATAAATAACGCAGAACAAAATATGGAATATTTAAATTGAATACATAAAAATTATAATTGTTGTTGTTTTTAGACCAGTTTAATAATTTTTTTTTTGGTATTTTTTATAAGCTGTTTGGTCGTAATTAAAAACACAGTTTTTTTTGTATTTTTCGCCAACGTTTCGACAGACACTTGCTGGCATATAAAGATAATTTACCTTAAATTATTTTGCTGTCTTTTTTTGGTCAAGTCTGTTGTTCTAATAGTGTCGTATGCTTTTATCAAAGTTTTTTTTTTTTTTTTTGTTTACTGTTTTGTTTTGGTGCATTTTACATCAAGTATAGCCAATCGTTTGTTTTGTTTAGTTTCTTTATCTACTATTTTTGTTGTTGTAAGGTCAGCTGTATGGTTTTTGTATAATGTTTTTGCATGTTCTTTTAATCTTGTTTCTACGTATCGTTTTGTTGTCCCTATGGAGATATTGTTGCAGGTTTCGTTTTCGTTTCCATTGCATTGTATTTGGTAAATTACATTACATATTCTTTCTTTTTATATTTTGCTTTTTCTATTTCTATGGTTAATTTTATTCTTGTGTGGTAATTATTAAGTATATATATCAAGTTTTTTGTTTTGGTCAGATCTTTTTATTACGACAAAGAGGTCATCAAAATATGTAGTTAAAAATCGTATTTTAATGTTTTTTGTTTGACAACATAAGCGCGGCATACAACGCTTTATTAGAACAACAGACTTGACCGAAAAAAGAGACAAATAAATTAAGGTATACATATTATCTTATATGTATAATTGCATTAGGTCTTGTAGTAATTGTATCTTTGTAAATAAAAATTTGCCCTGAAGATGACAGCAAGTGTCTGTTGCAACTTTGGTGAAAAATATAAAAAAAAACTACGCTTTAATTACGACCAAACAGCTTATAAAAAATAAAAAAAAAATAATAAAATAATTATAATTGTGTTTCATTGCTATTTAAGCACGTAAAAAATAACAAAAAACAGAACATTGCTACAAGTGCTACAAAAATCTAATGCAGTTCTTATTTTTAAAAGGTTTTTTTTTACCCACATGTGTATAAAATGTTTTAATAAATTAGAAAGATTCAAAGAATAAATACCCTTATTTTCATATCAAAATCAGCATAATTGCGCCAATGTTCAGCAAATTTATTCTGCTAAAATTAATAGATTTGACAGAAAAAAATTATAAATTTTTCTATAGTAATAGCAAGACTTTTAGATAATATTAGTAACGTTTTTTTAAGTGTAAATATTCTGTGACTGTAAACAAATTTGTAATTTTTCAGTAGTAATAGCAAAATTTCCAGTCGATTTTACTTTTTCTTTGAGTGTAAATTTTTTTTTGAATATGAACATTAAAAATTCCATTATTACAAAAAATGCTTATAACGGGTGATTTTTTAAGAGGTTGATAACTTTTTTTTAAAAAAAAACGCATAAAATTTGCAAAATCTCATCGGTTCTTTATTTGAAACGTTAGATTGGTCCATGACATTTACTTTTTGAAGATAATTTCATTTAAATGTTGACCGCGGCTGCGTCTTAGGTGGTCCATTCGGAAAGTCCAATTTTGGGCAACTTTTTCGAGCATTTCGGCCGGAATAGCCCGAATTTCTTCGGAAATGTTGTCTTCCAAAGCTGGAATAGTTGCTGGCTTATTTCTGTAGACTTTAGACTTGACGTAGCCCCACAAAAAATAGTCTAAAGGCGTCAAATCGCATGATCTTGGCGGCCAACTTACCGGTCCATTTCTTGAGATGAATTGTTCTCCGAAGTTTTCCCTCAAAATGGCCATAGAATCGCGAGCTGTGTGGCATGTAGCGCCATCTTGTTGAAACCACATGTCAACCAAGTTCAGTTCTTCCATTTTTGGCAACAAAAAGTTTGTTAGCATCGAACGATAGCGATCGCCATTCACCGTAACGTTGCGTCCAACAGCATCTTTGAAAAAATACGGTCCAATGATTCCACCAGCGTACAAACCACACCAAACAGTGCATTTTTCGGGATGCATGGGCAGTTCTTGAACGGCTTCTGGTTGCTCTTCACTCCAAATACGGCAATTTTGCTTATTTACGAAGCCATTCAACCAGAAATGAGCCTCATCGCTGAACAAAATTTGTCGATAAAAAAGCGGATTTTCTGCCAACTTTTCTAGGGCCCATTCACTGAAAATTAGACGTTGTGGCAGATCGTTCGGCTTCAGTTCTTGCACGAGCTGTATTTTATACGGTTTTACACCAAGATCTTTGCGTAAAATCTTCCATGTGGTCGAATAACACAAACCCAATTGCTGCGAACGGCGACGAATCGACATTTCACGGTCTTCAGTAACACTCTCAGAAACAGACGCAATATTCTCTTCTGTACGCACTGTACGCATTCGTGTGGTTGTTTTAATGTCCAATAAAGTAAACTGAGTGCGAAACTTGGTCACAATCGCATTAATTGTTTGCTCACTTGGTCGATTATGTAGACCATAAATCGGACGTAAAGCGCGAAACACATTTCGAACCGAACACTGATTTTGGTAATAAAATTCAATGATTTGCAAGCGTTGCTCGTTAGTAAGTCTATTCATGATGAAATGTCAAAGCATACTGAGCATCTTTCTCTTTGACACCATGTCTGAAATCCCACGTGATCTGTCAAATACTAATGCATGAAAATCCTAACCTCAAAAAAATCACCCGTTAATTATTATAATTATTAAATTATAATAATTATTAATTATTAAAAAAATATGAAAAGTTCAACTTTGACCTAGAATTTCTGAAAAAGTACTCAATCAATTTTTAAATTTACAGAATTTTGGCCAATGAAAAACGATAGAACCAATCTATTCAATTATAACATATCAATTATTACAATGTTTAGTATCATCACTGATATTAAACGAGACCGAGTAGTTATTAATTTTAGAAATATATGATTTCTTCTCCTCTACCACGCACTATTAAAAAATAATATCAAAAATTTGCATGCTAATTATAACAGTCATTGCAAATGTGTTCGTCATAAGAGTACTGAAAATTTTGATAGAAATTTATTAAAAATCCATTACAATATTTATTCATTTTGCGAAAGACCAATTCTTAGATTGTACAATGATTCATTCCGCACAGCTCAATGCAAACAAAAAATTTTTAAAGTTTTTCTAAATATTGAATTCATTTTTAAAAGGAAAATTGAAGTCAATTCATTTTGACAAATATCAAAATGTTACTTTAACTAGGTATCTAAAAAATTGTGTATTATATTGAAATGACCTTAATGCTGTTTTCATTTTTCTTATTCGAATATTATAGTAAATTAATGGTGTTTCTTTTGGAAAGGCAGAGATTTTATCGTTGTCGGTCGATTTTATTAAATAACATACTAGAGGACCCCTGCAGATCCGCAGCATTATATTATATTATATTAATTTTTATAATATAATACCAAAATTTGCCAAGAGAAGTGAACGTACAGTAATGCCAAAATATGTAAGTAACGTACAGTAAAAGTAAAGTTGATTCTCCACGCATAACTTTCCTCAAACCCAACGAATTTGCCAAGAGAAGTTAACGTAAAGTAATGCCAAAATATGCCAAGATAAGTTAACGTACAGTAAAAGTAAAGTTGATTCTCCACGCATAACTTTCCTCAAGTCCAACGAATTTAAGCAGTTAATAGCTCAAAAGAAGGAGCTTGATCCACTGAGTGTTCTTAGGCCTATGTCAACAGCCTACGTTAATTAAAACTCTAGTTATAGAGGTTTGAGAGAAGAAAAATATTGAAAAAATCTTGAATGCAAATTTTATTCATAAATTCTTTTAATATATAAGATACGTATCTCATAGTCACGTATGTAAATGCAACTTAGAGTAGGGTATAAATACACAAGTGGCGGTTTGTTGATAAGCAATAACATTTGCACATTTGTTTTGTTTTGTTTTGTTTTTATTTTGTGTTTAGTGTTATTGTTATTGTTGTTGTTTTCTCTTCAATTTACATGCACAACAGTCGTATGCACTTCACTTCACGTTATCGAAATGAAACACATTACGGAAATAATGAATGAAGCAATTATTGAAATCATTATTCGACTGTCCACCATAGACTACTTGATCAACATGTTTATTAAAAAAAAAATAAAAAATTATATACATACTGGTACTATCATACCAATTTATAGGAATTTACGTAAATATTAATTGTACATTTATTTGTGGCAGGTTAATGATAATTGCACACTTTTGCTGGTTTTGTTGTTTGTTGATTCTAATTGAAATGAGGAAAAGCAAGTACACATTAAATATTTTATTGTTGATTTAAAATTATATATTTCATTGTTGAAAATTGCGTATTATGAAATGTGAAATGTGAGATTATCCAAACACCACAGCTGAATTGTTGTTATTTTCATATAACATTGTAAAAATAAATTCAAATGCTAATGAAAATTTGCTGCGGCTATTCTAAACTATTTAATTAATTTATTGTTAGTGAAAGTGTTCACAAATAAAGAGAGATTAAACTGAAGTATATCTATTGTTATTTGATAAGCCTTGCAACCGATTTGTAAAATAAAAATAATTGTATATAATTGTTAATGAAGCTATAAAGGAGTTATGGCGCATTACAGTAGCATTTTTCAAAACTGAACATTTCGTCAGAAGTTATTTAATACGTTCAACAAGATCTCTTCGATACAATTCTAATGATAGTATGAGTAGTTCTCAAATCTTATTTTGCTTAAGTGCAAAATTAAACGGGATAGTTCTCTTTGAAAAATTTAAAATATTTTTATATCGATAAATTAAATCGTTTATTTCAAAAACCACTTCGGCAACAAAGAACAAAATTTGAGTCACTGGGCGCTTGCTGCTTTCTAAAGGTAAAATACATCGTTTAATGCAAAAATAAAGAAAATTTTGCCCCCATGTGATGGAGAAGCAAAGTCGACAAATCTTTGCTTAGTGCAGAAAGAAGTCAAGTGACAGCGCTTACCTGGTCCCTGGTATGCTGGTTAGCAAGTAGAGGAAAAAGCTAAGCCTAGCCTAGAAAGTGTAATGCTAATTGCTCAAAGCAAATTAATCGTCAAACATTAGATGAAACTTGGGATTATTTTTATTCCCTTGAAAATAAAAACTGTCAGGACACATTTATACAAACATTGATTACAGTTACTGAAGCCAAACGTAGAAGTAAACAAGTAAGAAATTATAGTCGGTCTAGACCGACTATACAATACCCTATACCATGGTTTAGAGACCCTATCTGTTCGGTCCAACAAATTCGATATAGAAAATAAGCATAAAACAAATTTGAGTGGCATTATTACCAATTTTTTTTGGCTGCAGATATGAAAAATTTCATATGGGATGCTACTTTCATATGGGGACTAGATCGAAACATGGACCGATCCTGACCACATTTGAAAAGTCAATTTGAAAAAACATATACAAACCACACTTGAGAAAACCCTGTGCAATATTATTGTTTTTTGATAGATTTGAAGGAAGATTGGGAAGCAGCTCTACATGGGACCTATGACTAAGAGTTGTCCCATTGGGATTATTTTTGGAGTACTGATTAATGGATATAATAAATACAGGCAAACCCAATTTGACTGAGATCTATATGATAATTTGGATCTTATGGAAATTCATGTCGATTTCATAGGGATCATTTTTATGGTGACTAGGTCTGAACATTAAGGTGCGCCTTATTTTTCAACTTGCGAAATTGCACAGTAACTCCCCCTGGAAATGTTCTCGTAAGTGAATAAATAGAGTGTGCAAAAAATAAGTTCGATCGGATATCGGGAAGGCGTGGCTCATCCGCCCTAAAGTTTTTAAAATCCAAAAAATTCATATAAAATTTGCTCAAATGTTAATTATGGGGTAAGCCTATGCCACAAACTGAACTATTTTAAGGCGAAACTAGTGTTCTGAATCCGAATATGTAAATTAAATTATCTTAACAAATCTGCTTTTTTAATTTAGCCATTTTTTCATGCTAAAATGCATTTTTGATGATATTTAATAGAAATAAAATTGCTTTTGAAAAAGTAACTACTCAAACCAATTTTTTTATTAAAAACAATATAAACCATTTTTTATGGAAAATAAATTGTCAATAAGTTAAAAAAAAGTGTATTAAAAACTAAAACGTTAACAATCAAAGTCTGGCAACTCTATTACGTGAACAAATTTTTCGAAAAAATTACAATTAAAACCATTTTTTTTAAACAACACAAACTTTTTACTACATAGAACGGGAAATCCCCAAATAAGAATGAAATCTTTTTGATTATATAACATCCATTGTTAGTTATTACACAGGTTAGTTATTATATTTGCGGATGTGTCTAGACTAGTCAGTGAATATTAAAGTGAAAAATTGAAACAAATATCAGAATAAATTTAAAATTTGTAATAATATAGTGAATATAAAAAGGTTAAAAGAAAATATGAATACAAGATTACAAGAAAAGTTATTTCTTCTTGATTATGATGTAAGCCAAATTATCGGTGCTAAATTACCATCCAATGCGCAAGTTTTGCGTGTATTATTATACAATATGCGCAAAGTAAAACTAGAACTGCGACCAAGTGCTTCCCTTGTCGTAAAACAAATAGATATGTTATGGAATAAAGCACGAATTCCAACTAGCGCTGTTGACAAATGCGTTTTAAAAGTTGAGAGTTTATACCTTCAATGGAAGAAGTTACAGAAAAATTGCAAGCATCGAACATTATTGCAGGAAAAACGTGAGAGAGATTTCTCAGAAAAGTTTGATGATTTGTTTGATATCGGTCATTCCAATGCCCCAGATATGGTGAATATAGAAGAACGCAAGTTATTTTTGATAAATCAAAGAAAAAATGGAAGACCTGGTTCAATGATAGCTAGTGACTGTTTCTTAGCAAAAATAGAAGAAAGAAGAGCCCTTCGACAAGAAAAGAAACAGCGTTTTTGTGAGAAATACGAAGCCGGTTTGAAATTTATGTAAAAGAATTATAATGGGTTATGAGTATCCCAGCATAACTTTGGCAAACAAGCCATAACTTATATCATTTCTAGTAATGATATATCATTACCAATAATCACCTCCACGTGTTAAAGTAATTAGTTAAGTAAATATTTAAAAATAAGTAGTTACAACTTTCAATTTCTATATCGTTACAAGTTTCGCTGGGATATTACAAAGATTTTAACAGATATTTTTCTTAAAATTTGATGTAAAATAATAATTATACAGAAAATTGTTGAACTGAGGTATTTTCTAAAAAAATTTCAGAAGAGTTCAAAAATTTGGACCCCGAATCAAGTGATGAGGAAGTCTTCGAACATCTTGATCTAGATAGAATTGAAAATCCCAAAGATGAACCAGGACCAAGCAGTTTAACAAAAAAGCGAGGTCGTCATAATTTTATTACACCAAAACTTGTATCAGTATTAGATAAATGTAATATAAGTGATCGCGACGCATTCCGAATCCTTATAGTAACTGCTCAAGCTTTGAAGCACGATGTAAACGATTTTGTAATAAACGCAACTTCAATACGCCGATGTCGTACATAATTTCGATATGAAACAGGTAAACAAATTCTAGATGCATTTAAAAACACAGAAATTCCAGCAATAACTGTTCATTGGGATGGTAAAATTTTTCCATCGTTGATGAGTAAAGAACACGTTGATCGTCTGCCTGTAGTTATATATTTTAATGGAACTGAGCAGTTACTTGGGATTCTGTAATTTACTAAAAGAATGGGATCTAGAAGAAAAGATAGAAGCTCTTTGCTGCGATACCACAGCATCCAACTTCGGACGAATAAAAGGCGCATGCGTACTTTTAGAGCAAAGATTAGATAAAGATCTCATATATTTTCCGTGCCGTCATCACATATTCGAAATACTTTTACGGAGCGTTTTTCATGAAAAAATGCAAAAGTCTTTTCGCCCAGGTGTTACACTATTTCATAGATTTAGAAATGGCTGGATTAAATTAAAAAAAAATAATTTTAATTCTGGAATTGAAGATCAGCACGTAAAATATATACTTGGCAATACAACAGAGCTAATTGCATTAAATAATCTAAAAGAAAAGCAACCACGAGATGACTACATCGAACTTCTTCAATTGGCTATAGTTCTTCTTGGAGGGGTAGTTCCAAAGTTCACTTTTAAAATGCCAGGAGCCTTTCACCATGCCCGGTGGATGTCCAAGGCAGTGTATAGTTTAAAAATATTTTTATTTCGGGAAGAGTTTATTCTGACTGACTCTGAGAAGAATGGTATTAGAGACATATGTATTTTTATAGTAAAAATATATATAAAAGCTTGGCTAAAAGCCCCTGCTGCTGCTGAAGCTCATAATCAAGATTTGACTTTATTAAAAAACTTTAATGATTATAGTTTAATTGATGAAAATCTAAGTCGAGAATTACTGCGGAAATTCTGCAATCATTTCTGGTATTTATCACAGAATCTGCAGCGCTGGCTTTTTTCGATGATCAAATTTCTTATAAAAGAAAAAACTTATGGTAGCTGCTTTAAATCAACCTAGTGAAAGTGACAAGAAAAAATTTACAATTCTTTCCCATCACATAAGCCAGTCCATCGATAAAAATATTGAAGATTTTTTCTCGCAACAAAGTTTAAATTTTTTTAAAAGATTTTCTATTCCAACAGATTTTCTTAAGAAAGAACCAGAAGAATGGAAGAATGACACCTGTTACAATATTGGTTTGGGTATAGTAAGCAAATTGAAAGTTGTTAATGACACTACAGAACGGGCAGTCAAACTGATAGAATACTTTAATCAAGTATTGTCACGAGACGAAGAAGAGAAGCAACTAATAATGGAAATTGTTGCAGATTATAGAAAAAAAATATTCTAATACAACCAAATCAACACTATTAAATTAATATGTAAATCTTAAATAAAATAAAGTGCAAAAATGATTAATTATGAAAATTTTATTTAAATATGTGTTAATATTTAAAAATAAAAAAATACATTTAAAAATGTCTGAGTTCAACATAATTAAAAACAAGTAAGAAAATTATAGTCGGTACAGACCGACTATACGATACCCTATACCATGCGTTTAGAGACCCTATCTCTCAGGCCCAACTAACTGGATATAGAAAATAAGCATAAACCAAATTTGAGTGAGATTTTTATTAATTTTTCGGCTGCAGATATGAAAAAGTTCATATCGGATGCTATATCTATATGGGGACTAGGCCCAAAAATGGACCGATACTGACAATGTTTGGTAAAGTCTCTTGTATGTTGCAAAAATATATACAAACAAAATTTGAGAAGAATCAGTGCATTATTATTGTTTTTTTATAGATTTAAGTGAAAATCGGGAAGCAGCTCTATATGGGGCTTAAGACTAACAGTTGTCCAATAGGGATCATTTTTAGACTACTGATTAATGGATGCAGTATATACATACAAACCCAATTTGACTAAGATTTGTGTGATAATTGGATCTTATGGCAATATATGTTGATTTCATAGGAGTTATTTGTATGGGGGCTAGGTCTGAACATGAACCGATTCTCACCAATTTCAACAGCGTTCATCCCATGGCCGATAAAAGATTAAATACCAAATTTCATCAAAATATATTCATATTTGCGACCTGCAGTTTGATTAAAACTTTACATGGACACACAGACGGACGGACGGACGGACGGATTAAAGATGGGTGTAGGTCAAATATTTTTGATTGTTACAAACAGCAGCACAGTCATTATACACAAAGCACATAGTGGTATAGGGTATAAATATAATAAATATAAGGTGTTCTTAAAAAAAAATATATTTTTTTTCAACTTTATTAGTTTTCTATAAAATTATAATGTCTACATTGGGAGGTTTTACTGTAGTATAAGTTTTTATGTTGAATTACTAATTGTGAAAACATTGGATTATTTAAAATATTTTCCTAAAGCAGAATGGTTATATCTCTTTCAGATTTGCTTTCTTTTCCCAGGTTTAAAAAACATACATATTTTCCAAGAAAAAATATAACAACTTAAAAAGTTGATGTGTTATTTTTATTTTGCTGACAGATTCATATTTATCACCAAATAGTACATTATGATCCACTTAAAAATATATTATCTTGCTGCACAGACTAAAAAAATTAACATTTGTGTGTATTTTTTTTAGAAATTTTACGTATTTTACCAACTTTAGGGCGGATGAGCCACGCCTTCGCGTTATCCGATCGCACTAATTTTTCGCACACTATATTTTTTCACTAAGGAGAGTATTTCTAGGGGTAGTTACGATCCAAGTGTCTCCTGCTTTACCTACACAGCTCGCACATCTTTCAGAAAAGATGAGTAAAAAACAAAATATATTATGGTTTATTTTACACTGTGTAATACTAGGCACTAATTTAAATTTTTTTTCGTGAATGTTATAAATTCCAATAGATGTGAAAAAAAAAAACAAAAGGCTTACAAGCTCTAAAATTCCATATGTTCGGTCACGAAGAATTTTATGACATTAATTTTCAATAACCCACAATGGATGCAGAATGCACTGCAGAGCGAGTGTATGAGAACAAATAGTCGTTCCAGAAAAATATGTATATGTATTAAACTTTCTGATATGTCAATTGTTTATTTCTTTCTTGAAGACCCCAATAAAATTTGATTATTTTGTAAGACACTTGTTGGTTATTTGGTTCAGAAACCAGTGAAGTGCAAACTTTATATTACATTTTACATACGTGTTTATATGGATTAGAGATTTTTATGTTTGACAAACACTTACGCAAATGGATAGCTCTCAGAGGAAAAAATATAAATTTTCCAAAAAAATTAAGTTCCTAGGAAGTTTCCTCAAAATTTATAATATGTTGCTCAACTGGTTTTTGAGATACACGATTCAATTGAACAATAATCAGACAGGGTGGTCCTTGTGTTTGCATTTTGAGCTACTAGGTATTTTCAGAATAGCAACAGGTCTCTAATTGGGCTACGGAACGCTTGGAATAAGGTGAGCCTTTTACCAAAAATCATCTTTCATCTCGGTGGTTACGTCAACAAGCAGAATTGTCGCATCTGGTACACAGAATATTCAGATACGACTAATGAGTTGTTTAGTGTATCTTCGAAGATGCGGAATGCGAATGCGCTACGGTGAACTTTGAGCGCTACTGTGCAATTATAATTTAATATTTGTTCGCCATTTCTGAAGATATGGATCCAGAAAATATTTGGTTTCAACAGGATGGCGCACCGTGAAACATTCAATATTTTGCGAGGAAAGTTTAAAAATTGAGTTATTAGCCGTTTTGGCGATGTGCATTAATCACCGCGCCACTATGATTTGACCCCATTGGAAAATTATTTGAGCTGTTAGGGATGAGAGTTATGTTAGTCACCCGGTGTCGAGATAGGCATCAAGAAAAGAAATTAATACAGACATCGGTAAAATACAGCTCCATACTATCGAAAATGTACTTAAAAATGGGTCGATTTTATGGGCTACTGCAAGGCCAGACGGATATGTTATATGCATGACATAGTACTCCGTAACTAACCAGAAGGACTGTACTTTAAAAAAATGCAAAATCAAAACGGAAAGCTTATGCGGCCGGCCCTGTATATAAGTTTAAGTTCCCATATTTTGCGTGCGTATTAATCCTTCCAGAGCTTTATGAAGGCTTCTAGTGCAATGGAAAGTTTATATTTTGCACGATTTGAATTTTGGGCAGGGAGAATAAAGTGGGCGTGGTTTAGTTTACTTTTAAACCCCCTGATACCGTATCCAGATATCCGTCTGAATGCAGCAATGGAGTATAAGTGCGTCTAAAATTTTCCATTTTTCCATTTACAGCAAAAGCAATTTTGATATCATTAGTATGTCCAAAAACATGCACCAAAATCAGGAAGTTGATAATATGAAGCACTACAATCTCTACAAATTTCTTAAAAAATTATTTTACCGCCTAATCTTTGTTATTATTGGGTTATAAAGGGTAAACAATTAATTTAAATTAAGTTTCACAAAAAGTAATAATTTAATAACAACCAATAACAGCAATTCAGTTAAACAATTCTAGCTAACATTTTTAAAATTATTGCAATTATTTACCACAACAGCATTTTGGTATTCTGTTATTGTCAAAATATACTGATGCTAACTACGAGTATTATTTGTGTGATGTTCACACATTCTGAACCTAAAAGTCTCGATTTTTTTTAGCGCCTTCTTAAATTATCGAAGTTTAGTTTTCTGTTAACGATTTTACTTAAAATTGAAAACCTATAAGTTATTAAAGAATGCAAATAGTGTTAATGTCATCTTTTTCATTGATGATTTGGCAACTTTTTCAGTTCATAAAATTTTGGAAAAATTATATTATTTTCACTATTTTAATTTAAGTTTAAATTTTGTTTTCTGTTCACACGTTTAAGATAAGTTTGACCAGAATATTACGCCAAATGATACATGTTTTCATAGTTTGATAAATTTTGACGTCATGTTTTCAATTCTGAAAAATATGGGGGAACTTAATAAATCATCTGAATTTTTTTAAATATGAAATATTTAAGTGTACGTACTTGTTCAACAACAGTTCTGGGAGGTAAGGCTAGTCCAGTAAAATCTTCAGAAGGTTTGGAGTTCTCAGGGAAAGTTTTTTAACCCTTCTGCACTGCTTGGGTCAATTTACCCAATTTTGGTTTTCAAACGCAAAATTTTTCCTTTTAATTATAAGATACTAGCTGGACCCGGCAAACGTTGTTTTCCCCTCAATGAATTTTTATTTTAGTTAGAATCTGTATATACCTATATAAAATGTGTGACGAAGATCTCCAGATAATAAAATGAGAGCTTCACCAAAAAATCTTTCATTGCCTTTCAAATCTTTTATCAAATCAAATCACAATGTTTGTGAGCCATGGTACATTCATCCCAAATACAAATACAGCATTTTTGCAGAACTTTTGCCATACCGGAATGTTTTTTGATATTACAGACGGCATTCTCATTTTTTTGTACGTTTAACGGTGATTTGAGTGCTGAATGAGCTGTGCGGCCACCATGCAATAATGTAGCGGCTTTTTCCTTCTTTTTCGTTAGAATATTTATATATAAAAACGTTTGTGAGTTTATTTATTAAAATTTATATAAATTTGACAACTCATTATTTTTCGAACGACAGCGCCATCTACCGGGTCCAATAAAAAAATGTTTCTAACATACATATATGTACATTCTTAGTTTCATTAAAATCACACCATAAATAAGAATATTCGAAATAACTTTACCCAGCGCCACCTATCGGGTCCATTTATACATACAAAAATTTCTTATGATGAAACATACGTTCATTCTGAATTGCAGTCAAATCGCGCTGAAAGTAAAAATTTTTGTTTTTAACTTGACCCCAACGCCAGCTAGAGGGTTAAAACTAAAAAAAAAACACAGAAGAGCTCGAACCGAACCTATGCTGGAAATCCTACCTCGACAGCTCTTATGGTTCCGGAGATCATTCGTTACAATCAAATGCATCAACGTTTTTATATATACGCAACGCCCCTTTGCCCACTAACAACTTTATATAGCTAAGGTCTTATTATTTCGCAAAAATATCCTTTTGTGAAAATTTCATGACGATCCTTCCAGTAGTTTAGAAGATATTACGATTTTTTATTTTTCTAAAAAGGGGCGTGGTCCCGCCCACTTTTCTTCTTGTATGTATTTATATTCATGCTAATACCATATGTACCAAATATGACTGCTGTAGGTAAAAAAATTCCCGTGATATGACTTTTTCAAATTTTGGGTTATATGGGCGTGGCACCGCCCCTTTGTCCAATCAAAAATTTATATAGCATATTATTCCTTCCAGAGTCACAGTAACACGCTCTGAAAATTTCAGGAAGATCGGTTCTTTGGTTTGGCCTCCTATATAGCACAAACAAACACACATTCATTTTTATATATATAGATAGATTGAAAGCAGATTAATTATAATTTAAGGTAAAATGGGGCGAAGAAGGGGGACTTGGAAATAAAAAAATGTATGGCTACCTTACCTGTAGATTAAAAGTGTATAAAACTTTAGATAAATACATATTACAAAAAAATTATTTTGTATAGCAAACATTGTTAGTGGTATAAGTAAAAAAAAGGGGGCGGTGAAATGGGCGTGGTTCATAGTTATATGGCGACGTTAACAGTATTAAGAGCAATATACTACCAAATAAAAAAATCCGTTGGAAGGAACAAATTTGTACAGAGAAAAAAAAGTTTAAAACTTTCAAACAAAATTTGGCGTGAAAAGGGGCGTGAAAGGGGGCGTGGCGTAAGAAATGTTTATTTCTACCTCGCCTGGAGTATAATGTGTATACAATTTGAAGTAAATCTCTTAAAAACTATATGGGAGCAATTACATAATTTTAAAAAAAGTGGGCGTAAAATTGGGCGTGGTCAAAAAAAAAGTAGCCTCTTAATCATGCCAGAGTCCCAGTTAAATGCTGTGAAAATTTCAGGAAGATCGGTCCAGAGGTTTGGTCTCCTATAAGGTACACACAAACAAACAAACAAACAAATAAACAAACACACATTCAATTTTATATATATAGATGAACGTGAAACTTTGATTTATCCATTACAGGGATGAAGATTATACTTTAAAAAAAAATAATAAAGTTTAAATTTTTTCTCCCCCCTCCACATTTCAAAACACGATTTACACACATTTAACATCCTTTTGATCAATATGACCCAACAAGCTATATTGCAAGTTTAATTCCACTTTACCATTTTTTTTTCCTATATTATATAAAAGAATTGAGTTCATCTTCAATCAGAATCATCGATCAATCACTTTTTCAGTGAAATTATCAATCAAAGCGCGTTCATTGAGTATTTTTTCATTTAAAATTTGTGGGTAGGATTTGGAGAATCCCGCAAAGGTATCTCTTGGAATTTGTTTTATAATGATATGGTAACGCATTGATACTTGAACTTTGTACACAAAAGAGTTCATTCAAATTGCAATCGGTGACTCCCCGTTTCGTATATAAAAAAATATTTCGCTATGATGATGCTACATCTTTTGTCTCATTACAATATTTTCTTTCGTGTACACATATATTTTTTTTTTTTTGTTTGTAATTCATCATAGTTGAGTATTTTTACGTAATGGCACAAAGAAGAAAAGTAAGAATTGTAAAACAAAATTAGAAATATATAGAACAAGCGTTCCATAATGAAATTGCTTCACATTCATAGTTGCAACAAATAATGAATGACGAAGATGATGACATTTTGGATGATAGTGATGAAGACGAAATTTTTTCACCCGACAGCGACGCAGAAGACGAATCATATTCATCATCAAATAATAGCGTTGAAAGCGTGGAGGTGGAAGATGCAGTCAAAATAGATCGCTTCAGTTACTTATTATCTAAGGACAAAAGTATAGTTGGGAAGGAACAGCCACCACTCGAACAGCCAGGTTACCAAAAAATTAAATTTTATTCAATAAGCCTGGACCTACCAAAAGAGCTACATCTATGGTTACAGATATAAAGTCTTCGTTCGATTTGTTTATATCACCGAATATAAAAAATATTATGATTCAAATAACAAATCAAAAAGGTGTAGAATTATCTATATATATAAAATTCATTTTCTGTTTGTTTGTTTGTTTGTTTGTTTGTTTGTTTGTTTGACCGCTATACAAATTTTTATTTTTCAACGGATTTTCCTGAAATTTTGTACACACGATCTCTATACCCCAGGAAAGGTCGCCATATACTTTTTACCAGCCACGCCTACTTCTACGCCCACTTTTTATGTAAAATTCATTTTCTGTTTTATTCATATTTGTTCACTATACAAATTTTTATTTGTTAACAGATTTCTCTGAAATTCGGTACTCACGATCCCTGTACTCCAGCTAAGGTCACCATATACTTTTTATCGACCACGCCTACTTTTACGCCCACTTTTTATATACAATTCATTTTCTGCTTTTTGGTATATTTGTTCGCTATACAAATTATTATTTTTCAACAGATTTCTCTGAATTTTGCTACACACGATCTCCATACTCCAGGAAAGGTCGCCATATGGTTCTTATCGGCCACGCCTACTTCTGCGCCCACTTTTTCTATACAATTCGTTTTCTGTTTTTTGGTATATTTGTTCGCTACACAAATTTTTATTTTTCGACGGAATTCTCTGAAATTTGGTACACACGATCTCTGTACTCCAGGAAAGGTCGCCATATGCTCCGTACCGGCCACTCCTACTTTAATGCCCACTTTTTGTACACAATTCATTTTGTTTTTTGGTATATTTGTTCGCTATACAAATTTTTATTTTTCAACCGATTTCTTTGAAATTTTCTACACACGATCCCAGCACTCCAGAGAGATAGCCATATGATTCTTGCCGGTCACGCCTACTTCTACGCCCACTTTTTATACAAAATTAATTTTCTGTTTTTGGTACATTTGTTCACTATAAAAATTTTTATTTTTCGAGGGATGTCTAAAATTTGGTCACACGACCTCTATACTACAGGGAAGATCACCAGACCCTTCTTACAAGCCACTTCTATGTATATAAAACTTATTTTTTTCCTTTTATTTGTTTCTTTATTTGATTGCTATACAAACTTTTATTTTTCAATGGCTTTCTCCGAAAAATAGTACATATTCCAAGGAAGGCCGCCATATGAATTTTACCGACCACGCTTACTTTTACGCCCAATTTTCATATAAAATTCACATTTTGTTGTGTGGTATATTTCTTCCCTATACAAATTTGTACTTTTCAACGGATTTCTCTGAAATTTGGTTTACACGGAAATAACTACACGGTGAACAAATTCACCAAACTTAAAAAAAGGCACCCAAAAGAAATGAACAAATTCCCCATTTTTTTTTTTAATCGAAAGAAAAAATTAACTTATCCCCAAATTCATTCTTAAATTTTTACATATTTTTATTTAATGAATTTTGTTAAATATTTATTTTAGTAAACATTTGCATACTGCTCTCAATATATGTCCTACAATAAATGCATTTAAAATGAGTTTTGTTTTCAATAGCACGGGGAATATAGCTTAGCTGGAATATCGGAATGATCTGAAAAATATATTTTGACAATTAAAATAAGTTGGCAACAGCTGCGCGGCAGCACAGGTGTGGTTGCCAAATGCGCGGAAGCGGCGCGCGGCGCGCGACCGCGGACTCGAACTCGGACGCGACGGATGCGGACGTGACGCGCTCTCGGAACACAGCTCAGCTAAAATATCGCAATGCTCTAAAAAATATGTTTTAGGAATTAAAATAAGTTAACGAAAACTAAGCGGCAGCACGGGTAGTAGTTGCGAGGAAGCGGCGCGCAGTGCGCTACCGCGGACTCGTATGCGACGGATGCGGACGCGACGCACTCTCGGAACACAGCCCAGCTAAAATATCGTAATGCTCCAAAAAATATGTTTTAGGAATTAAAATAAGGTAACGAGAACTAAGCGGCAGAACGGGTAGTAGCTGCGAGGAAGCGGCGCGAGGCGCGCGGACGCGGACGCGACGCGCTCGCGGAACACATCTCAGCAAAAATATCGCAATGATCTGAAAAATATATTTTGGCGATTAAAATAAGTTGACAACAACTGCGCGGCAGCACGGGTCTGGCTGCCAAACGCGCGGAATCGGCGGTCGCGGAACACAGCTAAGTGAAATGTCGTATGATAAATTTTATCTACGTATGTGAAATAATTACCTGTTGATCAAAATAGGACACACATATACTATAAGCAGTTGCTTAAAGAAACCTTGCGACACAATATTAAACGTCGCATTAGTATTTCATTTCTGAAACTTGAATTTGATTTCTCTGCTCAATGGTGATCACTTATTGAATGAAGTAATTCAATTTTTAAAAGTTCTGATTCCTTTAATTTGCAAACGATTCCGTTATATTTGATGTTTATAAATTAACTTAAAAAATACTTAAAGCGGTTTCGCAACTTATTTTTGAAGCATTTTTGCTTCAGCATCTTAAAAAACTTCTAAATTAAAAAATCAAAAAATTTTGAATTGAAATAAAAAATTAATGTACTGTCCATACAAATTTTTAAGTACTCAGCGCTTGGTATCCCGGGCAAGACCGGGTAAAAACAGCTAGTATGGAAATAATTGGCAAAACATTGACATGAGAGAGCTTGATGGATATCTTAGATTACAAATAACGCAGTAAAATATAAATCTCATGGAAAAAACAACAATGAGTCTCAAGCGATTTGCGAGCATATTAAAGTGCCTACGGTTTGACAGCTCTGGAAATTGAGAAGAAAGAAGACTTCGTGACAAACTAGCACCGATGAGAAACGTTTGGGACAAGTGCAGTAAACAGCTCAAAGTTTTTTACAATCCACATGAAAATGTTACTGTGGATGAACAGTTGGTTCCATTTCGAGGTCGGTGCAGTTTTAGGTAATATATTCCATCAAAGCCCGCCAGATATGGCATACAAATTTGGACATTTTCCGATTCCACAGCTAAATATGCCTGGAATATGAAAGTGTACACAGGCAAAGCAAGAAAAACACAGCCAGAAAAAAATCAATGTGAGACTTTTGTACATCGTATAACACTTGTTATATTTCTATATTTTTAATTTAGGTGAGGAGTGGTGCTAACATTATCAGACCCTCTCCCAAAGGAAGCAGAATTACATGTGATAATTTTTTTACTACAAATAATCTTGCCATTCAACTACTTTGTGAGAGTATTGCATTAGTTGGTACTGTCCGTAAAAATAAAACTTTTTTCCATCAAATATTCTGGATATGAAAAAAAGCCCAAATGATATAACTATAGTATCCTATGTTCCAAAAAAAAAAAAATAAATACGATCTCCTCTTAAGTTCGCTTCATCATTCAGCCAATGTAAGAGATGATGAAAACAAAAACCTGAAATAACACATCATTGCCACCAAACGAAAGCTAGAGTTGATGCGCTTGACTAACTAGATGCTAATTACACATGTATGCGCATGACTAGGCGATGGCCTATTGGACTAATATCATATGAACTAATATGAATCCTCTCTGGAATTTCAATAAAAACTTCAGTTGCACAATTTATCTAGCAGAACTTGCAGATCAGCTAATAAATGATCATATTTTGCGAAGAAAGGTTTTGCCACATGGACCATCAACAAGAAATTTTTTAAAAACATTCAAGAATAAAATTATCTCACAGGTGTTCCGCAATGTTCTAAACAAAATAGTACAAATAAACCATTGTCCAGTAATTTACCAAATAAACGACAGGGGTGTTTGTTTTGTCATCATGGAAGGAATTCAAATAAGTATTAAACTAAATGTGATTCTTGTAAAAAATTTATTTGCAAGTGGTCACATTGTGTATAAATTGTCACGCAAATTCTTAAATTTTTAAACATTAGTATTAAAAATATAATTAAAATTGTATTATTTTTCAAAAAAAAAAAAGGCTGAATTTCAAATTTAATTTTATTTCTTATATGTATATATTTTTTTAATAATTGCTCAGGAAGGGCTTATTTATTTTAATTTTCATTATTTTTTATTATACTAAATACAAAACAAATAAATTTCCTGTATTATATAGAAAATGCAGAAGGGTTAATGAATTTTTGCATATATAGGTCTGTAGTTATTGCAATCGGTTTTTGTAATAATTGTTCTTTGCATAAAATAGTTTTTTATTTAAAATGTTGCTAAATTTTTATATTCATATTCATATTCTTTATTTTTCCGATTATTAAGCCATTTGCTACATAGTTTATCCCGAACTTGGCACCATTTCACTAAATCTTCACTCATCCAAGTATTTGTTATTCTTGGTTTGCGATTTAGTTTGCGATATTAATTTTAGCCATTTTAATAATATATATGAAGATTATTAAAAGTATTACATATTTCGTTAAATAGTTGATTTGCACTTAGGTTCTGATTTACTAACCCATTCCAACTAAATTCTTTAATATTAGAGTTAACTTTGGCTCTATCTATTTGAGCACCTTGAAAATCTATGTTTTCTCCACCCTGGTTTTCTTGTTCTTTTTCTTCGTTAATACAATAAAAGAGCGAATAGTGGTCAGAGATTGTAGTTCTCGCTATTGCAGCATGAGTTTTTGTGGTTGTTTTCTTATTTCTAACATGCACATGATCATTCCAAGTGCTAGTGTTTTATTAAAATGTTCTCTTGTGTACAACGCATTGCAGTCCATTAAGTGGCTGATACACGATATCAAACTGCCGTTAATATATTTCATTGTGTGCGTGTTTTGGTTACACGTACACGTTGTATGTGAGTTTGATGAAAATCAAAATCGTTTTGATTTTCGTCAAAATATTGATGCGGTTTGATGTCGTCTATCAGCAAAAGTCGTCAATATTCATTTTGTGTTGCCTGGCGTGGCGTGAACTTCGCACGGAAAAATGGAGAAGCAGAATTTTAATTTATAACTGCTGGAAGTGTATCGTTCTTTACCGGCGTTGTGGGATACAAAATGTAAGGAATATGCTAACAAATATGTGAAAAATGAGCAATACGATTTGTTTTTTTTTTTGCTATTGCTAAGGCAATAGCAATATATCATTTTTTTTTATTATTCATTATTTTTTCTCTTTCTTCCGCGTGTTGACACTTCGAAGACCGATAAAAATTAATATTGACGAGAGAGTTTGACAGCGTCTATCACCTCCATCAAACCAAAACACGCACACAATCAAATATATTGACGACAGTTTGATGTCGTGTATCAGCCACTTTAGACGACATCATTTCTATGTACCTTGTTGTTGTGATATTTTGTTTTGTTATATCAATATTCATGTCCCCAATGACAATAACATCATGCTTAATTTTAATATTGCTGAATTTTTTATCGAGTTTTATTATGAACGCATTTACGTTGCTGCTTGGTGGACGATATATTGTTGAAATTGTAGTGGTTTTGTTGTTTTCACTTACTTCAATAAGTACGTTTTCAAAATAAATTGTGTTGAATGAGATGTTTATGTGTATAATATGCTCTCTAATATTGACCACCCCTTGCCTTCTCTGTTTAGAAAACAAGACTTAAAGCCTTTAATATTAAAAAGATGATTTTCATCGTTTGTAATGTTGGTTTGTACAAGTAGTATAAAGTTAACTTTGTTTATTATGTTATGCAAACTCGCTAGGAACGGTGTAGAATTTAATCGGAGTGAACAAATGTTCATCTAAATGGTTGAACTGGGATAACTTAAGAAGTCTTTATTAATTTGATAAAAATTATCTATAATTTGTGGTTGGTTGTAATTCATTTTTATTTAAGATTTTACAAATTTTTAATAGAAGAATTTTATTATTGGTAATATTTATTATTTAAATTGTAGAAGTTATTTACTCAATATCGGCTGCATTGTGAACGATGATTGGGTTTGAGTTTTCTTTTTTTTTGTCACGTCTAATACCATGTCGCACCCGCACAAATTTCCAATCGGACTCTTTTGCTTTAGTTTTAACTAACCAAAGCAATTTGTGGTTGTGTGCCTTAAGTTGGTCGTTAATGTAGATGTAGTTGATTTTTTTATTGTTGTGGTTACTATCATCAATGTTGTTACTATTGTTATTGTTGTTGTTTTTGTTACCATCATCATTGTTTATAATTATTGATTCTACTCTATGTCGACTAATTTTGCTTAGTAGCTCTCTTTTTTTGTTCAAAGGGGTAAGTTCAACAATCACTCTGTTTTTTTTAAGTAGTACGAGTTGCTTATATCGGTTTCGTTAATTTCTACATTGACCGAAGCTGCAATTTTTTTCACAGCATCATTAGGACTTATGTTTTGATTTGTAATATTCTTAATTTCAATGTTTTTGTTTATGAGTTGTTGTTCTAAGCTGTTGATTCGATTATTCATTTCTTGCATTTGTTTTGCCTTCTCATCATTTCTCTCACAAAGTTCACTGATCTGAGTAGATAGGCTTGCAAGGGTGTTTTTAATTGTATCAAAGGCTGTTTGAATATTTGTGTTAAGTTGAGTATTGTTGTGGTTCATGTTAATTGCTAGTTGCTGCATAGTAGTTTTTATATCAGTAATATCAGTTTTCATAGACGTTACATCGATTTTTAGTGCATGAATATCTGTGGCTTACTTCACTAAACTATAACTCTACAAGTTTACAAGTTACAATCGCAAGTCTAATTCTTACAAGTGCTGATGAATTGTATCTCATTAAAATTTTCACAACACTTGTGAAAATTGACCATGTTGGGTAAAGTCTCTTGTATTTTGCAAAAATATATACAAACAAAATTTGAGAAGAATCAGTGCAATATTTTTGTTTTTTGATAGATTTAAGTGAAGATCGGGAAGCAGCTCTATATGGGGCCTATGACTAAGAGTTGTCCAATAGGGATCATTTTTGGGCTACTAATTAATGGATGTAATATGTACATACAAACCCAATTTGACTAAGATTTGTATGATAATTTGGATCTTATGGTAATATATGTTGATTTCATAGGGGTCATTTGTATGGGGGCTAGGTCTGAACATAGACCGATTCTCATTCAGCAAAATATATTCATATTTGCGACCTGCAGTTTGATTACAAGCTTTACATGGACAAACAGACGGACGGACGGACGGACGGACATCGTTAAATCGAATCAGATAGTGATTCTGATTCGATCGGTATAATTAAAGATGGGTGTAGGTCAAATATTTTTGGTTGTTACAAACAGCAGCACAAAGTCATTATACCCAAACCACATAGTGGTATAGGGTATAAAAAAAACACGGTTGTTAGTGGTACGATTTTATTGTATTTTCACACTAAATTGTAGGACATTTTTTGCAAATTTATTTGATTATTTTTCTATATTTTTGAAACACTTGAGCACTTTAATTTTCGCTTTTATTGGAGCACAATTCAAAAACACGACCGTTCACAAAAGGAATGGCGTTATTTGAAAGTCGTTTGTATTTTGTTGGTTTGGTTTCACGTACTAGAGTCCAGCAATAGTCTCCCAGCATGCTTTTGTCCAAAAATCTTTAATAATTTCTTTCCATTTTCATTAAATCTTGGTGAGCATGATCCCCTTGTTCGTCGCTCAGGGCACCTAGGATTTGTGGAAAAAAATGTAAATGCGAATGAAGAAAAATCATTTTAATTCGTGATAATTTTACAATAATTCAGCAACAACTTGTCTGTAGTTTTCACTCTTATTATTTCCAAGAAACCTGTCCACGATGCTCTTGAAAGATTTACAGGCTGCATATTCTATCTCCAAAAAACATTGTGAAAAATTGTCACCATTCAATAGGTTCCTGATCTGAGGGCCAACAAATATGCTTTCTTTGATTTGACCAAATGAAATTTAGGAAAAACCGCTAACAAATATTTAAATGCAGCAAGATCTTTGTCCAGAGACTTGACAAAGTTTTTAAGAAGACCCAATTTTGTATGCAGCGCGGAATAAGAACGTCATTTGGATCAATTAATGGTTTATTTGAAATGTCTTGTTTTCCTGGTGAATACTAAGTTATTTTTGCCCACTCTGTTCTGACGTAATGATGACATGTAGCGCTACTATCCCATAGACAAAGGAAACAACAATATTTTGTGAAACCTCCTTGCATATCAGTCAACAAACCAATGACCTAAACCAGATTAATTTACAGTTATTTACGATGGTCTATACTATATATAAAAATAAATTTAAATCACACACCTTAAGGACACCATAGATCTTCCATTTATGATCGTTGTATTTAAGTAAAGTCAAAATTTCAGTTATTGATTCGTAATTATACCCTATACTAGAGATGGGCATGGGCCTCACTTATGAGGCCCAGCCCAGCACAAGCACGAAATTCATTTTTAAAAAAAGGGCCGAGCCCGCACGATCATTTTTTGAAAAGGCCCAGCCCAGCCCAACAGGAAACTAATATATGAAAATAGAAGTACAATTTTTTCTTTCTGTTTATTGATATAAGTATAAAATGCATACATGAGTTTTAAAATAACGTAAATTACATATTTTTATACAAAAAAAAATAATCTTATCTAAGTTACTGCTTAAGAGCCTGGTACGCCTTTCATTTAATATTATTCCTGACGTAGAAAAAATACGCTCGCTGGTTGTCGAGCTAACTGGAATTGCTAATACGGCTTTAGCTAATGTTCTTAACAAATCCATTTCTTTGGCATTTTGCCAAAATTCTAAAACACTCTGCCCTGGGGCCAAAGATGAATTGTAATAATTTTCAATTTAGACTTCTATAAGACTCCTTTCCTTTTTAATTTTTTTTCTAAAATTATCATCTAAAAACTCGCCGAATTTTTGCTCTCCTGTATTAAGGGAAACATTTTCTGAAATAGCATAATACTTATCACCTTCAAAAAATTCTAAAGCCATACTCTTGACAGTGTTAACGACATGCTGTTTTTGCTCATCAGATAAGAAATTAAGTTTTTTAAATGGAGGATTAAGAAACACGCCGACTAAATGAACTGTTGTAGACATAAATCGTTTTTTTAAAGAGTTTAGTGTAGCACATTTAAGCTCCGTTATAACCTCCGAATCAAAAGTAGACGTACTACAATGTTTTATTAGTTTTTTTGACCACAGTGTGAATATATGAATGGTAGGCTCATTATCGGAGCTTAACTCTTCAGAGCATTCCTTGAAGGGTTTTAAAAATAAAAGTAGCTTTTCCAACAAGTTGAAATCAATGTCGGAAATTCGGTGCAATTCATCTTTCTTTAACAAAATATTTTTTATTTCTTGCTTCACTTCGTTGATGTTATTGAGCATTATATAAATGGAGTTCCAGCGAGTCTTTATGTCTTGTTTTAAAGTTTTCGACAACTTATTATTTAGTTCAGCGTGTTTAAAAAATTTAACAAGTTTTTTCGAACTGCCAATCAAAGTTTTAACGTGAAGAACTGGGTGCTTCTCAAAGACGTCATTCATTACTAAATTTAAGTTGTGACATGCACATGAAAGTCTTTTGTAATGAGAAAATGCGTTTACAACATTTGCGCCAATATCTGTTACTATAACTGAGTTTTTCAATTTATCTTCTAAGTTAAAGTCGTCTAAAATTTCACTCACACTTTTGAAAATGTTATCACCTGTTTTTTTGTCATCTAAAAATTCTTTAACTCCTAATAGGGATACTTTGAGTTGAAAATCCGTGCTAATGTAATGGGAACTAAGGGACACAAAACTCTTTTGAGTGTGGCTATCTGTCCACATATCAGTTGTAAACGAGACGGTCTGATCCGCCAAATCTAATATTAGTTGTGCCGTTAATTTGTTGTATTCAGCCACCAACACTTTGGTTGTTAAAGTTTTTCTGGAAATGACCAAGTCTTCTACCGTATTGAGCGCCAATATTGACAAGAGCCTGTGCATAATCGCGAAAACCACAACCTAGTTGCCAAAACCAACGAATTAATTTTGATACATGTTCTGTGTATGTTTCACTTACCTTCACTAATGTTAAGTGGGTTTAAATCTTTTGCCACGAAGACCAATTGCTTGCATACTAAGTCCTCTAGCACACTCTTAGGCACCAATTTCTTAGAAAACATATCTAATGTGCCTTGCCTTGCACATGTATCCGCAATGGCTGGCAATGTACATTTGTGGCGTAAAAGAGTTCCCGTTCCATGCTTTTTCGTATACGCCAAGATAGTTTTGCATTTTCTGCAACACACAAAGTCAACAGAGACTTTTTTAAACTCAATTAAAGTAAATGTACGCCATACATCGCTTTTTGCGTTTGGGTTTTCAATTAATACTATATCTGGATCATTATTTCTGATCCCGTCCTGTATGAATTGCTTAGACATTGCTTTTATTTTGTTAAAGTTATTTATTTTCGTAGTTTTTGTTTTGCTCTGTATTTTCTCTTAGTGACCATAGATTACCTAGATACGCCACCAAAGACAAACGAAATATGTAAATGTAAATAAATGGAAATCTACGACGTTTGTATAGAAGAGAGCAGCAAATAAATGCGTTTAAATAATAATAATTATTTTATGTTGTTTTCTCTTTTATACCATATAAAAAAGCACAGCAATAACTCTTTTCCACGCCACGATAACTCCTGTGTAGTATCTGGGTAATGCGTGTGTTCGTGACGTTCGTTATTCCATAAAAAGCAAAGGAAAAACGCAAATAAAGAACAAGTGACGTCACAAATTGAATGTTTCCAATTTCTGTAGTTTAGCTGTATTGTAGTTTATCGATATCAGTGATGAGAAAGCAAAATAAACATTTTTGTAGTAACGATATAAGTGATGGGAAATAATATTGAAAAAGTATTAGTAATTAGATTAAAAAATTTTTCGTGCCTTTTGTGCCTTCCTTGCTTTTTCGTGTTTTTCGGGCTTTTTCGTGGCTGTGTTTTTCGTGCTTTTGAGGTGAGGCCCAGGCCCGCACGAAACACGCACGAAAATGAATTTTGAGGCCCAAGCCCAGTGTGCCACATGGGGGCCCGTTGGGTCACGAAAAAAAGCACGGCCCAAGCGCACCTCTACCCTATACCACTACGTGGTTTGGGTATATCTAATGACTTTGTGCTGCTGATTGTAACAACCAAAAATATTTTACCTACACCCATCTTTAATTATACCGATCGAATCAGAATCACTATCTGATTCGATTTAACTATGTCCGTCCGTCCGTTCGTCCGTCCGCTGTGTGTCCATGTAAAGCTTGTAATCAAACTGCAGGTCGCAAATATGAATATATTTTGATGAAATTTGGTATTTAATCTTTTATCGGCCATGGGATGAAGGCTATTGAAATTGGTGAGAATCGGTCCATGTTCAGACCTAGCCCCCATACAAGTGACCCCTATGAAATCGACATAAATTGCCATAAGATCCAAATTGTCATATAGATCTTACTCGAATTGGGTTTGAATGTATATATTACATCCATTAATCAGTAGTCCAAAAATGATCCCTATTGGACAACTCTTAGTCATAGGCCCCATATAGAGCTGCTTCCCATCTTCACTTATATCTATTAAAAAAACAAAAATATTGCACTGATTCTTCTCAAATTTTGTTTGTATATATTTTTGCAAAATACAAGAGACTTTACCAAACATGGTCAGGATCGGTCCATTTTTGGGCCTAGTCCCCATATAGATATAGCATCCGATATGAACTTTTTCATATCTGCAGCCGAAAAAATTAATAAAAATCCCACTCAAATTTCGTTTATGCTTATTTTCTATATCTAGTTAGTTGGGCCTGAGAGATAGGGTCTCTAAACGCATGGTATAGGGTATCGTATAGTCGGTCTTGACCGACTATAATTTTCTTATTTGTTTTCTTTTGTATTACTGGCATGAGCAATAGGTATGGATGGTTTTTCATTCCCATTATGCAAAAGAAGAGCCTTTAAACTGTACTTAGAGCCATCAATAAATAATCCCAATTCAGTTCAGTCATATGGCTGGTTCATTTTTTGAAATAAACCATCAAAATCGGTACAGTATAGAATAGAGTGTTTCTTTTCAAAATATGCAGCCAATTCCAAGCTTCTATCTCTGTAGATTGTTACTTTTGTCCCAACTTTAAGATGATTTCACTGCTGCGTCTTGCTTCGATAAATGTAAATACCTAATTAGATCATTCAGCTCAGTTTGAGTCACTAAAGGGCGTTCATCATCAGTCTCATAGAAACTATCACTGCTGGTTAAATATGTGTCGGAGTCACGCTCGTAGCACAGGGAATGACTGGCAATGGATCATTTGGTGGATGTTGAACTGGTTGGGAAACCGATGGGACATTGGCGTAAGTAATATTTTTTGAATTTTTATACCCTATACCACTATGTGGTTTGGGTATAATGACTTTGTGCTGCTGTTTGTAACAACCAAAAATATTTGACCTAGACCCATCTTTAATTATACCGATCGAATCAGAATCACTTTCTGAGTTGATTTAACAATGTCCGTCCGTCCGTCCGTCCGTCCGTCTGTGTGTCCATGTAAAGCTTGTAATCAAACTGCAGGTCGCAAATATGAATATATTTTGATGAAATTTGGTATATAAGCTTTTATCGGCCATGGGATGAACGCTATTGAAATTGGTGAGAATCGGTCCATGTTCAGACCTAGCCCCCATACAAATTACCCATATGAAATCGACATAAATTGCCATAAGATCCAAATTGTCATATAGATCTTACTCAAATTGGGTTTGTATGCGTTCATTACATCCACTAATGAGTAGTCCAAAAATGATCCCTTTGACCCCATATAGAGCTTCTTCCCGATCTTCAGTTAAATCTATTAAAAAACAAAAATATTGCACTGATTCTTCTCAAATTCTGTTTGTACATATTTTTGCAAAATACAAGAGACTTTACCAAACATGATCAGGATCGGTCCATTTTTGGACCTAGCCCCTTTATAGATATAGCATCCGATATGAACTTTTTTATATCTGCAGCCAAAAAAATTAATAAAAATCCCACTCAAATTTGGTTTTTGCTTATTTTCTATGTCCAGTTAGTTGGGCCTAAGAGATAGGGTTTCTAAACGCATGGTATAGGGTATCGTATAGTCGGTCTAGACCGACTATAATTTTCTTACTTGTTAATATTGAATCTGCAACTTTTGTTAAAAAGAAATAACAGAAGCAATAGGAGAACACAAAATGATATTACAAAAGAAAAAGAGACAACAGCACTAGCACAACATATATTAAGAACAGGCCACACTGCAGACTTTGAAAAAGAGAAAATATTAGATAGAGAGGAAGTGAAACAGAAAAGATACACAATAGAGAGCTTTAGAACTCAACAGAAGATTAAGAATAGGACGAACTTAAAAGAATATACCGACAATATTAATGCGAGCTACAGAGTCGCCATAAACAAAAATTCACTGTGTTTATATCAAAAAATTTAAATTTAATGTTTAATGTAATTTTTGTTTTATGTTGTGTGTAAAATCAAATTTAATGTAATTAGAAAATATTTTACTGTAAGTCTAAATTGTTGTATATTACAATTATTTTGTAATGATATGATGATATATTATGATTATTTAAATAGACGTTCTTTGAAAAAGTCAACAAAAAATTGACGAAACGTTGGGAAAAATGTAAAAAGAAAAAACGCCTTTTATTGAATTATAAATATACAGGCCTTAATAGCTTAATTGAAATATAGGAAATAACAGTCGGTTTGGTGGTTACTTGACTCGCTCCAAATTACTGGCATTGAAAAATCTAAATAGATCTTCTTGCCATTTGACGACTTGTATAAAATAGTTCTGCAACTATTGCAAAACATTGTCGGTGTCCACGGTTTGCCCAAGTTTCTGACAGCAAAACCAAAATACTGTAAATATGCATATTTTAATGTTTCTGATATTGTATATCCTTTTTTTCCAACCAAATATTTACCACACACAAAGCAAAAATAGATTGAATCAGTAACACACGATATCCTTGCCATGCTTTTACGCTACTACTATGAGGACTTAGAATGAATGTGGGCTTCTGTCAAATTAATAATTATGAAATTGTAGTTTCAGTATTGTCTGTTTTACAGTATTGCCAGCATGCTATAAAAAATGAACAAGACGTTAGCCCAATTTTTATGCCAGATTCAGCGCACCCAGGTTAGTTAAAAAACATGCATCGTTTCTGCAGTCAATTTTTTTTTTTAATTTGTAGAACAGTGTAATTTGTGTTAATATATCCATGTAAAAAATTGAATTAAAAGTACTGATTTTTATTTAATATTAAATATATCTCACATACGTACAAATCTATTCTACTCTACTAATAAATAATAATCATACGCCCTGAAGATGTTACGACATTCCAATAAATCAAACCAATTTTTTTTAAGCTTACCTTCGATATATTAATTTGCTGAAGAATGAAATGAAAAACCATCAATGGTTCTTTGATTTTGTTTAAAAACTAAGCAAACAATTATCAAGATAAGGATGATACAAAAAAAGTCATAAAAAAATTTGCCTGATGACGCCAAATCGTTGCGAGTTCTAACCCCCAGGGAATAACCCAGCCAAAGTTCACAGTGTTACTTACAAATTCGGGAAAATATTACAATTTCTGAATTTAACCCTTTAGTACTCTTTAGTTCCATATTTCTACATTCTGAAAATTTATAGATTTTTTCTCCCACTTTATTTTTATTTTTTACTTTAACGACATATTGGGAAAAACTAAAATTTATTCTGTCATGGTTAACATTTAAATTTTTATTTAAAATTTTATAAAATAAACATTATTCGCATACTTCAAATAAAGCGAAGATAATTTAAAAAATAAGCCTTCTAAATTCTTCTTTTTAGCACTATTTTTGTGGTTATGGCTCGATATACTTTTGCAAAATTTGTCCAAATGTCCTTTCATCGTTTGTCCAAATTAGCTATTCCTTCTGATTTTTTTTCAAAAGTTAGTATTAGATCGTAGCTGCTACTTCTACTACTTGTTTAAAGACAATTTATTAGTTTTTTTATAAATGAATACTTTTTTTTTTGTTTGTCATTATCAAAAGGTTCAACGATACAGATTTTTTTTTTAAGTTTTTAGTCAGTTTTTTAAGGTCACTATTGATGTAAATAAAAGATTATTTTATTCCATTTTTCATCCAACGTTTCGGTGGGATTTTACGTCAAGTAAATACCGAACTGTAAAAACACTTTGCTTGTAAATCACAATGGCACATTTGTTTCATTTAAGTCCTCTTATTCTGGCTCGAAAGTTATTTTCCATTATGCTGAAATTATAAAAATATATTTCGACAATTTTAGAATAGAATTACTCAATTTCTAAATTAAATAAGACAATTATGTACTGAACTACGAACATTTTATGAAAAACCCAATATAACTCATCTGACATAATATTTGTATACTTAGGCTATTTCTAACACTACTCGCACAGTCTTATTAAAACAGCTGTTTAGAATAATAAACAAAGCAAAGGAATCCAATTTTAACATAACAATACTAATAAATAAAATATTTATTTATTTATTTAAATATACGTAAATAATATATATTTATTTTCTTTATTTGTTTGCTGTTTTTTGTTCACGTTAGTTTAATTTTTGTGTTTTGTTTATATGATTGATAAAAGAATATAATGCTGGTCTAATGGAAATAAGTTTTTAAGATATAGTTAAAAAAAATTAACAAGATGACAAGTTAGATCGACTTAACGATACCCTATACCATGAGTCGAGAAATGATCTTAGACCTAATATTGTTGAAGTCATAGTTGGATACACGGATACAAAAAAAAGTGCCCTCCATATATAGAAAAGTTAATATTGGTTTATATTTTTCTATGATAACCATGACAAAACAAGTAAGAAAATTATAGTCGGTCTAGACCGACTATATGATACCCTATACCATGGTTTAGAGACCCTATCTTTCGGTCCAACTACTTCGATATAGAAAATAAGCATAAACCAAATTTGAGTGGGATTTTTATTAATTTTTTGGCTGCAGATATGAAAAAGTTCATATCGGATGATGCTATATCTATAAAGGGACTAGGTCCAAAAATGGACCGATCCTGATCATGTTTGGTAAAGTCTCTTGTATTTTGCAAAAATATGTACAAACAAAATTTGAGAAGAATCAGTGCAATATTTTTGTTTTTTAATTGATTTAAGTGAAGATCGGGAAGCAGCTCTATATGGGGTCAAAGGGATCATTTTTGGACTACTCATTAGTGGATGTAATGAACGCATACAAATCCAATTTGAGTAAGATCTATATGACAATTTGGATCTTATGGCAATTTATGTCGATTTCATATGGGTAATTTGTATGGGGGCTAGGTCTGAACATGGACCGATTCTCACCAATTTCAACAGCGTTCATCCCATGGCCGATAAAAGCTTATATACCGAATATCATCAAAATATATTCATATTTGCGACCTGCAGTTTGATTACAAGCTTTACATGGACACACAGACGGACGGACGGACGGACGGACGGACGGACGGACATTGTTAAATCAACTCAGAAAGTGATTCTGATTCGATCGGTATAATTAAAGATGGGTCTAGGTCAAATATTTTTGGTTGTTACAAACAGCAGCACAAAGTCATTATACCCCAACCACATAGTGGTATAGGGTATAAAAATAGGCCGAGTTTTACCATATATATACAATTCACTTATTGTATTCAAAATATTATATATAAATCAAATTTAAAATTTATGCACAGGGATTATTTTTGGACTATTTATTAACATGTATCTTGCGGGGTCCTGCTCACTTCATAGTGCAAAATTAAAAAAAATAACAAGTATTATAATAGTAGTCGGTCTAGGCCGACTATACAATAACCCATAACATGCGTTTAGAGACCCTATCCCTTAGGCCAAATTAACTGGACATACAAAATTAGATAAACCAAATTTGAGTGGGATTTTTATTAATTTTTTTGGTTGCAGATATGAAAAAGTTCATATCGGATGCTATATCTATATGGGCACTAGGCCTAAAATTGGACCGATCCTGATCATGTTTGGTAAAGTCTCTTATATTTTGCAAAAATATATACAAACAAAATTTGAAAAGAATCAGTGCAATATTTTTGTTTTTTTTATAGATTTAAGTGCAGATCGGGAAGCAGTTCTACATGGGGCCTATGAGTAAGGGTTGTCCCATAGGCACAATTTTTGGACTACTCATTAACGGATGTAATAGATGCATACAAACCCAATTTGAATAAGATCTACATGATAATTTGGATCTTATGACAATGTATGTCGATTTCATAGGGGTCATTTGTATGGGGGCTAGGTCTGAACATGGACTGATTTTCACCAATTTCAACAGCATTCATCCTATGGCCGATAAAAGCTTATATACAAAATTTCATCAAAACATACTCATATTTGCGACCTGCAGTTTGATTACAAGGTTTACATGGACACACAGACGGACGGACAGACACACGGACGGACATCGTTATATCGAATCAGATAGTGATTCTGATTCGATCGGTATAATAAAAGATGGGTCTATGTCAAATATTTTTGGTAGTTACAAACAGCAGCACAAAGTCATTATACCCAAACCACATAGTGGTATAGGGTATAAAAACAACAATTTAAAATTCATTTAACCATTTTTATCGTATTGCTTTATGGTGCGCATCATTATACCCTATACCACTATGTGGTTGGGATATAATGACTTTGTACTGCTGTTTGTAACAACCAAAAATATTTGACCTACACCCATCTTTAATTATACCGATCGAATCAGAATCACTATCTGATTCGATTTAACGATGTCCGTCCGTCCATCGGTCCGTCCGTCTGTGTGTCCATGTAAAGTTTTAATCAAACTGTAGGTCGTAAATATGAATATATTTTGATAAAATTTGGTATCTTATCTTCCATCGGCCATGGAATGAACGCTGTGGAAATTGGTGAGAATCGGTCCATGTTCAGACCTAGCCCCCATACAAATGACCCCTATGAAATCAACATATATTGCCATAAGATCCAAACTATCATACAAATCTTAGTCAAATTGGGTTTGTATGTATATATTACATCCATTAATCAGAAGTCCAAAAATGATCCCTGTTGGACAACTCTTAGTCATAGGCCCCATATAGAGCTGCTTCCCGATCTTCAATAAAATCTATCAAAAAACAAAAATATTGCACTGATTCTTCTCAAATTTTGTTTGTTTATATTTTTGCAAAATACCAGAGACTTTACCAAACATGGTCAGCAGCGGTCCATTTTTGGGCCTAGTCCCCATATAGCTATAGCATCCGATATGCACTTTTTCATATCTGCAGCCGAAAAAATTAATAAAAATCCCACTCAAATTTGGTTTATGTTTATTTTCTATATCCAGTTAGTTGGGCCTGAGAGATAGGGTCTCTAAACGCATGTTATATGGTATCGTATAGTCGGTCTAGACCGACTATAATTTTCTTACTTGTTTTTGGCATTGTCTGTGTAAATATACCAAACCGATGGCTTGACATACATGTGAACAGGCTAGATACAACTATCGATGTATGAAAACTGGATACTCTAAATTCAGTCCCCAAAACCATAACGATTGGCCTTGCGTCTTTTCATAGTAACCGCGAATGCGAGGTGAATGGGAAATTCAAAAGGCATACCAGATGGAATCATTGGGATATGTTGAAGAAACACACCTTTTCCTTTGATTTTTTTCAGTTAGCATGGATCTAAATTGGCCTTATTTTCGTGACACATCTAAAGCTCTACTTTATGATCAATTATATGATTCGTGTTTCTCAAAGCATGGTGTAATATTTGCAGTATATGGTTATTTAAATTGTGAAGTGGATCAGGGATTTTAGTAATGTGAGCCACAATTAAATATATGGCAATTTCTCTCAAATTAATTGGATCAGCATTTATTTGATGCCTACTGTTGTTTATCAATTGTCTTTCATTGAAAACACTATAATAAAACTATATGATGATCCGGTGCCCTTAAGATTACAGCAAAGAATAAACCATGGTTTTCAGCAAGAATACAGGAACTAAGACACCGAAGCAAATCAGCCTACTCAAGATATAAAGGTTTCAAAACAGGATAGAAAGGTTTCAGCATGAAGCGATGATAGTCATCAAATTAGGATAGTCAAATTAGAATATTACAGTAATCGCTTTAGTACTGCGTTGAATTCTAAAAAGAACTTGGCATACCATACGTTAAATTTGAATTGGAAATTTAATGCTGATGAACGCTATAAGATGTTCACTAATATACCCATGATTCCAACAGACATTACAATCCGTAATGATTTTCTCGCAAACAGCCATAATAATTTGTTTCTAGAAGAAAACTGGTTTGAGTTTTCCTGCGTCAGCCAGTCACATGTTTTCTCTTGCATCAGATGTTTTCTGTTGTAACTTACAAACCGCAAATTAATTAAAATTGTTACCATTAACCTTGCCTTATATTACTGATCTCTTCAACACCATTATCACGTCGAGTCGTTTCCCTAATAAATGGAAGCACGCAAAAGTGTCTAAATCAAACTCAGAGTATCGTGAAATTGCCATACTTAGCATTTGCACTCGCAAATGAGTACATACTTACAAGAAAATCAACTTTTGACTGACAGGCAACCCGGCTTTTGTATCATAGTTTATGTTTCTGAAAATATAAGACGTGAGTTAGATTATGGTAAAGTTCATTTTCTGGTTCTTCTTGATCATTCCAGAGCCTTTGATAAATATGAAGCTAAGTCAATTGTTCAATTTTTCATTAACATCAACACAATCAGTATTCACAAATAATATTATGTTTGAACCATTAACTATTAGTAGAGATATGCCCGTTGGTTCAATTCTGGGGCCGTTTTTTTTCTCTATTCATGCAAATTATTTACCTCACCACTTAGCACATTGCAATGTCGATATGTATGCGGGAGATGTACAGCTTCGTCTTAGCAGCCCTGTTAATTCCATCGTCAAAATTTGGACAACCTAAATCATGAACTTAACAGAATAAATTGTTGGGCAATTATTAATGGACTTCGCCTAAATACAAAAAAAAAATGCAAATGCATGGTGATACTTCCATAAAATGACCATAGGCCTAATTAATGATATGGAAATACCAATAAATAATCAAGGAATTGATATGGAAATTTTGGAGTAGTCTTTAACAGCAACTTAAATTGGTCAAGCCACATCAACATGTTTTTTGCATAATCATACGTAAGTGACGAACGCAATTCTGTACAACATTAAGAGTAAGAACACTACCGGCAAAGGCTTACTTAATTCTATCAGAAAGAGAAACTTGAAATGATTTACAACAGTATTTTTAGGTATGTGTATTAAGGGTTAAGGAAATTTGACCTTCCCGAAAAGCCTATATGAGAGTATCACTCGAAAACCTACTAAAGGTTAGAGCAATCATTTCTTTCCCTAAGATAATATGCACTGGAAAGCCCCAATACTTATACAATAATATTCGATCTGCCAAATTCAACAGAGGTAAAAAATTAATTATTTAAACATCGATGCATAGTATTAGAATGGCACTTTTTCATAAATACTACGTCTTTGGAATAGACTTCCAGCTCACACTCAACTTAATAGCAACGCAATACAATTCAAAAAGTCCATATTTCCATACTTTTTTTCTTTTTAAACTCTTTCTTTTAACTCATACTCCCTGTCTGTCTGTCCGTCGTGGAGCAACCCCATTCCCCCTTATCCAATTTATCTGAAACTTGGCCCATAGTCTTCTTGTGACTTCAGATTAATTTTGGGGTAGTCACACATAATCACGCATAGTCACGCACAGTCACGGAGTGATCTACATGTCATTTTCCCTCATCCGTCCGATCTGAAAATTGGTCCGTACACTTGCTGCGAAAAAAGATTAAATATGACTTAGTCACGCACAATCGCGCATTGTCGCGCACAGTCACGGAAAGATTTAGACCCCATTTCCCCTCATTCGATCGATCTGAAACTTTGTTCATAGATATGTTGTGACAAAGATTAGTTTTAAGTTAGTCAAGCAAAGTCACGCACAGTCACGGAGAGATTCAAAATTCATATGTGCAAGTTAAGAAAGAGTTTTAATAAAAACCTTGTTTTTGTGGGTTAGATTATTATTTAATTTTTGTTTTATGTTTATTTTTTTTCCCTCCATTCTTTTGTATTTTTTATTTAATGTTCTTTCATCTCACATTTCCTTTTCACTTGATTTGATTTAATATAATTAATGTTATATACTTTATAATTATCAATAGTAATCCTTGTATCAAATGTAATCCTGTACTGTAATTACAAGACTTAGTCTTGTTGTGTAGGAAGCCAAATAAATAAATATATATCTATATTTATATACTATAATAAAGACATAATGTGTGTTTGTTTGTTTGTTTGTAGGAGGTAATCTCCGTAATCTAATCTTCCTGAAATTTCCATAGAGTCTTTCTATGGATATGAGAAATGCTATTATTTTTTTCAATATTTTTAGTGGGCGTGGCACCTCCCATGCAAACTAAAATTTTTAATATCATATTTATTGAGTACTATGATAGGGAGAGCTTTCAAAATTGGTGTGACGTCACCTATTATCAATGTTGATAGCTGTGCTGGAAATGGGTGGGGTCGGATAAGTGGTCATAGTACCTCCCATACAAAGTAATTACTCAATGTCATACATCTCGAGTACTGTGAAAGGGACAGTTTTGCAAATTTGTCTCTATTATTAACGTCTATTACTAAAGTGAATAGTCGGGAAAAAAATTGGCGGGATTGGACAGAGGGGCGTGGCACCCCCATACAAAGTAAACAATAAATGTCATTTATCTGGGACTTTCGTGAGCCCCTTCATACCGATGCGGGGTGGGGGGAGTAGAGGGTAGCGAAGCACACCGGGTAATATCTATTATAAAATAAAATTGAGTTTAATTTGTTTGTATTTTTAAAAGAACCAAATTTCAAAATTGAGAAAAAAAATTTCATTGGATAAATAGTGCACAATTGTCATAAAACAAAAAGATAAACCAATAGCCATAATGTGTGAGTCACTATGCCAGAAATAAATAAATAATCAATTTAAATAATCAATTTACTGAAACAAAATTGTAGTGTATTTAAAAACGAACTGAATTTAAATTTTTCGTTTACCGTATATATATAGAACCTTGGTGTTTACGTTACCTTTTGTGTGAAATTTCCAAAACTAAATTCGGTCAACACATTACAAAAATATTAATTGCTAACACAATGCCACATACTTTTACTATGTCTTGTCGTGCTTAAAAACAACGATTCAATAAATTTTTTTCAATATTCACAGAAGGTGCCACGCCCTCTGATCTCGCCCATTTAAGGTCGAATATACGCATTTCTAATTTACAGACATACACAAAGTTTCAAGGCCTTCACTATTTTCATACTCCAGATATACGATGTTAAATATTTGCTTTTCATAGGTGTCACGCCCACTTGCCCAATCCCGCACATATTTCATGCTGATTACTTAGGTACTCATACTAAGTTTGAAAACTATAGCTGCCATTTTGCTCCGGATATTTGATTTTAATTATTTAATTTGTATGGGAGGTCCACGCCCACTTTCTGAACATGCCCATATTTGCCCTGCCTACTCGAATACATAATCACTACTCACCAGGGACTGAAACCGAATTCGAAAACAAAGGGGTTGAACCGAAAAAAAATAAATAAATATTTGAAACTAAAAATACCGTTGCTTAGCTTACATGTACTTACCTTGTTTTACCTTTAACTTTCTTGAAATATTACCTGTTATCATACTTACCTAAATACCTACCATAAACAAAAAAACTAAAAACTAACTAAAAAAATTGTACCGAAGAAAAAATTTCAAAACAACTAACAGTACCAGCATGTAGTCAAACACACGGCAATTCTCCGTCAAAATAATTAATGCCGTTTTCTTTTCTGATAAAAAATGCTGCCCTTTTTTGCCCTTTTTCTGAAAAGTGTACTTTTTTATATATTCTGAATTAAGAGCAACCTTATATATCAAGCGAAAGATCTTAAAGAGCTCTGTTCATAAATGCAAAAAATTTTGATTATTATCTCTTGGAAGTCATAGGGTGAAAATATTCAAAAAAAGGGGAACAATGGGGAAATATTCTCACACTATGACCTAAAAAAATGAATGGGTGGAAGTTTTTATGGTTTACGAGGGCTTGACTTTGAGACCTTTCGATTGATGTATAACATAAGGTTGCTTTTAATTCAGAATATATAAAAAAATACACTTTTCAAAAAAAGTGCAAAAAAAGGACGACATTTTTTGTAAGAAAAGAAAACGGCATAAGATTGCTTTCAGTCCGATTTTGAAACGAATTTATGTCAGTGTGGTTACTAACAATTTTGTGTTTTTTGGCGAAAGTTTGTAACATAATGTTACTGGTTGCAATTAGTGGCCTGTGATCGGAACTTAAATAATCATTTTCAGAATTATCCCACAAGGATCTAGAAATGCCATTAAAAATAGCAGAAACCAAAAGATCTGCTATTTTTATTAAGTCACTCGGCCAATATGTTGGTCTACCAGTATGTATTTATACAGCTCTTTTCCTTTTGGATTTGCTTACCGTGATCCCCATCTGGCGTGTTTAGCATTAACATTACCTTCTACGATGAATTTTTTTTTCTAATATTTTTATAAAATTCTTCATATTCATAATTTAAAATTATGCCTTGGTGATAAGTTATGTATATGGCGTGCGTATCTTTTTTATAGCTAAATTATTTTTAACATAACTGCGTCTTATATTTTTACAAACTCAATTTATTTTTTGAAATGAGCTCAACTTAAAAGGCAAAAAAATTCAAATGGACAAAAAAAAGTGCAGTTCAACGATTTTTTATTTTGTTTACTCTAGACACATCCCAAAACCTTATCCATCAAAAATATCGGGGTTGGTTTTAAAGAAAATTAAAATTTTTTAAAACCCACCGTGAAATGCTAAAAGCATTTTCAAAGCAATAAAAATTTTCAAAAATTTACAAATGCAAAAACAGAAGACAATTTTATGAGGGACTCAACACCTTCTTCTTCAGAAAATGATAAAGATATGCTCGAACCAGTTCGAAAAGAAGGAAATATATCTGAAATGAAATTCTGCAAATTGTATATGTCACCACTTGAATTGATTGATAACATAGTTAAAAAGGAAATAGAAATATATGAAAAATATGCAAGAATAGGAAAAGAAAAAAAACTATTTTCTGGAAGCAACATAAAATGGAAATGCCAAGCGGCTCAATCAAGACATCTTTTTTAGCCTTGAAATTGATTTTGTCGCCACAAAGAACTAATTAATAAGAAAAAAAACTTGAAAAATACATTAGTTATAAAATTAAACAAAAATTTCATTAAAAAACAAGTAAATTTCGTACTAATAAACCGAACATGAACCTTAAATTTTTATGTTAATTAACCCGTACCCATTTTTTTAGGGTTTCAGTCCCTGCTACTCACATAATAAGTTTAGAGACTGTCGCATTCATGATATACCAAATATACATTTTTTTTATAGGTGCCACGCCCACTGATCGCATATAATACTTCCATTTCTAATTTATAAATCTTTACTATTATCGTACTACCGATTGATGACATCTGATATGGCATTTGTGCTGCAGGGTACAAATATTTTATGATTTTTGTATATTTCTTAAAAAAAAAGGCAATGAATGAATGAACAACTGGTCATCAAAAGTGTATGTAAATACATTATATACTATATATATTTCTTTCAGCATTGCTAAATTTGACAGAGTACAATACATCGTACAAAATATGAGAGAAGTTTATATAAAAACTTTAAAGAAAATATGATGTAAAATATGTTTATAAATACAACAATGTACCAACTGCGAAACAGATATAAAAGACAATGTCATGTTCCAAAAGAACAAATAAGAAAAGATAATATACAATAATGACTCCCTGGAGTTGAAATAAATATAATAAATAAAGGAAAAAACATCATTTAAGAAAGTAATAGTCAGTTCTGGTCGACTATGTGATATCTATAAATGGCTAAAAATTCTCTTTATTAGTTTAGGAATTTACTTCAATGTTTAATGTTAAATACAGAAAAAAAATTTAAGCCAGTAAATGACATACATATAAGTACTAGCAATGGCTGTGTATTATTGCCAGTTACAATCATCATTACATACTGCTCATACTCTGACTGGAATATGCTCAGTAGTTCTCTAAAAGCAAAAATTGTAGGTAAACAAAAAGTAAAAAAATAAAATAGTAACAGGACGTACATAAGCACAAAGATAACAGCACAAAAATATAAAACTATCTTTTTTTCGTTAATGCCAAAACATTAATAGTTTCCCCACCCTGGGGATAGGATAGTGTAATGTAGGATAGCTAGATATTTTACAACAAATTATAAGGCCATCATGATAACAGCACAAGGATTTAAAGCATCCAAGTGAATTTCATATTGAATGTATGTCAACCCATAACCGCCTAAAGGACGTCAAAGCCAAAATAAAAATATTTTTTGATTTTCTATATGTTCTATACGTGCACTACCGTCAAATTTATTTTCGATACAATTTCGTAACGGTAATTTTGGCAGATGTTGAAGTGTTATCGAATTTCACGAAAAAAAAATAATTGAAAAACCTTGTGATTGCGCCTTTTTGGCGGTTATGGCTCCAAACAACCAAAACCTTTTATCACAATTTATAGTAAAATCGATACGGATGTGGATAAATATTTCAAGGGTGTAATAATGTGGATACATTTAGGGTCTTATATTTGTATCTCATTGAAGCCTACAAGTAATAGCAAATCATGCACTAAAAGGCTTTTCGTTACAAAAAAGTTTCTAATGAACGAAAATATACACATATGTTTCTTAATATTAAGAACTAAACATAAACTACTTTAATAGTGCATACAGAAGCTACAACGTGAGTCTTAAGCCGGTACATTGATAAGTTAATGCGAAAGTTTTAGTGAAGTCATTGCTATAATAAAAAAAATTTTATAGCGAATGTTATCATTTTATTGCAGCTTACTTGGTTTAAACCATATTTAGTGACGTCATGGACTTGATTATAAAACAAATGCAAAGTGATGTTGACTAAAATATAAAAAATTTCCATGTCCTTAAGGAAAGTTAAGAAAATTTAAAAAAAGTTTTTGTTTTTTGCAACTCCGAATGCGAAATGTGAATTCTTATGGCCCAATATATTATTAAGAATTTTTTTTTTAGGTTTTTTGGAGTTCAGTCACTGAAATCATCTACATCCATGAAGCATAAATATTTGTATCTAATTTTTTCTGATGCTTTATTTTCACAGAACTATATAGTTATTTTTGAGAAGCATCAGCCTACTAAAAATAACTAGTTTAGGAAAACCAGTCAAACGAAGTTGACAAAATTTTTGTACAATTCAACAGAAAGCTCTTTCCGATTTATACTCAAAATCCTAATAATTTTTCATGGTACTTTTTCTACACGATCCATTTTAAAGTAAAATAGTTATTAAATTCGAAATACAATTTCATATAATTTTGCAAGATTACCATGATTAAAAGATAAAATTTATTCAGTGAATTCTAATAAGAGGAAATGTGTGTTATGGATATTCATGCGCACACCTTAAGAAATAGGGTAAATTTAAATTAAAAAACAATTACAGTGTATAAAATATTGAAAACAGGCTTTTGTAAATACCACTATACAACAAAAATTTAATTTTTGTTTATGACAGCTGGGGTTATGGTCCCCTAACAATAAAAGTAACCGAAATTTAAAATTCTATGAACAATTTTTTTTTCTAAAATTTGGCTAGTTTTCTTATAAGAACAACAAAACAATGATTTTAATTACGTCTCAGTTACAGTTTTGGAGTTATTCAGAATGAAATGACGAAAACAAAATTTTTTTGCGCAAAATTCAAATATTTTTGTTTAATTTTTAAATTGATAGAAAAATCCAAAATGATAAACATGTCACTTTTTATTACTAAATCATAAAACTACATGCACTACAAATAAAACAAGCCATATGCCATGAAAAGGGAAGGTACCAGGTTTTGACAAAAATTACGAATTTATATTTAGCTCAGTTGTTTTTATTAAATAACTTCAACAAATTTAAATAAACTATCTAAAAATAATTTAAATTTTGTTTGAACCAACTAAATTCTCACTTCCTATTTTCATTCCATAACCACCGAGAACGTTGTTTCTTCGGCATTAATTGTTGGTGAAAGATGTTCTCAAGTTATGGAAAAATCGGTTGAGCATCGTCTTCAAAAATCCCAAATTTTACGAAAAAAAATTTACCAATTGAATTTTAAATGTCGACTGTTTTTATTGTTAGAGGGCCATAGCACATCAAAAACATATAGTGGTTATCTTTTTTAATTTTATTTTTTTTTTTTTTGTAGGAGTGGTTAGGTACACAATTTTTCTATCAATGCTATTCTGTGATCAATCTAAAAATTTAAGGTTAGTGGTTGTAACGACCGATATGCTCCGTCTTTCTGTCTGACCGCCCGGGCGTCTGCGTGTCCATGTAAGCGTTTTAATCAAACTACAGCTCGCAAATATGAATATGTTTTGATGACATATGGTATACTAGCTTTCATCTGATGAACGCCATTGAAATTTGTGAATATTGGTGCACGTTCGGTGCATGACCCATACACCCACTACTGAGAAGTCCACATAAAGCTGCTTTCCGATTTTCATTTAAATCTATCAAGAAAAAACTATTCTAAGGTTTTTCTCAAATTTGTTTCGTATATGTTTTTGCAAAAAATTACTGATTTTAGCAAATACGGTCAGGATCAGACCATTTTACGACTCATTCGATATTAAATTTTTCATATCAGCAGGCAAAAAACAATTAATAACAATTCCACTCAAATTTTGTTTACGCTTATTTTCTATATCTAATTAGTTGGACATATAGGGTATCGTATATCGTTTAGATCATCTACAATTTTCTTGCTTGTTTTCTGTGTCGATTTACCAATGTCCTTCCTCTTGATCTGTATATCTATATTATACTTATATTCGTACTACAAAGAGCATAGGGCGAGGCATAATGTTATAGCCAATGTCAATTAGTGAAAACATTGAACGTACAGCCAGTTCTTTTACCGATCGTCTTCAAGTCAACTTCTGAGTCTATATTAATATTGTTGTCACTAAAATCCATATATATTTACACCAGGAAACACCCAAATCGCACTTGAATTGCGACTAGTTTTTTATGTACTGCTGCCCGCTAAACGCATAAATCGTAATAAATTAAATTTTTTTTATAAATATTATTTTCTTTTTTTCCGGAAGTAGTTTCACTATATAGCTATATCTCGAGCTAGAATCACCAAATATGGTAACTAGTAACAAGAATATATTGATAGTAAAAAGTAACATAAATCATGCAAACATTGTTTACAAATCGAATTATTATTTTAAGGCCAGTATTTTATTACTTCTCGCGCAAAGCCTGCATTTGTTGCAAGGGACAAAAGATATTTTTGGAAGAACATCTACGAATACATACCAAAGTTATTAGCAATTATCTAAAAGAACCAAAATCAAACTGTATTATTATATTAATATTAATACCGCATTTCATAGTATTTTTGTTAACCTACAAGTCCCACATGAAAAGATGAAACTTGCTATCGGCCATATGAATGGTTGAAATTTGGTGCAAGTTCAACCACCATACGAGGTCTCCTGTAGTATCGACATATATACGTTGATCATATTTTTATTGTTCTTATTTATTATATCCATAAATATTCAGTGAAAAGTGTGGGCTTAATGGCGCTGAGTACTTAGGCCCCAATGAACAAATGCCCCAAAAAATGTTTATGTCCATCAAGAACAAATGCCCCAATTTTTATGGCTTCTGGAGCAAAAGTTCATTGAGCTTGAAATATTTTGGAACATTTGTTCATTTTGAATTTGTAAGTTTGGGGCCTAAATTCATTTTTTTTTTCAAGACTAATGAACAAACATATTCTTAAAATAAGAAACCGGTTTATGTTATTACTTTGTTTGTAGTTTATTTATTTCCGTAAACTGAAAAAAAAATTGGGAATCGTTTGTAAATTGAAGTAATCAGTAAATAAAATTTATCGTAACGCTTTTGCATTGAACTGTGTTCCGCGAGCGCGTCAATTCCTCGTGGGCTTGGCAGCCAAACCTGTGCCGCAAAGTTGTCGTTAACTTATTTGCAATCGCCGCAAAACATATTTTTTTGCAGATCAGTTCGATATTTTAAGCTCCGCAATGATGCTGCCGGAAAGACTACAAAATTTTAATGCGTTTATTGTAGGAGAAATATTGAGAGCAGTATGCAGATTTTCATTTGAATAAATATTTGGGGAAAAAAAAACCATAAAATAAAACAAGTAAGAAAATTATAGTCGGTCTAGACCGACTATACGATGCCCTATACCATGTCCTATCTCTTAGGCCCAGCTAACTGGACATAGAAAATAAGCAAACACCAAATTTGAGTCTGATTTTTATTAATTTTTTTGGCTGCAGATATGAAAAAGTTCATATCGGATGCTATATCTATAAAGGGACTAGGTCCAAAAATGGACCGATCCTGATCATGTTTGGTAAAGTCTCTTGTATTTTGCAAAAATATATACAAACAAAATCTGAGAAGAATCAGTGCAATATTTTTGTTTTTTAATAGATTTAAGTGAAGATCGGGAAGCAGCTCTATATGGGGCCAAAGGGATCATTTTTGGACTACTCATTAATGGACGTAATGAACGCATACAAAACCCAATTTGAGTAAGATCTATATGACAATTTGGATCTTATGGCAATTTATGTCGATTTCATAGGGGTAATTTGTAGGCGGGCTAGGTCTGAACATGGACCGATTCTCACCAATTACAACAGCGTTCATCCCATGGCCGATGAAAGCTTATTTCCCAAATTTCATCAAAATATATTCATATTTACGACCTGCAGTTTGATTACAAGCTTTACATGGACATTGTTAAATCAACTCAGAAAGTGATTCTGATTCGATCGGTATAACTAAAGATGGGCCTAGGTCAAATATTTTTGGTTGTTAGAAACAGCAGCACAAACTCATTATACCCAAACCACATAGTGGTATAGGGTATAGATATGTGAAAAATTTTGCGAAATGTTTTTTGGGGTGTAAGTTCATTATACCCTATACCACTATGTGGTTTGGGTATAATGACTTTGTGCTGCTGTTTGTAACAACCAAAAATATTTGACCTAGACCCACCTTTAATTATACCGATCGAATCAGAATCACTTTCTGAGGTGATTTAACAATGTCCGTCCGTCCGTCCGTCCGTCTGTGTGTCCACGTAAAGCTTGTAATCAAACTGCAGGTCGTAAATATGAATATATTTTGATGAAATTTGGTAAATGAGCTTTAATCGGCAATCGGATGAACGCTATTGAAATTGGTGAGAATCGGTCCATGGTCAGACCTAGCCCCCATACAAATTACCCCTATTAAATCGACATAAATTGCCATAAGATCCAAATTGTCATATAAATCTTACTCAAATTGGGTTTTGTATGCGTTCTTTACGTTCAATAATGAGTAGTCCAAAAATGATACCTTTGGCCCCATATAGAGCTGGTTCCCGATCTTCACTTAAATCTATTAAAAAACAAAAATATTGCACTGATTCTTCTCAGATTTTGTTTGCATATATTTTTGCAAAATACAAGAGACTTTACCAAACATGATCAGGATCGGTCCATTTTCGAACCTAGTGCCCATATAGATATAGCATCCAATATGAACTTTTTCATATCTGCAGCCAAAACAATTAAGAAAAATCAGACTCAAATTTGGTGTTTGCTTATTTTCTATGTCCAGTTAGTTGGGCCTAAGAGGTAGGACATGGTATAGGGTATCGTATAGACGGTCTAGACCGACTATAATTTTCTTATTTGTTTTTTATTTGGTTTTTTCACAAATTGGGGCATTTGTTAATTTTTGGGGGCTTTTTTAAGATTTTGGGGCTTTTGTTAATCGCGAACTTACGCCCCAATTTTTTGGGACATTTGTTTATATTTCTTTTGGGGAATTTGTTCATTGGGGCCCAAGTACTCAGCGCCAGGATTAATTTTGGTCATAGACCCCATATAAAGAAAATTACAGATATTCATTTTAATCTAATAACTTGCAGTACTAAAATTTGGTTTGCATATGGTTTTCGAACATAAAACTGACTATACTAAATGTGGTCTTGATTGGGCCATTTTTGGATCTAGTCCATATATGTATATAGCATGGATTGCATAAGTTGTGCATATTGATTCTGCTATAAATAAAAAAACGTATAATTTCTTTCTCGTTCAGGTCTTTTTATTGGAAAACACAGTTCTTGCCACGCAAATGATTAATTGCGTCAAGGCGCGCTGTCCTGTTGAAACCAAATGTTAGCCCATAAACAATCAGTTATCATTGTATGGCAGCACTCGCCATTCACTGCCATGTATTTTTTCCATACCTTCTAAGAAAAATGGCCCAATGATATCGTCGACTCAAAAACCCAACCAAGTAGTACATTGTTTAGTGCGCATTGGCTTTTCAGCAGTAATCTGTGGATTTTCTGTACTCTAGATGCGAAAACTTTGCTTCGTGAGCTTTGTCAGAAAAGGGACCACACTGTAGTAATTAATTCCAATATTTAGTTTATTATTAGGGACTTTGTTCATAAATTTTCCCATTAGGATCAAATTTAGTGAGGTCACTTGTGGAGATATATCGTTATTTTTGTTGCAAATTTTTATTTTCTCTTGTATGTAACTCCTGAATTTTGTCCACTTATCAATCATCCTATGTATGTATATATATTATAGTTTTTAGGATTAAGAAATTTATTATACAGAAATAAAATCGTATCATCTCGTGTTCATAATTTATGTTTACATCTTTGATTTTCAGGCTTCCCTCCCATGGTTATGAATTATATTTGTAGCATAGATACACCAGCACACACAACAGGCATTCATATTTATAAGGCATATAATGAAAGCTGCAGGAGCTGTCAAGTGGAGTTGTAATTTACTATATACGAGGGCTAGCCAAGAAGTCAGCGAGCTTCTGAATGCAAAAAGAAATTTAAAAGTATTTTTATTTCTCCAAAGAGTTTCACCTAGCTCAGTATGCTTTGTCTATATTTTTGTATACCTTTCAAATAACAGAATTTCTTGAGATTCTTAACTTTTTTTTATCGTTGAAGCTAAATCGCTCTCTGCCGAGCCATTAACATAGGTTTGAAAATATAGATAGTGAATGGATTTAAATCCAAAGAATATATTTGATAAGGTAGAAGTTCGTGATATTTTGCAATGGCAGGTGTTTTATCCACCTTAAAATGGTGCAAAACTTCACGCGAAACGCCCTTAACTGTTTCCAAGTTAACATACGAATGCTTGAACGTTTCGGACAACTTTCTAAAATCCAACTAATCATTTAAAATTGAAATAACAGTTCTATATGACATTTGTTTTTTCAACAAAAAGTTTGAGGAACACTGCTTTTAAGGCCCAAAATACTTTTTGTAAAGATATCTTATAGACACCAGCTCTTTAAATTATATATTAACTGAACAAATAACTAGCTGAGAAGAGGCTATTACCTGTTTATTTTCTCAGCATATAATTTTTGCCTTATATGTTATATGGCTTAATGCTCCTAGAAGGAGTTACTCAAACACCAAATTTGAATGGCATTTTTATTAATTTTTTTGGCTGCAGATATGAAAAAGTTCATATCGGATGCTATGTCTATATGGGGACTAGGTCCACGGTTGGTAAAGTCTCTTGTATTTTGCGAAAATATATACAAACAAAAATTTAGATGAATCAGTGCAATATTTTTGTTTCTTGATAGATTTAAGTGTAGATCGGGAAGCAGCTCTATATGGGGTCAAAGGGATCATTTTTGGACTACTCATTAATGGATGTAATGAACGCATATAAACCCAATTTGAGTAAGATCTATATGACAATTTGGATCTTATGACAATTTATGTCGATTTCATAGGGGTAATTTGTATGGGGGCTAGGTCTAAACATGGACCGATTCTCACCAATTTCAACAGCGTTCATCCTCTGGCCGATAAAAGTTTATATACCAAATTTCATCAACATATATTCATATTTGCGACCTGCAGTTTGATTACAAATTTACATGGACACTCAGACGGACGGACGGAGGAACGGACGGACGGACGGACGGACATAGTTAAATCGATTCAAAAAGTGATTCTGATTCAATCGGTATAATAAAAAATGGGTCTAGGTCAAATATTTTTGGTTGTTGCAAATAGCAGCTCAAAGTCATTACACCCAAACCACATAGTGGTATAGGGTATAAAAATCTTTAATTATACCGATCGAATCAGAATCACTTTCTGAGTTGATTTAACAATGTCCGTCCGTCCGTCGGTCCATCCGTCCGTCCGTCTGTGTGTCCATGTAAAGCTTGTAATCAAACTGCAGTTCGCAAATATGAATATATTTTGATGAAATTTGGTATATAAGCTTTTGTCGGCCATGGGATGAACGCTATTGAAATTGGTGAGAATCGGTCCATGTTCAGACCTAGCCCCCATACAAATTACCCATATGAAATCGACATAAATTGCCATAAGATCCAAATTGTCCTATAGATCTTACTCAAATTGGGTTTGTATGCGTTCATTACATCCACTGATAAGTAGTCCAAAAATGCTCCCTTCGACCCCATATAGAGCTGCTTCCCGATCTTCAGTTAAATCTATTAAAAAACAAAAATATTGCACTGATTCTTCTCAAATTTTGTTTGTATATATTTTTGCAAAATACAAGAGACTTTACCAAACATGATCAGGATCGGTCCATTTTTGGACCTAGCCCCTTTATAGATATAGCATCCGATATGAACTTTTTTATATCTGCAGCCAAAAAAATTAATAAAAATCCCACTCAAATTTGGTTTTTGCTTATTTTCTATGTCCAGTTAGTTGGGCCTAAGAGATAGGGTTTCTAAACGCATGGTATAGGGTATCGTATAGTCGGTCTAGACCGACTATAATTTTCTTACTTGTTTTGTTTAGAATTGGGCTGACTATGTTTGATTTAATATTAAAATTAACGCTCATACGTATACGTATCTTCTACTCTGCTAATAAATAATAATCATACGCCTTGACTATGTTATGTTTATTCAAAAAGATCGATCGGATGAGGATAAATAAATTTTAGATCACTCCGTGACAATGCGTGAATCTGCGTGGCTACCCCAAAATAAATCTGTAGTCACAACAAGACTATGGGCCAAGTTTCAGATCAATTGAATTAGGGGGAATGGGGTTGCCCCATGGCAGACAGACAGAGAGACAGACGGGTCAAAAGTCGGGACATCAGAATTCGTTTTAGAGGTATGGTTCCTTGGGCAAACTTTCTTATTTTGATCCCTAGAATATGATTTTCCTTGTCACTTGAGCGATTTTTTTGCCTCCCTTCAAATTGACCTAACTGTACATAGATTCGAAAGAATTATTTTTAATAAAAGCTTGTTTTAATTTATATATAAGAAAAAATATATATATATATATATTGGCTGGGTTTTACGACCTGTATCTTAAGTATAATGCAGACAGCTAATCCAATTATGTTTTAGGCAAAAGAAAACAGTGGGATTTGTCAGACCACACCACATTTGACTAACATCTGTTATTATAAGAGGTATGTTTTAGTACCTTAAAGTCAGCTTTTTTTGTTGCGCTCTGGTCTTGCAAGCACAGAGTCCTCACATGGACTAAAAAACAAATAAGGGTGTTAAGTTCAGCTATGCCGAATTATTGAATCAATATTACAAGCTATGTTGGGTACGGCTACTGATTTAAAACTGTTGTCGACACTGAAACTTAAAATTCGAATACCAATTGAATTTAATTATTTGCTTTTCTTGTTGGTCAGTTGCTATTATAATTTCTTGTTATAAAAAACAACGACCGTGTCTTCTACAGAAGGAATTAATTACAATTCGAAAAACTGTTTATTTTTCTATTAATTTTTAAAGAAAAGTAATTTTAAGAAGAGGTAATTTATTTTGAAAAAATTTCTAAAAAAGTGTGCATTAAATAGAGATAACTTTTTAAAAAAAGGTAATTTTTTTAAAAACGCCTACTTTGAAAAAAGGTTGCTGTCTCAAAAGGGGTATTATTTTCAATCGGCAGTTCCCTGAAAAAGCGTACTCTAAATAAAATTTAGCTTTTTAAAAGATTTAATTGTTTTAAAAAGGTTCTTTTTTTTAAAAACATGCTTTTTTTAAATGTAATTTTTATAAAAAGGTAATTTTTTTTGAAAAAGGTACTATTGAAGAAAGCGTACTTCTTCCAAAACGCATCAAAATGTGATTTTTAAGGAAAAACGCTTTATATACGCTCCAGATCATTCACAACACAAACCATATAGCTGGACACAGTTACAATAATATTGTGTCTCATTATTTCGAGCAGGTTGCTGTTGAAAAGATTCGGGCACAGCCGAATTTAACACTCCTACTTGCTTTAAAAATATATACTTTTTAGAGATTATATATGAAAGAAATATTGGCGATTTTTTTTATTATATCGCAATAACGATTAAAATATGTAGCAATGTTTGCTTAAGATAGCTTTATACGTGCATTCTAACTAAACACTCACCCTCATGAAGCAAATGCCCCTCTGCACAATGGTGTAGTACGTATATAAACATGACAAAAATCACTCCGTAGCTTCAATACTTAATATACTTAGCATATATCTGTAGTCAAAAGCATTAACCGCCTAAGTCTGAAATCATGCTTTCGAGAAAAATTAATTTTTATATAAATGTAATGTGGCTTCATTACGACTGAGGTCAGTATGTTTTCATAAGTAACTTTTGATTAAACAGTGCTTGAGAAATGGCCATTTCACGTAAATATAAATCATTTCTAGTAGAATATGATAGCATACATAACTCAAATCAGTCTTTAGTCGACTAAGGCGGTTATCGCTTGTGACCACAGATTTATGGACATCATTGACTTATTGGTATAAGACTGTATATCAGTTTTGTAGTTACTTTTATAGATATATCAATTAAAACTAATCGTGGTGAATTTAAAACTTTAATATCTTTTTATTATATATTTATTAAGTTTTTTATATGTTTTATACCATATGGAAAATAAAGACAATAGATAATAAAAACAAATAGAAATTTTGTTTAATTTTTAGCAACTGAAGTTCTTTCACAAAAACATTAATAAGTAGAAAAAGTGGTTGATAGTTCATAAAAGAACAATTGGTCCTGCCATAAGTGACGTTATTTTAATAAATGGGGGAAAATAGGGCTGATTTTTAACAGCAATTTAACATCAACAAATCATGTAAACGTACTAGTCGGACTAACTTACAATAAGTTAAGGAAGCTTTAGTCATCACAATATTTCACCGCTTTACGAATAATAATTCTACTCGCTTAGACGTATCAAATTCCAGGTTTAATTTATGGATGTGAACTTTTTGCAAGCTGCGATTCTACGCACAGAAGACGGATTTGTTGTTGCAACTGAATTTGTTGCCAACCGAATTTTGATAGTCCCGTGTACTCTCACATTATTGTGTTCTCATTACTCTATTTGTATAAAAATAAGATTGTATGAATTGTTATATTCAGTTGATACAATGGAATTCTTAATTTTAATTATTGATTGTCATAACCGTTTTTCAGATTTTTTTTAGTAATACATATGAAATAGAAAAATCAGAAACAATTATTAATATTTATTTTATTATTAATAATTAAATAATTTTACATTAAGTTAAATAAAATAATATATTATATGATAAACAAAAGAGGTATACTTGGCTCCAATATATGATCCTATTTAATACAATATTGTACTTCATTATATCCACACATATTGTCAGAAAACATTTCTAAAAGAATTAATTTAAAAAGTGTGTCCAGATCAAGTTCAATTCGTATTATAAACATCAGCACATTACTTACACAATCGCAAAATCATCCTCTTGTCAATTTCGACTTATTATCTTGATATACAGAAAATAGTTTCTTGTTTGAAATCCACGTAGAACTGCTTGTTATCGTCCAAAGTGAATACTTTCTTCTTTAGTAGAATATTAAAGGTTCACGCATGCAACAACGACTGCCTACCATTACATGGAATGGAATACAAACCGCAAAAATCAGTGGTAAGCATCTTGAATACATCAAAGATTTGTTCTGGTCATTTAATACGTCTTGGAGTTGTTTATATGCCTCGTCCAAGACAAAGAAATTTATATTATTCGTGCGTAGACATAAATAAACATCTGCATACATCTTGAGGTGCTGATGACAACGGGAGAACCAACTTCTAGGTTATTTACGTATATGCTCGTATTGGTTTGCTGCAATATTGTAATCGAAAATTAAGTAATTTTACATTTACTCGAATATCTTGCGAGTATCTCCACATACCTATGTACCTTCGACGTAATTATAGTGTCCTATTGTTTCCTATGCTTTCACCAAGCACACCAAGAAAAAAGAAATCATGCCATGTGGAACAATTATATCTTCAGTTTCTAGATTAACGGATAATTGTTGTTCATTCATTTTTTAAAGTATTTTGTCACTTTCTCACATAAAATAAATTATCACATTATACATCGTTAAAATTTTTTTTTTATATTTTATTTTATTTGACAAATGACAATTAAATCAATAATTTCGGTCTGGCTAATAATATTCTTATCTTTTTTTTTGTATTTACAACAGAAATTTATTTATAGAATTTCCTTTCGGTTAGAAATACCAAAAGAGGGTAAAAATTAGGGTTTTATTTATTGCAACCGAAAAACCATTCTTAATTCAAATTTTATACATAGTACTCTAAACAATTATTTGTTACAATATCTGTTTACTAATTTTCAGTTTGAAATATGTTGTTAAAATAAAATTAGTAGTTGAAGTCGCCAATATTTAGGATTGGGACATGTTATTCTTGTTTTAATTAGGTAGCCTCAACTAAATTTGTTTGGTAATTTATAAAAAGGCTTTCGTTGGTAAACATAGCTTATTCTATTGTTGAAGATACCTTCATTCTTAAAGAATTGTATTTATACGATAGCTATAAAAGAATATCTACTATATTTTGATATATATATATATATTGCCTTAACAAATTTTGCTAGTGGTAACCGAATCCAACCAATCTTTTTTCTGTGTGTACCAGCAAAAGAGGACTTAACGTTATCTTCAACAATATTATAAAATATGTGTATGGATTAAGAAAACATTCTCAAGTCTCCCACATTTCAACAAATCTTTATGGCGTCTCGTTCGATAGCCTTCCTAAAATCCGTGTACTTCGTTATCTACACAAAATTATCTATACACAAACCCCACTATACCTTTTTGAAAAAATTCGGTTTGCCAGATCGCAAAGAGGAAAAAACATTATTATTTCATTTCACTGTTGCCTTGCATCTGAATGGCAGTTTTGCTTTTATGCTTCACGTCTTTGGAATATTTTTCCACATACCCAACAAGTTAATAGCAACGTAAATAGTTTTAAGCAGTTTTTATTATTTTTTTTTTTTTTGACAAGCTTAAATGTAATTAACTATATGTGTTTTTTTTTTTTTTCTTTGAATAATTGTTCTATTATATGTTTGCCTTAATGTAATTTTTGGTTATTGACTTCCTGTACTTTAAATATAAGATTAAATCTTGTTGTACAGGAAATGGAAAATAAATAAATAAATAAATAAACATAAGTCGTTCTTCTCCCTTTCACCTTCAAAAAAGTTGAAAAAGTCATAAGGTACAAAAAATTAAAAATGGTCATTTTGATTGATTACGATTAACTGTATCAAAATACATGTTCATGAAAAATTTTGCACTTCTACGGCTAAAAATTATGGTTTTTATTTACAAAATTCTAAAAGCAAACATAAAAAGTTCATAAACCAAAGGATAACTCACTCCTTTCAAAGAAAAATAAATAACAAACACAAGAGAAAATATAAATGTTTTGGTTTTTATTTTATTAACAGTTTTATTTCTTTTCTTATGCTTCTTACAACCTTCCATAAAGCAAGCAAATTGCAAATTAAAGGAAAAAATTTCATCTAAAGTAAACTAAATGAAAGTAAAACAAATTTTAATAAATCAGTGAATAAAAAAACTAAATAGAAATAACCAAATAACCGGCAACACGTTTACAGGCCTCAACAAAAGAATTGTATGTGAAAAAATCTCTAACTTTTCCGCAAATATACGCCAAGAAACTTCTTATCGCTCTTGGAATATAACGTAGAGGACAAAATAAGCGTAAGTAAGAAGTCAAGTTGAAGTTATTGAAAAAGTACGAAATCGTAAAATATTTTAACCCTGCCACAAAAGAAAAAATTATAAAAAAAATGGGTAGATGTAAACATTTTAAATAACATGCAAACGGATCGATTAATGATAAAAAAGAATACGCTTCGCTTTAAAAAAAACATTGCTTAAACGATATTCCGAAACTTTAAGATAATACACCTACAAACTTTACTTTCAAACAGATTTTAAATCATACAGCCAAATTCCTATATTATATTGTAGAGAATGCGTAATGTAGTAATAGTCATGATAAAGTTTCAGCAGTATCGTATCTAAACTTTTTGTTTACAAAAATATTTTCTTATTACACCAACGAATGATATGTATGGTATTTGTGTATCATACAAAGCAAAAAACATAACTGAGGATCAATATAACCAGTCACAGATCAGATATTGATGAATTGAGATAAGAAACGTTAAGACATAATGAAAATGTCGTTTGGATTATATTTATTATTATCCATGGATGTGCAAGCAAGTATAATTAATTTTCCAAGCAAACTCAAGTGCCCCATATTATAAAGTGAAATTTCTAGTATAAAATTTCACCATTACCCATAAATTTGACAATTATATCTGGAATGAATCTGAAGTGAATCTTTCCCCACATCTGTATGTTTGTCTGAAGATTGCAAGAGGCGTAAGCATTGAATCGATCTTCCTGACATTTTTACACTGTCTTACCTTCTATCTGGAAGAAAACTATAGGCTATATATTTTTTTGATATTTCTAGTGGGCATGGTACCTCCCATACAAAGTGAATTTTTAATACTATGGCAGAGACATGTTTGCAAATTTGTGTCTTGTCACCTATTATCAATGTTAGCAGCGCTGTCGAAAATGGGCGGTATTGGGTAAGTGGGGATTGCACGTACCATACAAAATAATTATTCAATATCATTTATCTCGACTACTATGACAGAGACAGCATTTAAAATTTGTCAGTTATTATTCTGAGTAATCGGACAAAAATTGGGCAGTATCGAACAAATGGGCTTTTCACCTTCTATACAAAGTAAATATTACATATCTGGAGTACTGTAATAGTGAGATCTTTGGGACTTTGGGTGACAATTGGGAAAATGGGCATGATTGGAGCTGTGGGCGTGGCATCGGCGATACAAAATAAATATATAATACCAAGCAACTGGAGTACTATAAAAGGGAAAGCCTTGACACTTTGTACGAGTCCATCAGATATTAATTTAAGTAATAAGAAAAAATGGCAGGATAGAATTTGTGGGCGTGGTAACTCCTATACAATAATCTAATCCATAACAACAAAGTTCTTATTAAAATTCTTTCTTTCCTTATGTGTATGAGTTTTGAATCTCTCCGTGGGTATGAGTGACTTTGCGTGACTATTTTAAAATTAATCTTTGGTCACAACAAGTCTAGGGACAAAGTTTGTGGTCAATCGGATGAGGGGAAATGGGGTTTAAATCACTCCGTGAATGTGCGTGACTAGGCGTGACTGCGCGTGACTACCCAAAATTAATCTCTAGTCACAATAAGACTATGGGCCAATTTTCAGATCAATTGGATGAGAGGGAATGGGGTTGCCCCATGGCAGACAGACAGACAGACAGCGAGTATGAGTTAAAAGAAAGAGTAAAATAACCTAACCCATAAAAACTTTGTTAAAACCCTTTCTTTCCTTATGCATATGAGTCTTTGCGTGGCTATTTAAAATTAATATTTCGCCGCAACAAGTCTATGGACAAAGTTTCAGATCGATCGGATGAGGGGAAGTGAGGTTTTAATCTCTCCGTGACTGTGCGTGACTATGCGTGTCTATGTCGAAGGTAATCTTTTTTCACAGCAAGTCTGTCAACCATGATTGATTGGATGTGGGAAAATCCTTTTTCAATCTCTCCGTGACTGTGCGTGAACCAGCGTGACTGTTCGTGACTAAGTCAAAGCTATTCTTTTTCACAGCAAGTGTATGGACCAAGTTTCAGATCGATCGGATGAGGAGAAATGACATCTAGATAACTCCGTGACAGTGCGTGACTATGCGTGACTTTGTGTGACTACCCCAAAATTAATCTGTAGTCACAACAAGACTATGGGCCAAGACAACAGACAGACAGACAGACAGACAGACAGAAAGTATGAGTTAAAAGAAATATTAAAAAAATATGATGTATTGTGAAAGTGAAAGTCTTGAAATTTTGGCAAGTACATTAATTACCAATGTGAGTAGGCGTGGAAAATATAGGCGGAGTCACTAAATTCAAAAAACGCCAAAACCAAAAATCACGACAGAAAATCAAAAATCGACAGAAATAATAATTTTCAAAATCAAAAGTCGAAAAAATCCAAAGTAGCAAAATCAAAAAACGTCAAAGTCTAAAATCGCATAAATAAAATATTCCCAAATTATATGCTAAATTCAAGGCAAATTGTTACATGTTGCCGGATTTAATTTGGAAAATCCATATTTTTCTCATGGGTGCACATATATATAGCTTGATCAAGAGAAATAACTAGAAATAATTATAATTTTTGCACCGAATGAAAAAGCAAAAAATATTGTATATCAGCGATCATTAAAAATACAATGCAAAATAAAATGTTTCAATTGCACAATAATAGTTGTACACACTCATATTGAAAGTGACTTAACAAAGAAAATTAATAAAAGAATTAATCTTCCTTCCGAATTCGTCTCCTTTCCACTCAACATCGATTACTTTTCTCATATGTTTTTTCTGAATTATGATTCGCTTTGAAAGCTTTCCACTTCCATGCGTCCTGGTAAATACAATCAAAAATATTTTACAACAAAAAAAAAAGAAGGATCCCATTTGCAGCTATTTGGGGATCTACGCTCTAGGCAGTATGATTTATTGCATTTAGCGCAATAATAACTACTCATGCGTCTCTTGTTTGATGGAAAAAATTCACAGGTGGACCTCTTTCCTATTTTTTTATTTCTGGTTCTATATGATCTTGATCAGTAACAAAAAAACACAGAACGATGAACGTCCGCTCACAAGCTCACACAGCTGTCGACTGAATTGGCACGAAACCACGTTTTGGTATATACAAGCGTTCGTAAAATATCACATAAAAGATATCGGTTACGCGAGGTTTAGTATTCTAGGGTTAAAATATGAATTCGATAATAAAATATAAGCTTATTCCCAAAAAATGTTGTTTATTTTTTATTTAACAAAGTTTTTGCTTCTCCCCTAAAATTTTGTCAATGTATCTTACGGTCTTTTTGATTTCATATCTATATATATAAAATTCATTTTTTGTTTGTTTGTTTGCTTGTTTGTTTGTTTGTTTGATCGCTATAGAAATATTTATTTTTCAACGGATTTCTCTGAAATTTGATTCACACTTTTTTTAAATTTCCTTCGAGTTTCGCTCGAATTTAATGCACATAATTCTTATATCTCAGGAAAGGTCGTCATATATTTTTGTCGGCCACGCCCATTTTTTTTTAAATTTATATATACGATTTTAGTGTTTGTTAACATATATTAATTTTTCAATGGACTTCCCTAAAACCTTGTGCAGAAATCTTTTTACTTAATAATCTTGAGTTTATACCATTATGAAATAGATATTGTATATAAACTTATTACATATATTCCTGTCTTTCCTTTTGATAACCTATACCACTTATGTGGTTTGGGTATAATGACTTTGTGCTGCTGTTTGTAATTACCAAAAATATTTGACCTAGACCCACCTTATACTATACCGATCGAGTCAGAATCACTTTTTGAGTCGATTTACCGATATCCGTCCGTCCGTTCGTCCGTCAGACCGTCTGTCGGTCTGTCCGTCTTTCCGTCCGTCCGTCCGTCCATCTGTCCTTCTGATTGTCCATGTAAACTTTTTAATCACACTACAGGTCACAAATATGAATAAATTTCGATGAAGTTTGGCATATAAGCTTTCTTCGGCCATAGGATGAGCGCTATTGAAATTGGTGAGAATTGGTCCATGTTCAGACATAGCCCCTATACAAATGACCCCTATGAACTCAACATAAATTGCCATAAGATCCAAATTATCATATAGATCTCAGTCAAGTTTGTATGTGTTTATTATATCCATTAATCAGTAGTCCAAAAATATTCCATATAAGACAATTCTTAGTCATAGGCCCCATATAGAGTTGCTTCCCGATCTTCACCTACATAAATCTATCTAAAAACAAAAATATTGCACTAATTCTTCTCAAATTTGGTTTGTATATATTTTTGGAAAATACAAGAGACTTTACCAGACATGGTCAGGATCGATCCATTTTTGTGCATAGTCCCCATATAGATATGTCATCCGATATGAACTTTTTCATATCTTCGGCCAAAAAAATTTATAAAAATCCCACTCAAATTTATTTATGCTTATTTTCTATATCCAGTTAGTTGGGTCTGAGAGATAGGGTCTCTAACGCATGGTATAGGGTATCGTATAGTCGGTCTAGACCGATTTTAATTTTCTTACTGAGTTACTATATGAGTTGTAATACCCCAAAATTAGTGCAAATTTATATCATGGGTGAACTGAAACAGGTCGACCCCTGTAGGATTACTCCGATGAGGTTAGTTCATACAAATATTTCCATTTCGCCTTTCTAACTACATTGGAAAAGAAAATTTTAAATTTATTTCCATATCGCCTTTTGGCTACATTGAAAAGCAACCTATTACAAATATTTCCATTTCATCTTTTTTACTATGCAAATGAGTTGCAAAAGTGGAAAAATAATTATCTGCAATTGTGACTTGCACATGAAAGCATAGCGTATAAGCTTAGACCAAACAGAATTCTAGAGAACCGGATCAGACCCAAATTCGTATCGAGAAATGCTGCAGCACCTGAGCAAACCCAATAACGTATTGAAGGCCAAATATCAAGACAAGCTTTGCAAGAGAAGCAGAAATGCCTGAATCTAATCAAGTGCATCTAGATATCCAGCGGCAAAGACAGGCTGAGTCGAGGGAATGTGAAACTCCTGAAATGACTCAATGACGTCTTCAGGTCTAGCGGATAAGACAAGCTGAGTACAGGGAATCTGAAATTCCTGAAACGACTCAACAATATCTTGAGGCCCAACGCATAAGACAAGGTGAGTCCAGGAAATGCAAAACTCCTGAACAACAACGTCTTGAGGCAAACCGGATAGGACAAGCTGACTCCAGGGAATGTGAAACTCTTGAAACGACAGTAATATCCCTACCAGAAAACTTTTGAAAGTTGGTTCCTTCATTGCAAGAGATGGAACAAAAAGTTTTTCCTAATATAACGTACATAAGAGGACTATCTCTTACGGTAGCAGGTATCAACTTATAATCTCCCTGTTTTTCTCATAGACAATTATATGTCACCTGCTCCAGAGTTGGGAGCCAGCACAATCTTTTCGTATATGCACCAGAAGGCCAAACCAGAAATGTTGTATAACCCAAAGCTCTAGAATAACTAAAATTCGTAACTTTTAGACATCATACATTCAAAATAATCCATGCATAAACATAGTTAGTTTTAATGGTAAGCAGACTCTGAGCCCTTAGTCTCCAAAGAACAAATTCCGAGAAAAATTAACTTATTCCCCAAAAAAATTGGGGAATAACTTCACGATGAACAAATTCACCAAATTTAAAACAAGGTTCCCGACAGAAATGAACAAATTACCCATACCGCTCTCAATATCTGTTCCGCAATAAACGTATTTAAAATCTGTATTCTTTTCAATAGCATCATTTCGGTTCGCGGAAGCGGCGCTCTGACGCGGTCGCGACGTGATGCGCTCGCGAAACACAGCTTAGCTAAAATGTCGGAATAATCTGAAAAATATAATTTGACAATTATAATAAGTTGATAAAAAATTGCGCGGTAGGACAGCGGACGCGGACGCGACCCGCTCGCGGAACACAGCTCAGTGAAAAGTCTTATGATAAATCTTATCTACGTATGTGCAATATTTACTCGTTGATCCGAATAGGCCACACATATACTATAAGCAGTTGCTTAAAGCAACCTTGCGGTACAATATTAAACGTCGCATTCATTTTTGAAAGTTCTATAAATTTGACGTCTCTGCTCAATGATGATCACATATTGAATGAAGTAATTCAATTTTTAAAAGTTGTGATTCCTTTAATTTAAAAACGATTCCGTTATTTTTGATGTTTACAAACTAATTAACTTAAAAAAAACTTAAAACGGTTTCGCAGCTTATTTCTGAACTATTTTTGCTGTAGCGCCTTATAAGAAATCAGAAAATTTTAAATTGAAATAAAAAATGAATTTACTCCCCAAAAAACGTAAACGTTGGGGAATTTTGTCATCATAAACATCCCCAATCCCATACAAATACTGGAAGTAAAGAAAATAACTTGGAACTTTTATTTTTGCAATTAGTGACATAGAATTGTAGCTAATTTTTGCACATATCAAAACAGCTGTGAAAGTTAAAGTTCATCCATTGAATTAATCGCAAATTTAAATGAATTTTATATAAATCCCAAAATTATGTATATTCAATAGGGTTTTTTTATTTAAAAAAAAAAAAAAAACACCATGCATCTTTCGTCACTTGTATCTTGCTAATTAATGGAAATATGACTTGCTTTCAATGCGGTTGTAGTGGCTTCAGCTTTAAAGGAAAAAATATAATAAAAATGTTGGTAAATAAATAATTACTTGTGTTTTTTTTTAAATGTGATACACTTTACATTCAAATGAATTTTACTTATTAATAACTTATTGAAGTTTCTAATTTACACATCATTCATTGCTACTGGTGAAATTTATACAAGCATTAATTAAGATAAACAAATTTCGATATACTTGTCAGGACTACAGAAATAGGAATATACCTCATTTACTGATAAATATTAATATTTATTATATGTTTGTAAAGGTCTGCTCACCAAGCATACAAATTTAATAGGGACAACATGAGGATGAGGTTATTAAAACTAACTAATCGCATAAATACGAAGTAATTAAACACAAAGGTTTCACATTAAGCACCTACATAATTATAAAACACACATAGAAATACACACACTTAATTAAAAACAAATTTATAACAATGGTATTCCAAAAGCTACACTTTTGCTTTGAAAACTAATATATGCCCACGCAAGCACTCTTGCAAATTAGCTTCATAAAATTCACACATGGAGCAAACAATAAATATTAGAAACAAAAACTTCATCTTGAACAAGTAGTAAGAAGTATTACCTAAACAAATACATCCATAAGTATATCCATCCACAAAGATAAATGAGGGATACATAATTATAATGGTCTATCTATATTATTTATATTATTAAGACATGATATTTAATATTGTATTAAGATACTAATGTTTAACAGCATCTATCTCAAATACTGACATGGGCTTTTTAATACATTGTTGTTACAACCGACATCATTACAAAATATTGTTTTTAAGTTTTATACAAATTACTTCTAATTAATCATATTTTCTGGTATAACATTTTTATGACAGGAAATAAGTAAAAATATGGATATATACATAATTTATATTCTGGATGTTATATAAAATGTTGTTGTTCTGCGTACATTTTATATCTTAACTAAAGCTGTCATTAACAGAAAAAAGATGTTTTTCTTGAATTTTCATTAAGGCTGGGGTATACAAGGGTATGTACCAATATGTTTTCATTCTTTTTCGTACTGGAATTGATTTTCTTGTTATTTATGCAAATACAGTATATACGGGTAGGTATCTAGTGCTTGAATGTTGCGTTGCCTATTTTAGGTTTCATTACTATTTTGCTGTTTTTGCAAAATCTTAAGGGAAACATTAAAAAAATGTTATAATGTGATCTGCAATCAGCTTAAGCTATTAAATTTTGGGTATTCACTTAAAAATTACATAAATAAATATGTTAAAATTTTCTTATTTTTATTACACCCTATACCACAATGTGGTGAACTCACTTTCTGAATCGATTTAGCGACGCCCGTCCGTCCGTCTATAAGTCCGTCCGTCTGTCTGTCTGTCTGTCTGTCCGTCTGAGTTTTTATGAAAACCTTTAATCATATGAGAAATGAAATTTGGTATATTGGCTTCTATCGGCCGTAGGCCGAACACTGTTGAAATTAGTGAACACATATGCATGTTTAGACCTAGGCCCGATATAAATGTCAACATAAGATCCAAATTATTACATAGATCCCGGACAAATTAGGTTTAATAAAGGTTTAGTAAATTTAAAATTTCAGTTAATAAATTTATTATTATTTCACTTAACTCATTTAACATTAAATAAAATAGTTTATTTGCATTATTCGTACAGCCGCGGCTGGTGGAACAAATTAAACCGATAAGTTTTAATATTACTATTTCTAATTTCTTTAAATAATAATATTAATTACTTTAGTACTATCTGTTATTTACACAAATTTAAATTCATATAAAAATGTACGTATAAACTAAGCTAATAATAAACTTACAGGTCAAAAAAAAATAAAAATTATATAAAAATTATAAAAAAAGAGGCGTTGGCAATATGGCTGCTAAACAAAAATGAAATGCAACAAATTCTGCAATTGAATTTAAGTTAAAAACAAGGAAGTTATTAAATTATTAAAGAATTCTTCAGACTTTTTTATATCCGTACACTTATTAGCGCAGCATTTTCGAAATAATAGGGGCTTAGAGACCCTAGCTCTTCGGTCCAACTAATTAGATATCGAAAATAAGAATAAATCAAATTTGAGTGGCACCGTTATTAATTTTTTTGGCTGCAGATATGAAAAAATTTATATCGGATGCTATATTTATATCGGGACTAAATCGAAATGTGGACCGATTCTGACCAAATTTGATAAAGTCACTTAAATTTTGAAAAAATATATACAAACTAAATTTGAGAAAAATTTGTGAATTTTTTTTGTTTTTTGATAGATCTAAGTGAAGATCGGGAAGCAGCTCTATATGGGGCCTATGATTAAGAATTTTCCTATAGGCATTATTTTTTGACTACTGATTAATGGATATAATAAACACATACAAACCCAATCTGACTGAGATCTATATGATAACTTGGATCTTATGCCAATTTATGTCGATTTCATAGGGGTCATTTGTATGGGAACCAGGTCTAAACATGGACCGAATATTACCAATTTCAACAGCGCTCATCGCATGGCTGACAAAAGCTTACCTACCGAATTTCATCCATTGTTATATATGCGACCTGTAGTTTGATTAAAAGGTTTACATGGACACACAGACGGCCGGACGGACGGACGGACATCGCTAAATCGACTCAGAAAGTAATTATGAATCGATCGGTATAATAAAAGATGGGTCTAGGTCAAATAGTTTTGGTAGTTACAAACAGCAGCACAAAGTCATTATACCCAAACCTCATGGTGGTATATAATCAGTGAACTTCTTGAAAGGAAATATCTCTGATTCAATATAATCTATAGTAGTCTTATAAATCTTTAAGTTTCTTCCATTAGAATAAATTTTTTTTGCTCGTCAGTCACATTTTTAACAATTCCTTTAACTATTATTGAAACACAATATTTTTATATGCTTCCATTTGAATTTTCTGATATTCAATTTAAAATAGGAAATATCCGATACATCGATTTTATTAATATTAATTTGAATTACATTCATCGAGCAACGTATTGTAAGCAAATATTCATCACTTATATCACTTTAAAAATTTTTTGTAACTTCAGGTATGCTTTGGAGGTTAATAATGTAGTTATTCAAGGATTTAAATAAATTAACTAAGCGCTCAATAGTAGAGCCGTCTTGTTTTATTATGACTCTATTCTATTTTTGACGGTTTGCAAAATTCTTTCAGTGTTACCGTTCTTTAAATAGAAAAATAATGATTAACTTTCAAAACAACAAATTCCACCTCATAAGGATTGTGTTGCAACACTTGTGAATTGCGTTATAGGTTATATGGGCAACAGTTTGATTTTACATAAAATTTTCCATAAGAATAATATCTGCTATAGTCTCATTTTCAAATGATAATACATCCAATAACTTTGTCTGAATTCCGTTGTTGTCTGCATTGAAGTATTGAGTAGGTATTGGTAATAAGTAGCATAGTAGCGCTGTAATTAGTCTTGTCGAAAGATACGCTCACAAATTTAGCTTATTAAATATTTTCCATTGCCAGTTAGTTCTGTTAGGTATTGCTGTAGCATTAGCACGGCTGAGAGTCATTAAAAGGTAGTATAATAAATCCAATTGTCTAGTCCAGATATAAAATAACGCACTTTATGTACAACGGTGTGATAAGTGATGCAATCCTCAATGGCTCGAAGTTCACTGTCAGCAGTAGTTCTGAAAAAATTGTGTTGAATTTGTTGGAATAATGTTGGCTGGTAAAATAATTTTTGCGTTTCCAAATAACTGCTGGTGCCTTGCACTCCTTTATTTTCAATATAAATTGTAGAATTTCAGAGTGTGCAATTCTCAAAATTCAAAATTTTCATATAGGTCTTGGTTAGTTGTGTATAATATATTGTAACAAGGTTTTGTCATAGGCTGGGGTAGCTTGTCATGTCCTGGGTCAACTAAGGGCCCTCAAAGCAAAAAGAATACAGTTATTTTACCCTTTTGCGGGGTTGTTTACGAATCTAAACTTTATTATCCTATTTATAATTACATATATATTTATATATTTCAAATATCGACACACGTGGCAATATTAGTAGTCGTCGGGTGTATCGGTGTTCGGCGGCAGTCGGCTGTATCGGTGGCCGGCTGCTTGTATCGATGGCAGTGGACTATATCGGTGTTCGGCTGCTTGTATCGGTGGCAGTCGGCCATATCGGTGCATGGCTGTGTGTATCGGTGGCAGTCGGATGTGTCGGAGGTCGGCTGCTTATATCGGTGGCAGTCGGCTGTATCGGTGTTTGGCTACTTGTATCGGTGGCAGTCTGCTGTGTCGATGTTCAGCTGCTTGTATCGGTGGCAGTCGGCTGTATCGGTGTTCGGGTGCTTGTATCGGTGCCAGTCGGCTGTAGGTATCAGCGGCAGTCGGATGATCGGTGGCCAGCTGTGATATGCAAGATAAGGTCGAAGGAGAACAGTCAACCGAAGCCGCTGTGTAACTAAATACGAACAGTCAGCAGAGGCCGCTGTGTAAATACGAACAGTCAACAGAAGTCGCTGCTTAATTAAATACGAACAGTCAGCAGAGACCGCTGTGTAAAATACGAATAGTCAGCAGAGGCCGCTGTGTAAATAGGAACAGTCAACAGAAATCGCTTTGTAACTAACTGCGATGGAGACGACCGAGGTCGATCGCCCTTAAACTAATGCCATAGGATATATTTTACTAGGTAGTAAATTGTCCTTACGCCCTTAAATTAATGTGTTAGGATCTATTTTACTTAATACTAAATTGTCCTTACACGGAGTCTCGTCATTAACACGACTTAGACTGACTTCACCGACACCAACTTTGTATACTTAGCTCAACTAATTTACTAACTGAGTGTGAATCAATAGTTGTTCATAGTAATAGTATTCAATGTACTATGGGTGATATAGGTAAAATCGGTATTTGTATTATTAGTGTTAGTGTTTTCAAATTATAATGGTTATGCACGTTGTACTTAGCAATGTTACAATATCCATTAATCAGTTATCCAAAATAGTCATAGGCCCCATATAAAGCTGCTTCCCGACCTTCACTTAAATCCATCAAAAATAACTAAATTATTGCACAGATTTTTCTCATATTTGCAAACAATAACTGACTATCAAACATGATCAGGATCTGTGCATTTTTTGAACCAGTTGAAGTCCTTATATCTGCAGGCAAAAAAAATTAATAAAAATATCACTCAAATTTGGTTAATGTTTATTTTCTATATTTAATTAGTTGGATCTAAGATCCCCTCTTTGAACGCATGTTATAGGGTATCGTAGAGTTGGTCTAGATCTACTAGACCTAGTAAGCCATCTCATACAAAGAGCCAGAGCATTTTTGTTTTAAGGAATAAAAGAAAGATTTTTAATGGTTTGGCATGGCGTGTGTTACGTATAATAGACCTGCAGGAAGTTCAAATGATACTACGTTTGCCACAGGTTACTTATCAGCAAATTTTCAAATTGCGGAACAACTATATAATGTCCGATTTCCCAACCCCTTTATTTCTTCTAAAATATTTTTAAATTCAAATAATTTTGCAATATCAGTAACTAAATTTAAACAAACATTAACATTAAAACGATTATTCACAAATTTATGTCAGTTTGTTTTTGAAGATATTCAAGTCACGAATGCCCCCCAAAAATAAGCGTATGTATGTATATTACTTAGGTCTGGAACTTACGTAAATTCACAAACACACATCAGAAATCTGAATTTCCAGCTTTCGGTGGAGATATTTAAAGTATTATTTGCTTTATCGAAAAGACTTTATTACATTCAGAAATTTGTCACCCAAACTTTAATTTATTGTTTGTGTACAAAATGTTTATTTTTTCTGACATCATCTTTTTAGTTAAACCTTTAATTTATGTTTATGTTCTGAAAACCAATATGATTTATGTGAGCCGGTCTATCACTTTTCTTGAAATAAAAATGTGTACATACCATATATGAACTAAAAGGAGTTGGAAAATAAACGATAAGATCAAAAAATACTTTATAAATCAAGTTTGTGTATTGTATGTTTCCATTAACATAAGCTCGAAAATAAAATATTGAAATCATGAACTTTAAGGCAGCGATTCTCAAATTAGCATATGCGACCTCCAAAAAAGCCGTAGATACATACTAGATAGGTTAGAACGTATTCTGTACAGTTAAAATTTGCACATATGCAAATACCATTTTTTTCAAATTTCCTGCCCTAAGAAATTACTCTTAAAAATTACTCTTCTTTAAAAAAAAGTAGCTTTATTTAGGAAAGTACTTATTGCTAGTAGCTTAAAGACAGCTTTTCTTAGAAAATACATATAACTGAAATGGAAATAGGCTTGAGAAAGCAAATTTTCTTAAAAATTCCTTTTTTCTTAAAAAGTGAACTTTTCTTAAAAAGTGAACTTTTTCTTAAAAAGTAAATTTTCCTTAAAATTACCACTTGTTAATGCTTAAAGAGTATCCTTTAAAAAAAAAAAGGATTGTTTTTAAGAAAGCACCTTCTTAAAATAAGGGTATTTTTTAATAGGTACTTTTTCTTAAAACAGATATTCCACTAAAAAATTACCTTCGAAAGAAATTCCTCTTCTTATATAATTATATTTCAAAAAAAAAAAAAACAAGTAAGAAAATTATAGTCGGTCTAGACCGACTATACGATACTCTATACCATGCGTTTAGAGACCCTATCTCTCAAGCCCAACTAACTGGATATAGAAAATAAGCATAAACCAAATCTGAGTGGGATTTTTATTAATTTTTTCGGCTGCAAATATGAAAAAGTTCATTTCGGATGCTATATCTATATGGGGACTAGGCCCAAAAATGGACCGATCCTGACCATATATGGTAAAGTCTCTTGTATTTTGCAAAAATATATACAAATAAAATTTGAGAAGAGTCAGTGCAATATTTTTGTTTTTTGGTCGATTTAAGTGAAGATCGGGAAGCAGCTCTATATGGGGCCTATGACTAAGAGTTGTCCAATAGGGATCATTTCTGGACTACTGATTAATGGATGTAATATATACATGCGAACCCAATTTGACTAAGATTTGTATGATAATTTGGATCTTATGGCAATATATGTTGATTTCATAGGGGTCATTTGTATGGGGGCTAGGTCTGAACATTAACCGATTCTCACCAATTTCAACAGCGTTCATCCCATGGCCGATAAAAGATCAAATACTAAATTTCATCAAAGTATATTAATATTTGCATGGACACAGAGACGGACGGACGGACGGACGGACGGACAGACGGACATCGTTAATTCGAATCAGATAGTGATTCTGATTCGATCGGTATAATTAAAGATGGGTGTAGGTCAAATATTTTTGGTTGTTACAAACAGCAGCACAAAGTCATTATACCCAAACCACATAGTGGTATAGGGTATACAAATTCTGAGAAAGTACCCTACGGCAAAAAAATGTGTGTTCTTATTAAGTAGATATTTTTTAAATTACCTTATAGAAAAGACATTTTCCTAAAAAGCGCATTTTCATTAAAAATATCCTTAGACATAAAACAAATTTTTCTAAGACAAGTATTTTTTTCTTATAAAGGGCTTCTTTTAAAAAAGTACCAATTCTAAAACAATAACATTTTCTTACCAAAGTACCAAATCTTGACCCGGTATCGGTTTTAAAAGAGTACCTTTCATAAAAAAAAAGTATCTTTTATTGCAAAAATTAATAAATTCAATAAAAAACATTAATTCAAAAGTAGCCTTAAAAGTACAATAAAAAGTATGTCTTCTTAAAAAATAATAAGGTATTTTTTAAAAAAAATTAACTTTCTTAAGAGGGTAACTTTTCCAAAAAAAAAAGTAAATTTTCTTAACACCATAAATTTTCTTGCGACTTTGGGCTCTGCAGGTATGCTTCTAATCTCATTGGGTCGTAGAGTTACTTCAAGGTCATCATTATATAAAGTGAAATGTGACATCATTTACCGTTCTGATAGCACCAACGTTCAACTTTATGCTGATGACGCAGAAATATATTTTTCCCGCCTTTTTAATCTGGCTGAGGATTTATGTTGCCATTTGTTCTTGGATAATAATTCCTCAATTAACGCCTCAAAAACTGAAGCTCTTGCTGTACACATTAGAGGTTGTCCTCATTATACTGAGTATTGTTGTAAATTACGTACGTGAAAGTTGTGAAAAATCTTGGATTTGTAATTAATTCAAAGAATGTATAACGCACTTGGAAAGCTTTGGCACTGTGTATCATATATTAGAAAACATTAACTGTGCCCATTTTTAATTTTGCGGCTGTTGTATTCGGTGATATTAATTATAAAAGAAAACATGATAGAATAATTCAATACTTCATACAAATTTTGGGTTGCAGTTTAATATCGTATCTAAAGAATCGTAATTTGATGGCTTTATATAAATTTATTTCCACAGAAACCCCTGATTATTTGTTCAAAAAATTAATTTTCTCCAGATCTAGCTGTACTTGTAATCTAATTATTCCTTATCATAGCTATTTGTCGTCGTCAAAGATGTTCTTGAAATTGGGAATTCTTGGCCAATCAACTTAAAAGTAATCGCCGTGCATTGTCATTTAAAATTGCTATTATTAATTTGTTCAATTACACTGCGGGAAAAAAAATAAAATTAAAAAATCAGCAGTATTTATGTTGTTAATGATTTTTGTAAACACTTGTATGAGACAAATAATGCGCACATTTAAAATTTTGAGATAACTTGAGAAATCAGAAAACTATTAAGATTCAATTGCCAGCAATAGTTACACAAGGGGACTAAAAAATTATGTAGTTTAAAAAAGAAGAATTTAGTCATCTATGTGTATGACCATTAATTAGCAAATGTATAATTTGTTTCTTGTTTTGTTCTAATAATAGAAAGATGACATGTTTATTAAATAAAACTTGTTGTTTAATGGAATTTTCCATAAGCAGACCTTTGTATCAGTTTTATTAAAAAAAAAGGTTAACATTCATAAGTAAAAAGCAACATGTTTATAATTATCGGTTAAGATCGGTTGTTGTTGAAGACACTCAGATGATTAATAAATCTCAATATTTCTAATAGATTCCTGCAAAAAGTATGGTGAAGACGAGGTTTCGTTTCGCACTATTGTATCTCGCACAGTTTCTGTAATCACAAAGTCGCTTTTGTGCTTACAAACATATACTGCAACATGTCTAATGTTTAAATATTTATGTTTCAAGATCTCAATAAAGACCAGACAATGAATGTTGCAGACAAATATCGTGACACATTCTGCATTTTCACCTTCGGATCTCTACCAATCTCTACTTTTCTGCTCTATAAAAAAGTATGTAACTTTACAGTGCGAGGCACTTAACTTTTACAAAATTCAGAATTTGGCAAAAAAAATTTTTTTTTTAATAATTAGGTGTTAAATCCTAAAATGAATTTTTTTTTTTTTGCGATATCACTCTTTGGTGTGTTCTCTATCGTGTGTACTCTAAAAAAAAATACACTTAAAAATAATGGATAAACAAAATGTATTTTTTTAGAGATGCCAAAACAATGGAAACTTTTAAACTTCTGTACCAGAGTTGATTGAAACAATAAAAATATATGTTAGGAAAGAAAATGTATAAAATCTTAAATATTCACACTTTCTGAGTTTTTCTTTCAACGGTTTTTAAAGAAAATTGTACTTTTCAATGTATTAATCTTTTAAATAATTTTTATAAAATACATATAGGCAAGACTAAAGTATTGTGAAGAGTTAAAAACCAAAATAATAATTTTACTGCTAGTCTTAAGCAAAAGAAAATGAAATAGTGGTATTCCATGAATAAATCCACAACTTCAAAAATTATCAAGAAATATCATGCAACAAGAGGTACGGTGGGTGACGACGCAACAGTTAGGCGGCAGGCACCATAAAACGAGTCTAATGCCTGGCTCAACTGGCATCTCGTAATTATCTATTCTTACGTATTCATAACATTTTATAAACGAACAAAAAATCCGCCTGTCAAACACAAACAAATTGCCAACATGCTGGCAACTTCATTTCAGATGTCAAATGTTGCCAGGGGTTGTAAATGACAAGACATTAAAACCCGTTTTCATACAGCTGACCATAATTGGCAACAATTGCCATTGAAAATGACATAATGAAAACCAGGCATAAGAAATAATTTAATAGCAAGGTTCTTGAGATAAATGAAACACAAGAAACCAATTAAAAAATTTAGACTACCATCCCTAAAAATCTATTAATTTGATTAACATCACTAAATTTTATTATCTATGCACGTATGTAGGTACAAAAATTTGACGAATCCGGTATTAGAACTAGAAGTTATCAGTTCGAGTTTTATTGTAAGTTTAAAAGTGCTCTTTGTCTTAAGAAATATTAGGTCGTTACGAAAACCTTGTGTTAACAACTCCAACAGTTTTTGTTATATATGTGACAAATTTTGTTTACAAAAGCAAAGATACTTTGGGCGCATACTTTGGGAGAAAGCTTGCAGAAAGAAATAAATACTGGGTGCCTAATATCGTGTGTAAGCCTTGCGACACTTGAGTCAAGCAAACCGTAAAAGTCTTCACTAATCACTTAAATGACTGTTTCTTTTGTGCAGTGAATATAAAAGGTGTCAGCCGGTATAAAAAGCGTATGGCCATATACTGCAAACTGTGATGATGTTGAAATTAGAAAATCAGACGCAGTGTTGCCTTCTTAGCCTTCTTTAGTGGCTAGATTTAGCAACTTTTTTGTCACTTAGCATCTAGATGCTATCTTAGCATCTTTTATTAATAAAAAGTTGCTTTTACCATCCTTTTTTATTTTTTTCATTATTTTTGAATATATAATTTTATTTTTAATAGTATTGATATGTTTAAGTTTCTCAAAGTGTAACACGAGAAATTTGCGTACTACTCTATTTACCACTCTAATCGTTTCTTTCAACAAATATAACAAAACATTTTGAAATAGAGGAATGTGAAGGCAAGAACAGTTCTTAATGAATTAAAAAGTCGATTGCCAAAAAATATAATTGCACTAAAACCAATTTTCAATACATATCACATTAAACCGGGTAAAAAACCGATAACCAATATATTAGATGAGTTTAAATTCAGATCATCTGGAACTCCATTTAAAGAGTTATCCACATTTGTATTGTCTTTTTTAGTGTTGTCTTTCTCAAAAGCCAGAGTTGAACGTTCGTTTAATTTAATGACTTTAATTGAAAGCAAATTTTGCAACAGAATAAAATCCGAGTTGTTATGTTCTGTAATACGTATAACAGAAGGTTTGAAATTGAAAAATGTGTGCTGTTGCACTTACAATATACCGAGCGATTTCGTTGAAAGTCGATTGTCAGAAAAATATCAGAGCCAAGAAGAACTTAAAGATGAAGACATCACAGAAATATTAGTTCCCATAAACCAATTATTGTGTCTTTTGATAATGTAAATTGTGTCATATTTGAAATTAAAAAAAAAAAATCTCTCTAAAATTAAAAATATTTAATTTTAAAATTAAAAAAAAACTCAAAATAACTTTATTTAAAACTAGCTGTTTTTATCCGGTCTTGCCCGGGATAAAGCGGCCTTTGACTTGAAAAATGGTTCACTATGCTTACCAAGCGCTGATTACTTAGTTCCCAATTAACAAATTCCCAAATAAAATGAACTTTCTCCCCAAAAATTTTTATGGGCAGTAAATTCATTTTTTTATTTGAATTAAAATTTTTTTGATTTTTTAATTTAGAAGATTTTTATAAGCAAAAATGCTTCAAAAATAAGCTGCGAAACCGCTTAAAGTTTTTTTTTTCAGTTTATTTATAAACATCAAATATAACGGAATGGTTCGCAAATTAAAAGAATCAGAACTTTTAAAAATTGAATTACTTCATTCAATAAGTGATCATCATTGAGCAGAGACGTCAAATTCAAGTTTCAGAAATGAAAGACTAATGCGACGTTTAATATTGTCTCGCTAGGTTTCTTTAAGCAACTGCTTATAGTGTATGTGTGGCCTATTTTGATCAATAGGTAATTGTTTCACATACGTAGATAAAATTTATCATACGACATTTCACTATGCTGTGTTTCGCGAGCGAGTCGCGTCCGCTTCCGCGCGTTTGGCAACTTATTTCAATCGCCAAAATATATTTTTCAGATCATTGCGATATTTTAGCGGAGCTGTGTTCCGCGAGCTCGTCGCGTCCGCATCCGTCGCGACGCTTCCTCGCAGCTACTACCCGTGCTGCCGCTTAGATCTCGTTAACTTATTTTAATTCCTAAAACATATTTTTTAGAGCATTGCGATATTTTAGCTGAGCTGTGTTCCGAGAGCGCGTCGCATCCGCGTCCGCGTTGGCGCGCCGCACGCCGCTTCCGCGCATTTGGCAGCCACACCTGTGCTGCCGCGCAGCTGTTGCCAACTTATTTTAATTGTCAAAATATATTTTTCAGATCATTCCGATATTCTACCTAAGCTGTATTCCCCGTGCGCGTAGCTTCCCCACAACGAAATGATGCTATTAAAAAGAATACTCCTTTTAAATGCACCTATTGTAGGACATGTATTGAGAGCAGTATGCAAATGTTCACAAAAATAAATATTTAACAAAATTCATTAAATAAAAATATGTAAAAATTTAAGAATGAATTTGGGGAGTAAGTTCATTTTTTATTTCGATTAAAAAAAATGGGGAATTTATTCATTTCTTTTGGGTACCTTTTTTTAAGTTCGGGGAATTTGTTCACCGTGTTATTCCCGTGTTATTACCGTGGAAACCAAATTTCAGAGAAATCCGCTGAAAAGTACATATGGCAACCTTTTCTGGAATATGTACTAAATTTCGGAGAAAGCCATTGAAAAATAAAATTTTGTATAGCAATCAAATAAAGAAACAAATAAAAGGAAAAAAATAAGTTTTATATACATAGAAGTTGGCGCAAAGTAGGCATGGCCTGTAAGAAGCATATGGTGACCTTCCCTGTAGTATAGAGATCGTGTGACAAATTTTAGACATCCCTTGAAAAATTAAAATTTCTATAGTGAACAAATATACCAAAAAACAGAAAATTAATTTTGTATAAAAAGTGGGCGTAGAAGTAGGCGTGGCCGGCAAGAATCATATGACGACCTCTCTGGAGTACAGAGATCGTGTGTAGGAAATTTCAGAGAAATCCGTTAAAAAAAAAAATTGTGTAGATGTACCAAAAAACAGAATATGAATTGTATGCAAAAAGTGGGCGTAACAGTAGGCGTGACCGGTACGAAGAATATGTCGACCTTCCCTGGAGCAGAGAGATCGTGAGAACCAAATTTCAGAGAAATGCATTAAAAAATAAAAATTCGTATAGCGAACAAATATACCAAAAAACAGAAAATGAATTGTATACAAAAAGTGGGCGCAGAAGTAGGCGTGACCGGTTAGAGTCATACGGCAACCTTTCCTGTAGTACGGAGATCGTGTGTAGCAAAATTCAGAGAAATCCGTTGAAAAATAATAATTTGTATAACGAACAAATATACCAAAAAGCAGAAAATGAATTGTATATAAAAAGTGGGCGTAAAAGTAGGTGTGGTCGATAAAAAGTACATGGTGACCTTAACTGGAGTACAGGGATCGTGTCCACCGAATTTCAGAGAAATCCGTTAACAAATAAAAATTTCTATAGTGAACAAATATGAATAAAACAGAGTAAGCGCCCCGGTAGGTGAGTAGGTAGCGTGCTCGCCTATCATGCGGGGGTCGTGGGTTCGATTCCCACCAGAGGCTTTGGTCTGTCGCTGCAAAAAACTAGCCAAATGGTCTTTGTCACCCGGCTTATCCCTGGACCCAAATTAGAATACAAATTTACTTTGTATTGTAATTAAAAAAAAATAAAAAATAAAAATAAAAAAATGAATAAAACAGAAAATGAATTTTACATAAAAAGTGGGCGTAAAAGTAGGAGTGGGCGGTAAAAAGTATATGGCGACCTTTCCTGGGATATAGAGATCGTGTGTACAAAATTTCAGGAAAATCCGTTGAAAAATAAAAATTTGTATAGCGGTCAAACAAACAAACAAACAAATAAACAAACAAACAAACAAACAAACAGAAAATGAATTTTATATATACAGATTTTAAAAATATAAATCGAAACTTATGTTTTATATTCATTAATTTTTCCATTTAAAAGCCAAAGAATTAATTAATAAGTACTCAATTTTGCAATCAAAAGGTAATGAAATTAAAAAAAAAAATAACATCTTTTATTTTGACTCCAGTACGTTTTACCATCGTTTTTTTTTTTTTTTTTTGTTGCAATTTAGCATCTTTTCAATTTCAAATTATGGCAACACTGATCAGACCAGCTTCACTTAAAGTGAGTTCGAAAAAAGTAATTCGAATTTACATAGAAAGATCGGCTGAACTTCTTGCTTCGAGATTAAAGAAAATACATTGCCTATAACCTGTTGTTGACATTGCGTCCTTTATGACCAGAGAGCGAGACCTTCTTCCTTACTCTGCTGAAGAAGATACGCTTGTATTTTGTAACAATGTTTCTGGCATCTTAAACTGTATAGGACTTCGCGAGTGACCATTGGAGGCTTTTTATAGATAGTCCAAAAAGAAGTATAAAATGTGTATTGCTGTACAATGGAAAGAGCAAGCGTGAACTATGAAACACTGATAAGCCGAGAAATATCCCTCTTCCACCACTTCACATCAAGCTTGATCTAATTAAACAGTTCATCAAACCCCTTGATAAGACTGATGACTGTTTTAAATGTATGTGTTAAAAATTTTCAGCCCTGAGTATGGAAAAATTAAAAGCAGGCATCATCGATGGACCGAAAATCCGTACTCTTATAAAACTATGCAGAATGGGTTGCTAAAATGCTTCATCAGGATAATGGAAGAGAGATACCAATATCGGGGTGATCGCCACATACTGGCAGACTTTAATAAGAAAAAGTTGTTTGTAAATTTTGTTTTAATTATTGGATAAGGAGCATGTACCTTTTATACCCTATACCACTATGTGGTTTGGGTATAATGACTTTGTGCTGCTGTTTGTAACTACCAAAAATATTTTACCTAGACCCATCTTTTATTATACCGTTCGAATCAGAATCACTAACTGATTCAATTTAACGATGTCCGTCCGTCCGTCCGTCTGTGTGTCCATATAAACCTTGTAATCAAACTGCAGGTCGCAAATATGAATATATTTTGATGAAATTCGCTATATAAGCTTTCAGCGATAGGATGCACGCTATTGACATTGGTGAGAATCGGTCTATGTTCAGACCTAGCCCCCATGCATATGACCCCTATGAAATCGACATAAATTGCTACAAAATCCAAATTGTCATATAGATCTTACTCAAATTGGGTTTGTATACGTTTATTACATCCATTAATGAGTAGTCCAAAAAAGATCCCTATGTGATAACTCTTAGTCGTAGGCTCCATATGGAGCTGCGTCCCGATCTACACTTAAATCTATCAAAAAACAAAAATATTGCACTGATTCTTCTCAAATTTTGTTTGTGTAAATTTTTGCAAAATACAAGAGACTGTACCATACGATTCATTTTTGGGCCTAGTCCCCATATAGATATAGCATCCGATATGAACTTTTTCATATCTGCAGCAAAAAAAAAATAATAAAAATCCCACTCAAATTTGGTTTATGCTTATTTTCTATATCCAGTTAGATAGGGTCTCTAAATGCATGGTATAGGGTATCGTATGGTCGGTCTAGACCGACTATAATTTTCTTACTTTTTTTTTTGTTTAGATTTTTCAGTGAAATAGCTAATTGTCTTTACCTCAAAAACTAGAGCCAATTTGACAAACCGAATAATTTTCTAGTATTCAGCACACTAGTCTTATACAGAATTGACTTATACAGAATTGAGTTAAGCTACCATGCTGCAAAATGACTATTCCTCAGTATTTTTAGTCAATTTGTTTATATGTTTTTGTTTATGCTAATTTCAGTTTTGTTTTTATTGTAGTTTAGTTAAGTTGCTAATTTCAATCTTAATTATTTCATATATTTAGAGGCAGTTTAAGAGACTCCATCCAAGCTTTATTGTAACAACAAATAAATAAATAAGCTTTATTTAATTTTTTTTTTTCCAAAATATCTTCTCCTAAAAAATAACCTTTTCTTATGAACGTTCTAAATCTTCACTCACTAACTTTTGTTAAAACGTATCCTTTCTTAAAAGTTACCATTTGGGGCCTTACATGCAAAACCTTAGTGATGCAAAACCATTCAAAGTTTTTGGCGCTGTTTGTATACAGTCTTATTTTATGGAACAATAAATTTTGTTTGTATTTTAATATCATCTATGAAAGCTCACAAGAAATTTTATTGAAAAACACTTTAACCGTGTATCTGCCATTTTCATGTATCATTAATTTTGCTATTTTTAAGAAAATTAGAAAATACTGGCATTTTATCTTTCGAAAGGTTTAATATCATCGTACGACCTCTTCGTCTTTATTGACCCCTAATGAAATTGACAGCTGAAAATATTCACGAGATATTGACACACATCCATTTAAATAGACTTTTTTTTAAATTCTCTTTCATTCCTTTCTTGAAGCTAAAATTATGCTATTGGGTACTTTAATACCTATAGCATGCGTTACTTAATGTACGTACAAATGGTCTTGTCATACAAGTATGAATACAATATAAGCACACATCATTAACAGTGTAACTGACAGTAATAGAACCATCATTATTATAATGTTTTTCATTAAAGGCACATGTAAAGTGTCAACACTTCTGAAGCCACAGTTAAACCTAAGATTAAGATACAATAAATATTAAAAGGTGATGAAATTCTAAAGAGAATATTTTACATGAAAAAACTCTAATTCATGTTTAAGACTTTATACATAACTGAGTACGTTAGGTTTTATATGCTGTTTTTTCAATAATTTCTATAGATTTTGCAAAAACCGAAAAGGCTGAATTTCATATTTCTTTTACCTTTTTCCACTAATATAAATTTGGTTTAACTGGCATCATTGTATACAAATCAATGTCACTCTTGTATTACTACATCATCATAAATAAAACACAAAAAAACATATTTACATACTATGAGTATATCTTTACTGGAAAATATTCTTATAGAGCGTCAAAAAGGCATTATACGCATCGTTTCATACAATGCTCGAAAAGTCTACGAAATTCTGCATAAAGCGTGAAAATGAACAAGAAAGAAAATTTTAGTCGGCCTAAATCGACTATACGATACCCTATACCATGGTTTAGAGACCCTATCTCTTCGGTCCAACTAATTGGATATAGAAAATTAGCATAAACCAAATTTGAGTGGCATTGTTATTATTTTTTTGGCTGCAGATATGAAAAAGTTCATATGAGGTGCTATATTTATGTGGGGGCTAGGTCGAAAAGTGGACCGATCGTGACCATATTTGGTAAAGTCACTTATATTTAGAAAAAAAATATTCAAACTAAATTAGCAAAAAATCTATTCAATATTGTTTTTTAATAGATTTAAGTGAAGATCGGGAAGCAGCTCTATATGGGGCCTATGACTAAGAATTGTTGTATAGGGATTATTTTTTGACTACTGATTATTGGATATAATAAACACATACAAACCCAATTTGACTAAGATCTTTATGGTAATTTGGATCTTATGGCAATTTATGTCGATTTCATAGGGGTCATTTGTATGGGGGCTAGGTCTGAACATGGGCCGATTCCCACCAATTTCAATAGCGTTCATCCTATGGCCGATAGAAGCTTATATACCAAATTTCATCAAAACATATTCATATTTGCGACCTGCAGTTTGACTACAAGCTTTACATGGACACACAGACGGACGACGGACGGACATCGTAAAATCGAATCAGATAGTGATTCTGATTCGATCGGTATAATAAAAGATGGGTCTAGGTCAAATAGCTTTGGTAGTTACAAACACATAGTCATCATACCCAAACCACATAGTGGTATAGGGTATAAAAATCGTTTATTAAAAACTCATTACAATATCAAACAAAAGACTAAGTTTTTTTAGAATCAAATTAGGTCACATAGTGCAGCATCTGGCAAAAATTAAGTATATTTAAAAAATAGTATATTTTTGAATCCTAATTAATTTTTTTTAATCACAGTGTATAAGTTTTATGATTATATTGAATAGACCCACATAAATCGAGCTCATACAAAAATGAACTTAAAAAGAAGGAGCCATCATACAATTATGAAGTTGGGAACATATAAGAAAATTAGCATGTCTTTTACATTTTATTTTTTTCGAAATAACTCAAAATTTAGCATAACTTTTCTTTAACGATTAAATAGTTTTGAATTTTTCATAGAAAAAGTTGTTTTTAAATTTTTTAACTCCTTAAAAGCAATTTCATCGCAATAAACTTAACATAAGGGAAATACTCATGCTCTAGGCTTTCAATTGACATAGATTTCATTAAAATAACCTAACATCATTTTTGTTCACTAATGAGTCACTGTGAGACCATACATGCTTAATAGGGCGGGTCGATTTAAAAATCAGCCAAGTGACAAGGAAAACCTTATTCTAGGGATCAGAATAAGAAACTTTTCCCGAGGAACCATACCTCTAAAACGAATTCGATGTCCCGACTTTTGACCTTTCTGTCTGTCTGTCTCACTTTGACCCATTTATAGTGCCCCAATCGAGTGCAAATGTATGAAAAACCCCCACTAACTTTGGAGGGCCGATTCACCTATGTCAGTGGCACACCCCCTGAAACCCCCTGTGCGGTTGCCCATACGAACATTTCAAAAAATCACCTTTTTTTGGCACTTTACATGAAAAAACAAGTAAGAAAATTATAGTCGGTCTAGACCGACTGTAAGATACCCTATACCATGTCCTATCTCTTAGGCCCAGCTAACTGGACATAGAAAATAAGCAAACACCAAATTTGAGTCTGATTTTTATTAATTTTTTTGGCTGCAGATATGAAAAAGTTCATATCGGATGCTATATCTATATGGGGACTAGGTCCGAAAATGGACCGATCCTGATCATGTTTGGTAAAGTCTCTTGTATTTTGCAAAAATATATACAAACAAAATCTGAGAAGAATCAGTGCAATATTTTTGTTTTTTAATAGATTTAAGTGAAGATCGGGAAGCAGCTCTATATGGGGCCAAAGGGATCATTTTTGGACTACTCATTAGTGGACGTAATGAACGCATACAAAACCCAATTTGAGTAAGATCTATATGACAATTTGGATCTTATGGCAATTTATGTCGATTTCATAGGGGTAATTTGTAGGGGGGCTAGGTCTGAACATGGACCGATTCTCACCAATTTCAATAGCGTTCATCCCATGGCCGACGAAAGCTTAGTTACCAAATTTCATCAAAATATGTTCATATTTACGACCTGCAGTTTGATTACAAGCTTTACATGGACACACAGACGGACGGACGGACGGACGGACGGACGGACATTGTTAAATCAACTCAGAAAGTGATTCTGATTCGATCGGTATAATTAAAGATGGGTCTAGGTCAAATATTTTTGGTTGTTACAAACAGCAGCACAAACTCATTATACCCAAACCACATAGTGGTATAGGGTATAATCAGCGAAATGTTTTTTATACCCTATACCACTATGTGGTTTGGGTATAATGACTTTGTGCTGCTGTTTGTAACAACCAAAAATATTTGACCTAGACCCATCTTTAATTATACCGATCGAATCAGAATCACTTTCTGAGTTGATTTAACAATGTCCGTCCGTCCGTCCGTCCGTCCGTCCGTCCGTCCGTCCGTCCGTCCGTCTGTGTGTCCATGTAAAGCTTGTAATCAAACTGCAGGTCGCAAATATGAATATATTTTGATGAAATTTGGTACATAAGCTTTTATCGGCCATGGGATGAACGCTATTGAAATTGGTGAGAATCGGTCCATGTTCAGACCTAGCCCCCATACAAGTTACCCCTATGAAATCGACATAAATTGCCATAAGATCCAAATTATCATATAGATCTTACTCAAATTGGGTTTGTATGCATTCATTACATCCATTAATGAGTAGTCCAAAAATGATCCCTTTGACCCCATATAGAGCTGCTTCCCGATCTTCACTTAAATCTATTAAAAAACAAAAATATTGCACTGATTCTTCTCAAATTTTGTTTGTACATATTTTTGCAAAATACAAGAGACTTTACCAAACATGATCAGGATCGGTCCATTTTTGGACCTAGTCCCTTTATAGATATAGCATCCGATATGAACTTTTTCATATCTGCAGCCAAAAAAATTAATAAAAATCCCAGTCAAATTTGGTTTATGCTTATTTTCTATATCGAAGTAGTTGGACCGAAAGATAGGGTCTCTAAACCATGGTATAGGGTATCATATAGTCGGTCTAGACCGACTATAATTTTCTTACTTGTTTCTTTTTGGAGTTTATTTTTCTCTTTAGAATTTATTTAGTCAGAACATATGTATGTAAATAGAAAAAATTAATATAACTTAGTAATAGAAAAGAACCTAAAAAAAAGATATTGTTTGAAGTCTTTTTTGCTTTTAAGTCTAGGCAATTTCGCACGGCTCTCTAATTTCGTCGCCATAACAGCCTCTGGTATAACTCGTTTGGAAATGCTAGCTAGCAATTGAACATGTCGTTCCGTTGCTTGTATATGTGGAATTTTTGGATCATTAAACGTTGGATAATCTTGGTTTAAATATTCTTTCAATATATAATAAAAAATATAATAATAAAACTTTTGCTTTCATTATACATAAAATTTTGAAGTCTTATGTTTTAAGTGCACTGTACTGTTATTTTATTTCTTTGTTTGGTGGTTTTATTGCTACTAAAAATGTGATGAATATTACGTATACTGTAAATAGACCGATCGAATGAGGGTAAATAACTTTTAGATCACTCCGTGACTGTGCGTGACTATGCGTAACTGTGCGTGACTATGTCAAAGTTAATCTTTTTTCACAGCAAGTGTATGGGCCAATTTCACATCAATTGCATGAGGGGGAATGGGGTTGCCCCACGGCAGACGGACAGACAGACAGACAGGTCAAAAGTCGGGACATCAGAATTCGATTTAGTTGTATGGTTCCTTGGGCAAAGTTTCTTATTTTGATCCCTAGAATATGATTTTCCTTGTCACTTTTAAAGATTTTTTTGTATTTGAATATTTCCTTTTTAGCATTTTAGCCATTAGATTCATCTAACATACACCTGAGATTGATGGCTGTTTTAAATGCGATTTTCGCAATATGCTAAATGAAGTGTTTGGGTGTACGAAAGTGTAGATGATTTGAATACTAATATATGCAAAAATAAATATTGCTGTAAAAACTGTTGATTTAGTTATTGAAGTTAGTTTCAAAATTTAAGCACATCTTACCTTAACATGGCAACAGCTGATATGAATTGACATGGTTAACTGACATCAACTATTTATTTTACAGAAACAATTTCCATCGCGATGTTCTAATGTACTTGAAGTATTGGGTAAAAGTTTTAAGATCTTGTAAACGGAGTTTAAAAATAAGTCTTTTAAAAATAAGAGCACTTCGACCATAACATAGTTCGTCATTACTTTACGTCTGTTTTTTCTTACAATCTGTAGTGTAATATAATTGCAAATATTTAACACTAAAATATGTTAAATCTTTTATTTAAAACTTATAGATTAATATATTTACTAATATATATTTTTTTCTTCTTTCACAGGTACGTTGTTTAAAAAATTTTATATCACTGCGGTATGTACAAGTTAAAATTATCTTGAATGTTTATTTATAGCTACGCTAAACACTGACTTACTGACTCTGAAATACAGTCTGATTCTTATTTAATATCAAACACGTATAAATTTGCAATGCACACATTAGAAATGTACTATTTCTTAAACAAGTATATTTTTTTTCAAAAAGTAACCTCTGTTAAAAAAGTGCTTTCATAAAAGTACCTTTAGTTCTTAAAAAAGTAATATAGTAACCTTTCTTTTTCTTTTCTTAAAAATTACCTTTTCTTTTAAACAAAGTAATTTTTAAAAAGTATTTTTTTTTTTAAAGTACCATTCCTTTAAAAATGTATGTTCTAAAAACGTACCTTTTTAAGAGAAATACTCTCTCCTAAAAAGTACATATTTCAAAAATAAATTTTCTTAAAAAAGTAAATATTTCTAACTAAGTATACTTTCTTAAAAAGTGTCCTTTCTTTCGAAAGTACTTCATCTTAAAATCATATCTTTCTTAAAAAAATTTTTTTCTCAAAAAAATGCCTTTTTTAATTAATTACTTTTTCTTAAAAAAGTGCCTTTTACTAAAAAAGTACCCTTTTTAGAAAAACGTTTTCCTAGAAAGCACGTTTTCTCAAAACTGGCTTTAAAACAGTATATTTTCCTAAAAAAGTACCTCTTCTTAAAAAGTCATTTTCTTAAAATGTAGCTTTTCTTAAAAACCACATTTTCTTAAAAAAAAGTACTTAAAAAAGGCCTTAAAAATACCTCTTGTTAAAAAGAATATTTTCTGTAAAAATTTACTATTTTCTACAAAGTACCTTTTTAAAAAACACCTTTTTTGAAAAATATCTGTTCTTAAAAAAATTACCAGTTCTCAATAAATAATATATCTTCTAAAGTACCTCCCTTAAAAAAGAACATTTTCCTTAAAATATACTTTCTTAAAAGAATTTCTTATTTTAAAAAAGTACCTTGTCTTAAAAAAGTACTTTTTCTTAAAAAACTATTTTTCTCTTAAAAAAAAAACTTCTTCGTAAAGGTGCCACGGCCAGTGATCTGATCCCACCCATTTTTTGGTCCCACTACTCACATTAAAAACTTTTGAAGTTTCGCAAAGCATTCTCTAATACAATACTCCAGATATATTAAATATTTACATTGCATGGTGCGTGCCACACCCACTAGCCCGATGCCGGCCATTTTTCTGCTACTTTTCAAATTAATTTAGTATATAAATACATATACAAGCTGTTTCTACCCGATCTTGCACGGGATGCTTTTGACTTGAAAAATGTTTCACTATGCGTACCAGACGCTGAGTACTTATACCCCAAGGAACAGATTCCCCAACAAAAAATAATTTTTTCCCCAAAAATTTGTATGGGATTGGGGAATTTATTCATGATGAAAGAATTCCCAAATGATTACGCATATTGGGGGAGTAAATTCATTTTTTAGTTCAATTTAAATTTTTTTGATTTTTTAATTTAGAAGTTTTTCATAAAAAAAAAACTTCAAAAATGCTTCAAAAATAAGCTGCGAAACCAATTTAGTCTTTTTTTTTAAGTTTATTTAATCTCCAATCAAACATGAGCTGATGGCCTTAGGAGCTAATGCTTAAAAGCTACTAATTATATATTAATTTATTATTATATAGTTAGCAAATAAATAAATAAATAAATTTAAGTTTATTTATTTTGTAAACATCAAATGTAATGGAAGCGTTGAAAATTGAAGGAATCAGAACATTTAAAAATTGAATTACTTCATTCAATATGTGCTCATCATTGAGCAGAGACATCAAATTTATAGAAGTTTCAAAAATGGCAAATGAATGCAACGTTCAAAATTGTGCCGCAAGGTTATCGTCAACTTATTTTAATCGCCAAAATATATTTATCAGATCATTCCGATATTTTAGCTGAGCTGCGTTCCGAGAGAGCGTAGCGTGCGCGTCCGCGCGCCGCTTCAGCACACCAAAATAATGCTATTAAAAAGATTTTAAATACGTTTATTGCAGGACAGATATTAAGTGCAGTATGGGAATTTGTTCATTTTTTGGGGATATTTTTTTTTTTAAATTGGGGGAATTTATACATCGTGAAGTTATTCCCCCATTTTTCGGGGAATAAGTTCATTTTTGTGGGGATCTTGTTCATTGGAGACTAAGTACTCAGCGCCTACTTACCGTTACAACTAACTATGTTTATGCATGGATTATTTTGATTAGTTCTTATAGTTATTCTAGAGTTTTTGGATTAACAACATTTCTGGTATTTCCTTCTGGTGCATATACGAAAAGATTGTGCTAGCTAGCAACTCTGGAGCAGGCGACATATAACTGTCTATGAGAAAAACAGGAAGTTTCTAAGTTGATACCTACTACCGTGAGATATTGTGCTCTTATGTACGTTATGTTAGGAAAACTTTTTGTACCATCACTTGCAATGAAGGAACCAACTTACAAAAGTTTTCTGGTAGGAATATTACAGTCGTTTCAGGAGTTTCACATTCCCTGGAGCCTGCTTGTCTTATCTGTTGGGCATCAAGACATTGTTGAGTGATTTAAAGAGTTTGAGAGTCCCTGGACGCAGCTTCTCATATCCGTTGGACCTGAAGACGTTGTTGAGTCGTTTCAGGAGTTTCACATTACCTCGACTCAGCTAGCACCTAGCCGCTGGATTTCTAGATGCACTTGAGTGGGTTCGGGCATTTCCGCTTCTGTTAACAAAGCTTGTCTTGATATTTGGGCTTCAAGACGTTATTGGGTTTGCTCAGGTGTTTCAGCATTTATCAACTCAGATTGTCTAACTCGTTGAGACTCGATACGAAATTGGGTCTAATCGAGTTCTCTAGAGTTCTGTTTAGTTTAAGGCTTTTTGCATTTGAGGTAGTACAATTGCAAATAGTTCTTTTTCCACCTTTACAACTCATATACATAGTGAAAAAGATGAAATGGAAATATTTGTAATAGGTTGCTTTCCAATATAGCAAAAAGGCGAGATGGAAATAAATGTAATATTTTATTTTCCAATGTAGCTAAAAAGCCGAGATGGAAATATTTGTATGAATTAACCTCATCGGAGTAATACCACTGCGGTAGTCAGCCTGTATCTGTTCACCCATGAAATAAATCTGCACTAGTTTTGGGGTGTTACAACCCATATAGTAAAAAAGGCAAGACGGGAATATTTGTAATATGTTGATTTACAAAATATATTTCATAGTGGTGTAAACTCAAGAGTAGTAAGTAAAGAGATTTATGCACAAAGTTTTATGGAAGTACATAGAAAATTTGTTAGCAAACACTAAAAGCGTATATAGAAAATTAAAAAAAGTGGGCGTGGCCGATAAAAATATATGACGACCTTACCTGGGAGAGATGAGAATAATGTGCATTAAATTCGAGCGAAAACCGTAAAATATTTAAAAAGGGGGCGTAAAAGTAGGCGTGGTCTGTAAGAGGAATATGGTAACCTTACCTGGGGTACAGAGGAGTTTTGTACCAAATTTCAGAGAAATCCGTTGGAAAATAAAAATTTGTATAGTGGTCAAACAAACAAACAGAAAATGAATTTTATACATATATAGATATAGTTTCAGAACTATTGCTCTCGTTGTACTCCAGATCTAATATATTAAATTTAGTTGTTAAAGTTCACTTTATTTAGAACCAGTTGAAAAACTAAAAAAAAAAATATATATAACCTACCTTTTCTTTACTACCATAAAAATTTCAAGACGACCGGTTCAGCGGTGTAGCCTCCTACAAACCACAAACAAACATACGAAACCCCATTATAAAGGGTCCGCCATCTAACGTTTTTTTTTTTTCAACTAGTGCTTATTTCGTGAACGGTAATACTTAGCTAATGTCTGATTTGGCAGGTAATTAGCTTCATCCTTCCGCTGAACGAATATGGTTGTGTATATGCTTGAACAACGCCGGGAAATATTGCGACATTACTTTGAAAATCATGGTAATGTTGCAGAATGTGTGCGAAAATTGCGTACGGATTTTGGAAGAAGAGAAGCACCGTCAGCTCCGTTTGTTCGTTATCTTGCGAAAAAAAATGAAAGAAACTGGCATCCTCATTGATAAACCAAAGCGTGAAAGGCAAAAAACAGTGCGTACACCCGAGAATATTGCTTCTGTGGCAGAAAGTGTGCGTGAAGCGCCATCAACATCAATTCACCGTCGTTCTCAAGAATTGAACATTTCGGAGGCATCATTAAGACGAATTTTGCATAAAGACCTTGGTATGACGCCATACAAAGTCCAATTGGTTCAGGAGTTGAAGCCAACTAACCATCCAATGCGTTTTCGCTTCGATAAGTGAGCCTGCGATCGACTTACAGAAGATGCCGATTTTGCCAAAAAAAAAATCATCTTTTCAGATGAAGCTCATTTTGATCTTGGCGGGTATGTAAACAAGCAAAATTGTCGAATTTGGGACACAGAAAACCCGCACGCATACATTGAAAAGTCGGTACACCCAAAACGAGTTACTGTTTAGTGCGGATTTTAGTCCAGAGGCATAATTGGGCCATTTTTCTTCGAAAATGAGCAGGGAGTGGCCGTTACAGTCAATGGTGATCGTTATCGGGCCATGTTGAACGAATTTTTGTTCACAAAAATTGAAGAGGAGGATATTGGCAACATTTGGTTTCAACAGGACGGCGCTACGTGCCACACAGCCGAAGCTACTTTCGATGTTTTGCGCCCTGTTTTTGAAGATCGCATTATCAGCCGTAGAGCTGATGTCGTTTGGCACCTCGGAGCTGCGATTATTTGTGGGGTGCCCTCAAAGATAAGTGTTACGCCAACAAGCCAGAGACAATTGACGATTCAAAGGACAATATTCGTGAAGCCATTGGTGAAATACAGCTGCACGCAATCGATAATGTGCTCAAAAATTGGACCGATCGTGTAGGCTACTGCATGGCCAGCCGAGGCAGCAATTTGAATGAAATTATTTTTCATTATTAACCGGAAGGATTGTACTTTCAAATAAATAAAGAAATTTCAGATAATATTCAGTAGTTTTTTTTTATAGCATTTTCAAAAAAAAAAAAATTATGGGGCGGACCCTTTATATAAGATATATACATTTTTTTAAAGAATCATTTCTTCAGATTTTCGAAAAGAAAAATAATGTCTTACAAAATAAAATAAATAGTTAAAAGTTTTCAAAAAAAAATTTTCAAAGATATTCGATATTCTAGCAGAGTTGTTTAAATAATAAACAACTGACCTCATTTATTTAAATCGCAAGAAATTTCGCTTTGAGTATGACAATTCTGTGGTTTTCTGGAATAACCGCGTATGTCAATTTTTGTCAGTTTTGAGTTAGCGATGCCAAATATATTAATTTTTAACGCTCTTTACATGTGTTAAATTTTTTTTTTTTTATATATTGACCATTTCTGAGTGTTTTCTTTAAATAACGACGTAACTTAAATGTTTATTTAATTAATTTGCAGCACTATCGACGTATATTCGCTGACAAATTATTTTCTCAGAAAACGATACATAGCGATATGCGATGTTATTAATGAAGAAAAATGCAAAATAATTTTGGTTTATTTTTTAGTTTATAACCACTTATAAAAACTTGTGTGTTTATTTCTGTTTTTTTTTTGTTACTATTATTCTTGATACGTTGTTATATTCTCATCCCGTCCCATTAACTTTTTGTTGACGAACAAAAAAATCCATTTTCAAGCAACAACAACTTATGTCTACATGGGTTGCATTGGTAGATTTCTTTTTGGAAGAAAACGACGTTTGTCGACATAAGTTGTTTTATCTGCACACACTTTAAGTGTTATTTACATATTATTTTTGTCGTCCTTCTCTAGGATCTATTCCTCTGAAGTTTTTTGACTCAATATTTTATATAAAGTATTTATTGCCCATATCTACAGGACTGTTAAATAAAAAGCTACAAAAACTTTATATCGAGCCCATAATTTCATATATAACATTTTTTGGCTACCCTAAACATTCGATTTTATGACATACGCTTTATTCTAGAAAACCACAGAATTAAGATGCTTTTAAGCTACTTTTCTTGGAACAAAAATATCCATAGCACTAGTGCTAAGTAAACTTTTCAAAATTTCATCTGAAAAGGTCTCCGCGAATTTAGTGAGCAATTCAGAACTTATTTAAAGGAAACAAAAATATCTTTAAACATTCGTTTCTTGGAACTAATTAAAGTTTCTGGAGGGTGAAAAATTCCAAGTCAATATTTTTTTAATTCTATTTTTTTACATTTTTTAAATTAATATTAATTATGCGTTTCAGTCCTAGCCTAAAGAATGGAGTGAGAGATAATCAATGGTTCCTGAGTTAAAGGTCAAAAACTAAATAAACAAACATCAATATAAAGAAAAATATTTAAGGTCTAAAACAAAGTTTGGCGTGAGAACATCAAACTCTTTGTACGTTTCATTATACTTACCCTGACTTAGAATTTATCATCGCCAGAATAGACGTTGTACTCTGTAATAAAATAATTCTAATAGCAGTTCCAATTTGCCGCATAAGGAACAAATATAGCTAGCATAGCCCAGCACTCGAAATTCGAGTGAAAATTCAAGAAAATTTTATTTTTTCATTCAATTTAAAAATTTATGAATATTTGAATTAGCCTAAAGGTATGCTAATCAATATAAGCAATTCACAATTCAACACAGGGCGTGTCACATATAATTTAAATCATTATCATTAACAGGGTGTAACGAATTATTTGAAATATTTTATTTAATTCAATTTAATATATTTTTAAGAGAGATTTAACATAAATTTTATCATTCTCAGCTTATTCTCCATATGAACTATATCTATGCCAATGTTCACACTCCTCCGTGCCCGCATATTGCTTAAAAAGGGAACTAAAAATTTACCTTCACGTATTAATATATGGATATTATATTATCGTAGGAGTGAAGCACTAACGTTATAATGGGTTAAATAGTAGCCGTGTTAAATATAGCTGGTTGTAAAAAACATTAGGTTAAAAGCATTATATCCTACATAGGGTTAATATTTGTATGAAACCACAATATTTTTTTTATAAAAAAATTTATTCTTTATTATATCTAAAGAATGCAATCAATTGCAGATACAATTTTAATTAATAAACATGTTTAAAATAAGTAATGAAAATTGAAAATTCTTTTAAATATTTATTATCCTTGGATTGAAAGTTTTACTGTGTTTAACGTTATATCGGATGTATAATTTAAACTCTGAAAATTGAATTTGAAGCAATTAATATTTAAAGTAATTTTTTATTTTTATTTATTACATGTTAATTACATAATATAATTATGGTAACTAATCTAGGGAGAAAAAAGAGTACTAGCAACATTGGCTTTCGACTCTGAAGTTAATAAGTTGGTTTATTTCTGATACTTTATATTAGATTTAGTAGATTATTTTCTAGTAAATATTTACAAATTAATTTAATATTTTTATCACATACATTTTTTAAGAGATCAGTAGGACGGTTTGATCCGAATATTTTTGCTCTGGAGGAATTGAAAGTGACACACTCACCAAGGAGGTGTGTAACGTTGAGGTGTGTGTTACAGGTTGTACATCGTGGGGCTGTTGTTTTTTCTAATAAATGTTTATGTGAGAATTTGCAGTGTTCGATTCGTAGACGAACTATGGTGTTGTTTCCTTTCTTGAAGCTGTTTTTGGGTATATTTGTTTTTTCCCAACAGGATTATATCTTTTATACCTATGTTGATAGTCGGCCCACTTTTGAGCGTAAGACGCCTCCAAATGGTTATACATGGTGTGATGTATGTCGCGGTATTCCCATGAGGGGTATTTTAAAAGGGGTCTGCGTTTTGCTTCTGTAGCTGCTGCATCAGCATACTCGTTGCCAAGTATACCTACGTGCGATGGGATCCACATTAGTTTTATTTTTTCTGAATGTATGCTTAGTATATTTCTGATTTGATTTATTAATGGCGAGTCATACAAAGTGTTTTGTGTTGCGAGAACTGTCGAAAGACTATAAGTACATATAATATATTTCATTTGATTTTGAGCAGCAAATTCTGCTGCGATGTATACCGCTAATGCTTCAGCTGTAAATATGGAACATTGATTATCAATGAAACCGGATCTTATCAGATGGTCATCTTGCTGTACTATTGCGAATGTTGTGGAGTCGTGTGACTTGGAGCCGTCAGTAAATATATGGTTCCAGTTATTACCAAAATAGTAGTCAACTATGCTATTGAATGATTTTTTATAGACTATTGGTGGTGTTATAGTTTTGCGAAGATCAACCAAGGATAATATAAGAGATGTATTTCCAAGCGACCAAGGTGGTTCCGATGCTTGTTTCAGCAATATTGGTCTATTTTGTAAATCAAGTTCACGTGAAAAGTTTCTGCATCTAACTATAGTAGATTCAAGCCTAGGCAACCTACTGTGATTAATAGCTTTTGATACTTCTTGAAATAATAATTTATTTCGGCTGATAAATAGCTTTGGTATTAATTTATTTGTAAGAAGTGATGTTCGGTCTTCAATGGATGGCATACCAGCCTCAGCCAATATATTTGGAATTGGACTTGTGCGGAATGCCCCAATACTACGGCGAATAGCAGAATGATATGGTGCTTTTATTAATTTGATGTATTTTGGCGCACACCATCCGTATATTGGAATGGCATAATCTATTTTGGAGAGTATAATTGAACGTGTTATATGTATCATTGTCGATACATGTATCATGAAGTTTTTTGATGTAAGATATTTTATAATGTTTAATCTGTAATTTAGTTTTTTTCTCAGCTGTAAACAATGCTCTTTGAAAGTAAAATTTTTGTCAAAGATCACACCCAAGATACGAAGATGATCTACTCGTTTTATTTTTATGTTTTTATACTCAACGTCGAATATAGCGCAGTTTTGTTTATTGCAAATACGTAATAGACTGCATTTTTCTATGGATAGTAATTAATTATTATTTAATTATTAAAGTAATTATTACATCGTGGTCAGGGTATAATTAGATTGTGTTGTTGTGTGTATATAAAAAGAAGAACTTAATTACCTTAAATTAAATAAATTTGTGTATATTTCGTTGATAAATATAACATATAATTTCGCAATATTTACTAATTATAATTATGACATAATAATCGTATCCTGTATGACCATCAACATATTTCGAGGCAATAAAGACATGAATATCTTAAATATGATTGATTTTATATGGCTTTCTATGCTCAGTATTTCGAAATACTTTATACTAAATCTCATGGCAGATGTTATCGTATAGTCGGCTTAGAGTAATTACAACTTTTTTTTTTCATTAGTAATAAATTTATTTGTTATTGATACTTCTAGCCCATTGAAACTTTTTTGTACATTTCAGCTGATTTTAAGCGTTGTTCGAAAATTTAAAATTTTGTTATAAAACATTTATTAAAACCAAATTTTGTACTTGGTAAGACTGGTTATATCTATTACCACTATGTTGTCAGGGTATAATGAGTTTGTGCCGCAGTTTGTAATTCCCAAAAATACGTCACCTAGAGCTTTTATTGTACTGATCGATTCAGAATCACAATCTAAGTCGACTTAGCGATGTCCTTCCATCCGCCTGTGCATGTAATATGAATATATTTTGAAAAAATTTAGTATATGATCTTGTATTACCCATAGGTTGAAAACTATTGAAATTCGTCAAAATTCGTGTAGGCTTAGAATTTGCGACCATAGATAAGTTCCTTATGAGATCGACTTAAATTGCCATAAAATCCAAATTATCAAATTGGGTTTGTGTGCGTTTATTACATCCATTAATCTGTGGTCCAGAAATGGACTGTATTGAACAATTATTCGTCACAGCCCCATATAAGGCTGCTACCTGACCTTCACTTAAACCTATCAAAAACAAAAATATTGCACAAATTTTTCCCATATTTAGTTTGTATGTGTTTTGCAAAAAATAAGTGACTATCAAATATGGTCAGGATCGGTCCATTTTTGGAACTATAGCATGCGATATGAACTTTCACCTCCGATTCTGTTTATGCTTGTATTTTATACCCAATTAGGTGGACCTAAGAACAATTCTCTAAACACCTGGTAATAGGGTATTGCATAGTCGGTCTACACCATCTAAAATTTCCTTACTTGTTTTTATTCATTTCATTTTTCCATCGTGCAGTTCTTTCCTGTTGTTAATTATTAATAAATTATTTACGCAATTTTTCTGACTTGTATGGATGTTAGATGATTAAAACTGCCAGCACGTTTGTTTTATACATAAAGTTTTTTCACACTGAACACAAATTTAAAATTATTTTTCATTACTGATTTTTAAACAATACCAACTTCGAAAATATTAAATTAAGGTAATATAGTTAAATAAAAATCTGAGCGTTTATAATATTGACTAAATCATTTTTAAATATTTCTACATATTTTCCCAGGAAATACATGATCTCATTATATTTTGCTTTACTTGATAACATTTAGTTCCTAATTTAATTTAGAAAAAAACTTTAAAAATGTTGTGAGTTGTTTAGGCATATTTCTGTCTTCGCAGCTCATCATTTCATTTGTTAATTTCTTTATTTCCAAAAGTCTGTACAACAATGTTCGTTACAGACTAACAATGTAATGGCTTAAATATAATTAGATTATTGCACGCAGTTATTGTAGCAAAAAAAATATTTAATTGGGAGTTTTCTGTATTTAGTTCCACCATATAATTAGTATTCAATGAATTTATTAATTTAATTCTCTTTTTAAAGAATAATTTAATGTTTTAAATTGAAGATATTATACGTCTTATAGATGACAATCTGCAGAACTCTTATTTTAACCTCCGATGAACATTTTAATTCTCTATTTTGAAAAAATATATTTATTGTAATTTTGATAAACTAAATCATTCCCTGCAACAAGTTTCTGTAAGATTTTAAAATTAGGGACCACGGTGTAAGTTATAGTATCAATATGTCAACATACGACCAAAACCATTCGTCCATATTCGCTACGAAAATCCCCACAAGAGACACATTTGAAAATATGTAAATAACTACACAAGTCCCATAAATGTTATGGTTATTCTGAGCACTAATTTGCACTAATTTGTAGAAGTCATCCCCGGTTCTGGAATTAACGTCATTTCCATGCACCATAAACTTTTCTACTGCGGGCCCGCGTTGCGATTTCATTAACTGATTATCTGGTAATAAATTATGTACATTCATTTTCATGCATACTCATACTTGCTTTCTTAATGTTGGCCTGATAGACAAAAGCAGTTGGTCATATAATTTACATAATAAATGTTAACATTTATGTTCTGTAAAATAAAAATAATGAGTTAACATATTTAACGATATAATTATATTAAATATTATACGGTATTGATAAAGCCACAGACAGAAACAAACACCTACTTATACATATAGTAGTACACGCATGAAATTTTCGCGTTAACTATTTGTAGTTCAATGGAACAGATAACAATTAACTTATATTGCTGCAATACATACGTTTTCACTAAAATTTAAGGGCAACATATTTTTAAGTGTACATAAATTTCGTAATGAACATCAATGTCGGTAAAACACATCTACCATATGATATTAATAATTAAGTCAAACAATTACACATTTTTACGGGGATTACGTTTGATATAAAAATGAATTTTTATTGTTAATTATCATACTAACATCTGTGAGAAAACACAGTCAACTGCAGATCCATTAAAGTCACGTAAGTACAAGTAAGTTAATGGTTTAAAAAATGTAACGTAAGCGTACGTTACGGTCCATGTGACAAATATAATTATAGGAAAGTCTAATTATAGGATAATTTAATAATTTTTGGTTTAACAAAATGGCAAGTAATAAACCAATCCTACATAACCGCACAGAAAATAACAAAGTTTTAAAAATAAGATAATGATGAAGCAAATAATTTAATTTCCCCGATCGTAATCGTGCAAAGTTTATTCAAGTGCGAGAAGACTGTTTGTGGAATTGGTTTTAACTGATACTAAAAAAGAATATACATATAACAACTATACGGTACCCTATACCCATGTTGATCAATTCAACGCCGCTCTCAGCAAATGGAGATTTTTTTTATTTATTTATTTTATAGATATGTTTCAAATTTAAAAAACATAATATATTTTTAAAGACTGAAAGTTCTTATAATCTATAATTGGCATAACATAATTCTGTGGTTTTCTAGAATAACCGCGTATGTCATAAAGTCAAAATGTTCAGGGGAGCCGAAAAATGTTATATTTGAAATTATGGGCTCGATATAAAGTTTTTATAGCTTTTTATTTAACAGTCCTGTAGATATGGGCAATAAATACTCTATATAAAATTTTGAGTCAAAAATCTTCAAAGGAATAGGTCCTAGAGAAGGACGAAAAAAATAATATGTAAATAACACTTAAAGTGTGTGCAGATAAAAAAACTTATGTCGACAAACGTCGTTTTCTTTGAAAAAGAAAACTACCAATGCAATCACCCATGTAGACAGAAGTTGTTTTCACTTGAAAAATGGATTTTTTTGTTCGTCAACAAAAAGTTAACGGGACCTAGGATGAGAATATAACAACGTATCAAGAATAATAGTGACAAAAAATAACTTAAATAAACACACAATTTTTTACAAGTGGTTATAAACTGAAAACAAAACCAAAATTATTATGTATTTTTTTCATTAATAACAACGTATGTCGCTATGTGTCGTTTTATCAGAAAATAATTTGTCAGCGATCAAACGTAGGTTGACATATGTCGATAGTGCTGCAAATTAATTTAATAAAAATTTAAGTTACGTCGAAAAAACTCAGAAATGGTGAATATTTTTTTTTAAATGTAACACATGTAAAGAGCGTTAAAAATTAATATATTTGGCATCGTTAACTCAAAACTGTCAAAAATGGACACACGCGGTTATTCCAGAAAACCACAGAATTTTTGAAAGTCAGATTGGCGTATTTAAAATGTATTCTTATGTTCAGGTAAAAATTTGATTTGATTTAATTTCTTTCCAGTAAATTTCTAATTATTATTAAGTTAAAAATATCTATAATATTAATTGCCTAGGCAGTTCCTCGTCACCGATGTTTTGTTCTACCATATTATCTCGATTTTGACCTACCATATATTGTTTTAAAGGTACTTCTTTTATGCCGTTTTGTAGATTTACAGATTTTTCAATTTTTTCCCTTATTTTGAGTAAATTGCATTTAAAGTTGATACTAATACATACATAAAATTATACATATGCTGTGTGTTTTATTAAATTTGCTAATGTGTTTGTTATTGAGTTTGTTATCATCAATCACAATAATAATAAACCACAAAAGTGTTGGTTTATGAATTGGCTAAGTTGAAAAATAAAGCTGTATAGAAATTGCCCTCGAATTTCGAGCGCTGAAATCTGCTAGTTGTATTTAATAAGGTAATATCACAATATTTGACAAAGTTTTTTTCTATACTTTAAACCAAATTTAAGATATTTATATAACATATCATAATATTCAGTGGCATTTAATATATTGAAAACTTCGTTAGAACTAAGTGCTCTTTTATTAAAGAATTTGAGTCTGTATTCTCTGTAAAACGGACAAACTCTGCTGAAGTGCATAATATTTTCGGTAGCATCTAAGTTGCACACAGTACGTAATCCTACTGAAGATTTTCTGGAGCAACTTGTGTTTAGGTCTAATAATCCGACGCTAGCCTTTTTTTTTATGAAACTTGTAGACCGTGGTGAATTTGAAACCCATAGAAGTTTCATGCAACAATTTAATTGGGAGTACAGGTCGTGGAGTTGATAACGTGTAGCATCGGAAAACAGATCACAAATTTCCTTTCTTTTGAGTGAATTAGTGATTGCTTTAGAATATTTACATAATGAAGTCAATATATTCTCAGGGACAAATTCAATGCTTGTGCATAGATTCGACCATTCCTCAGTACAGTAAGTCTTCATTTCTATAATTCGTTCAGCTAAAGCACAAGGTAGTATATGATTAGGTAAAGAAAGAGTTCAATTAATATAGTCAAAGTGAAACCTTAAGGTGAAGAGTAAATGTAAAGAGTTAAGACCAGTTTCCAGGTAGAGCATATAGTTAGGAGTATTTTTTGGTAAGAGCAACAATTTTTTTTTGATAAAAAATCGAAATAGTTTTTCATATTTCGAAAAAACCCCAAATCTGTGCTCGACAAAACATAATAGATACTGAAGACGCATTGAAAATTTTTAATTTGTTAATATTTATTATTTGAGTATGATTTATGTACCTAGACCATGATCAGGCAATCGCCATTTTCGAGGAAGATGATAAATGATAAATTGTAAATGAGTTCAGTTCCCAGATAAATGTAGCTTAGAGTGGTCCTTCGAAACGAAAGTTAGATTTTGGAGAGAGGCGGGGTCCAGTTTGTTTCCTTTCTATATAAAACTAATAAATGTGAAGTTTCGGGACAATCGGATAAAGAAGACTCGCGCCGGAAATCGTTGAAAATTTCCAGTGTCTTTATATGGGGAAAATATTTCTTTTTTTTTTCAGATTTTACGAAAATTTCGATCTATAGTTAAAGTTTTCCGAGAAGTTGTTATATGAATCGAGATCAATATTAAATTATCTCGCCAAGAAATAGCAAATGCCCCAGACCACTTTTGTGCCAAAAAAAAAAAAACTAGGTCATGAAATTTGATGGCATTTTCTTCAACTTTGTGAAATCGATTAAAATCAAAATTTTTATTTGGTCTCTATACTCGTAAGTACTCAGATGTGAATTATTGTTTTAGTACCACGTTGTTAACCTATTGCGCATTGAAACCGAAAATGGAAATTTTTTTTATAAAATTTTGAAAACTCCTTCTTTAAGTTTTAAAGAAATTTCTCTAACAAAATTCAAAAAAATGGATCTGGCACTTTAAAGTTTTGTTAAATACATGTTGGAAATTAACAGTGTGAATCTTTAGGTAATCCCAATGCCAGAATTTTTTTCACAACGATTTTATTTTTGCGGATTTCGAGAAAAATGGGATTTTTGCGAAATATTCAGTATATGTAATATTAATAAATTCTTCTATCAAACATTAATCAGTTCTCTACTTTTAAATAATATATTTTATCTTAATAGATTTTAATACTAATACTATATTTTATATTCTCTTTTGGAATTAGGGCCACATATGACCCCAAGCTATTAAAAGACAATTTATTCAAAAAATTCAAATATTTTGCAAACGCTGTTGAATTTTTAAAAGCATTCCTTAAAATATTATCTTCCGTTTGTAAAATTTGGGATAAATCCGAGAACGTTAAACCATTTTTTGTCAAGGCCAGCTTTGGCTTTAAAGACATTTTTAAATAAAGACTAGAGGACCCCTGCTGCTCCGCAGCATTATATTATATTAATTTTTATAATATAATACCAAAATTTGCCAAGAGAAGTTAACGTACAGCAATGCCAAAATATGCCAAGAGAAGTTAACGTACAGTAAAATAAAGTTGATTCTCCACGCATAACTTTCCTCAAACCCAAAGAATTAGCCAAGAGAAGTTAACGTACAGTAATGCCGAAATATGCCAAGATAAGTTAACGTACAGTAAAAGTAAAGTTGATTCTCCACGCATAACTTTCCTCAAACCCAACGAATTTAAGGAGTTAATAGCTCAAAAGAAAGAGCTTGATCCACTGAGTGTTCTTAGACCTATGTCGACAGCCTGCGTTAATTAGAACTCTAGTTATAGAGATTTGAGAGATGAAAAATATTGAAAAAAATCTTGAATGCAAAGTTTATTCATAAATTCTTTTAATATATAAGATTACCGAAATCGAGTTTTTCTATTAAACTCGATGAAACCATTATTTAGAAGTTAAGAAATATAATCGGTATTCATTTTTTACTTAACACTTCAGTGCTCCTGGCATCAAAATTGTTCATTGTGATATATCTTTGGTGCAGCTGTCTGCTTATTGCTCGCGAATATAAATTAAAACAATTTATAAGCAATTTTATTATAAAATTATATTATTTTTAAAAACTATCCAGCCATATCCTTCCAAATAAAATAAGAACATTTTTCAATATTTATCAAATTTACTGGGTGAATGACGGTTCCATGAGCACATAACGGTAAGTTTTCGCAAAATATAGCAGAATTTTATTTCCCAACCAATAATAAATGTTTCGTCTAATTTACTAGAACAATGCATTATTTTTAGGGTTGTTATTTTAGGTTGTTTTAGGAATGGATAATATACATATTTGGTTATAATATTTTAAGTAACCCTTTTAACAATTCAACAGTATTTGCAAAATATTTGATATTTTTGAATAAATTATCTTTTATAAGCTTGGGGTCATATGTGACCCCAAATCGAAAAGGGTTAATGGGGTCATATTATTTTTTTCCGAAACCTTAGGCTATTTTTATAAAATATGGTATTTAAAAGTGGAGAACTCATTAATGTTTGATATAAAGAATTTAGAAAGATTACATATAATGAATATTTCACAAAAATACCATTTGTCTCGAAATCCGCAAAAATAAAATCTTTTAAAAAAAATTCTGGCATAGGGATTTACATAAAAATTCATACTGTTAATATGTAGCATTTACTTAATATAACTTTAAAGTGTCAGATCCATTTTTTTTTTCAATTTTGTTTAAGAAAATTTTTTAAAACTTGAAAAAGGAGTTTTTAAGATTTTACAAAAAAAAAAAATCCCATTTTCGGTTACAATACGCAATAGGTTAACAACGTGGTAATAAAACAATACTCCATATCTGCGTACTTATAAGTATAGAGACCAAAAAAAATTTTGGCTTTAATCGATTTCTCAAAGTTGAAAAATATGCCATCAAATTTCATGACCTAGTTTTTTTTTTTTTTTGGCACAAAAGTGGACTGGTGCATTTGCTATTTATTGACGAGTTGTTATTCGATTTTGAAGTTTCATAGGATTTTAAAAAGACAATTTAATACTGATCTCGATTCATATAACAACTTGTCGGAACAGTTAAATTATGGAACGAAATTTTCGTAAAATCTGAAAAAAGGCATATTTTCCCCATATAAACACAATTGAAATTTTCAATCGATTTCCGACGCGACTTTTCTTAATCCGATTGTCCCCAAACTTCATATGTATTAGTCTTATATAGAATGGAAATAAACTGCACCCCACCTGTCTAATGTAGCTATTATCAATTGTATGTTACCTTCGCCATAATTCCATTTAAGTTTTTTAGATATTCACCGCTACGAATGATTTACTAAGTTTTACTTGCAGATTCCATTGGTTACAATACTTGTAGAGCGTATCAATCATGTTTTGAAGTTTTGTTGGTGAATCGGATAAAATGAAAACGTCGTCCGCATAAAGCAAAATTTTATTGGAACATCCAAAACCATTACTCCGCCAGGTAGTGCATCAGCTAAATCATTTATGTAAGTTATTGACACAAATATTTAACCCAAAAATAAACAACTTTACTTTTATTTCAAAACCAATTCCA